>JAUNZM010000711.1:605000-1151161 GCA_033459285.1 Clamator glandarius | reverse complement strand
TGCTTGTGTACCCAGTATTTTCTGATAACCTAGATAAAAAAGATCATTAAGTATTATGATTTTGCTATTAAACCTTTATTGTATCAAGGAAAACAAATCCGAACGAGAGAGGAACTGTAAGAAGGCCGAGCTGTGTTAAGCTGTGGTGGCAACCTGCCTTCATTGTTTAATTTCACTTAAAATTTTATTTAAGGGAATTTTATTTAAGAGTGAGTTCAAAGGAGGCCATGGAGATGATCCAAGGGCTGGAGCACCTCCCACACGAGGACAGGCTGAGAGAGTTGGAGTTGTTGAGTTGGGAGAAGAGAGGGCTGTGGGGAGACCTTAGAGCAGCTTCCAATATGGAAAGGGGCTCCAAGAGAGCTGGGGAGGGACTCTTGATCAGGGAGGGCAGGGATAGGATGAGGGGAACTGTTTGAAGCTGAAAGAGGGGAGATGAAGATGAGATCTTGGGAAGAAATGTTCTGTGAGGGTGAGGAGACCCTGGCCCAGGCTGCCCAGAGCAGGGGTGGCTGCCCCATCCCTGGAGGGGTTCCAGGCCAGGTTGGATGGGGCTTGGAGCCCCTGATCCAGTGGGAGGTGTCCCTGCCCATGGCAGAGGGTGGAACTGGGTGGGTTTTGAGGTCCCTTTCAACCCAAACCATTCTATGATTAAAAATGAAACACCAGCGAGGCTGGAGATGAGGAGAGCTGGTGATGCTGAGGTGATGTAGGCGTGTGAGATCCCTGTGTCGTAGCCATGGTCCCTCTGGCTGAACGTACTGAGGTCTGGACAAGGGTAGGGATAAGTTTAGGTTGGATGGTTGGTCTTCTAGATGGTTTGTAGGGCGCAGCTGCAGTGCCACACTGCGCTCTGCAGCTGCACCAGCGTTTTGGTGCTTTCCTGCTCGCTGCTTGGCCTCTCCAAACCTGGTTATTTGGTTCGGGCAGGCTGAGTCCTTTGTACCGTCACTGTGCATCCCATCAGCCGAATTTCTTGGCAAGGTCCCTTCTAGGATGAAGTTCCCAGAGTTTTAACAGCACTTTTTGTTTCTGTGTTTTGCAGAAGAACGAATGGCTGTGCTTGAACTGCCAAACCCAGCGGCTGCTCGAAGGCAGCCTCGGCGACCCTGCCCCAATGCCACTGCCTGCCCCAAAGCAGCTGCCCACTGGCTCCCCGCGGCACCAGCCACCCACTGGCTCCCCGCGGCACCAGCCACCCACTGGCTCCCCACGGCACCAGCCACCAGCCGCCAGCCAGCAGCAGCGAGCGCCCGCGCCAGTGCCCACTGAGCCAGTGGCCCCCGCTGAGCCGCAGTCCTCGCCCGCCAGGAGCCTTCGTGCTGCCGAGCAGAGCAGGACTCTGAGCCCTGCCCTGGAGAAGCAGCTGCCTGCGCCGGCAGAGGCAAAGCCGCTGCCCAAAGCTGCCCTGGAGCCTTCCATGGCCCCCGAGAGCATCACGCCAAAGGGGAAGAGCGTGACCCCCAAGCCAGAGGTGGAGAGCAAGGAGAGCCGGGCAGCCCCCGAGGCGCCACGGACGAAGGAGCAGGAGGTGAGCTCTCGGGGTGCATCAAGCTCTGCACATCCCTGGGGACCAAATCCCACCTGGGGCTGGCACTGAGCCCTGCCTCCGCTGGCAGCGAAACTCAGAAACAGGGGCTGATTCCAAGTCAGCGCAGAAACTGTTGTCGAGGCCTTTTGCCTTAGGAAGTGCCTTTTTGGGAACCGCTGAGCTCAACACGCTGCTGTCTCAGCATTTCCAGACTGCTTAGGAGCCTCGCAGGCTCTGTAGCAGTGCGCTGGCGTTTCCCTCTTTAGTAGGACTACCTCAGTCTGGGCACAATGCAATGGTTGGAGTCACCTGTAGCCACTGGGTTTGTTTTAAAATAATGAAAGGGCCGTTGAATATGTCATGATTGGAAAACTCGTTTCACAACGTTTCGTGTTGTGGGCATTTTATCAAACTCCTCATCCCACCTTTTTGATGCTCACAGTCCTCCCCATGCGGGCAGCTCTGCCCTCGCCTTCTCCCCAGGGAAGGGTACAGGGCCGTCTGTGCCCCGCAGCACACGGCTGGGGCTCTGAGCGGTGGGCACTGAAAGAATCGATATTGCCATTAGGCAGCCTAATTGGTTACTGGGGGAGGTAATGCTGATGGGCCAGGTTTTTGAAACGTATTTCTGAGTCCCACAATGCTTGCGGCCCTGGGGATGTTTGCTGTGCCCTGCCCTGCTTGCAGCACACCCTGTCGCCTTCGTTAGCACACAGAGAAATTGCTGAGCTGTGGCGAGGGCACTCGGGGCAGCTCCAGCCTTGGTGCTGGGCCGGCTCCCAGCGCCGCCCTGACCTTCTGCACCCTCCCCAGGGCAGGGTTTGGGGGGAGCGAGGGGAGCGGCTCTGGTGTCGGGGTCTGACGCTGCGCTCTCCCTTGCCAGCAGGATGGGAGCAAGCCTTACCCCCCGGACCTGTCCCGCAGCCCCCAGAGCCTGAGCGACACCGGCTACTCCTCCGACGGCATCTCCAGCTCGCAGAGCGAGATCACCGGGCTGGTGCAGCAGGAGGAGGAGAAGCTGAGCGGCACTGGGCTGGCCGGGCAGAGCCCCCCCAGCCCCTCCGAGCTCACCAAGCTGGAGAGCAGCATGCGGCCCCTCCTGGAAGGCCAGGGTGCCCCACCGGAGCCCGCTGAGCGCGGCAAGGGGGATCCACGGGATGAGCAGCGGCAGCGGCCGAGGTACCTCTCCATCACCCCTGAAGCCTTTGACTCGGACGAGGAGCTGGAAGACATCCTGGAGGAGGATGAGGACTCGCTGGAGTGGGAGAACCAGCGGGAGCGGAGAGAGAGCGCAGAGTCCTCGGACGAGTTTGGCAGCAAGCTGCGGCACGACTACGTGGAGGACAGCAGCGAGGGGGGCTTCTCCCCAGTGCCCCCCAGGCCCACGGGCCGGGAAGCGGAGGTGAGTGATGAGGAGTTCATGCGGAGGCAGATCCTGGAGATGAGCGCGGAGGAGGACAACCTCGAGGAGGAGGAGGAAGGCGGCTATGGACGCGCCAAGTACGGTCTCCCCAAAGCGGGGCAGAAGGCCGAGGCAGAGAAGGGAAAAGAGCCAGCGCCGGCCAAGCGTCGCCTGCCGCACAGCCCCGGCAGCCTCTACAAGGAGGAGAGGAAAGAGCTGGAGACAGCAGAGGGTGACGACTTGAGCACGGCCCAGGGTGGGCTGCGGCGCTTCAAGACCATTGAGCTGAACAGCACGACCGGCTACGGGCGGGAGATGGAGATGGGCCAGGAGGCAGATGCCAGCCTGGACCGGGAGCCCGAGCTGGAGATGGAGAGCCTGACAGGCTCGCCTGAGGAGCGCTCCCGGGGCGAGTACTCGTCCACCCTGCCGGCCACGACACCCAGCTACACCTCGGGCACCTCGCCCACCTCCATCTCCTCCCTGGAGGAGGACAGCGACAGCAGCCCCAGCCGCCGGCAGCGGCTGGAGGAGGTGAAGCAGCAGAGGAAGGCTCGGCACCGTTCGCACGGGCCCCTGCTGCCCACCATCGAGGACTCCTCTGAGGAGGAGGAGCTGCGGGAGGAAGAGGAGCTGCTGCGGGAGCAGGAGAAGATGCGGGAGGTGGAGCAGCAGCGCATTCGGAGCACGGCACGCAAGACCAAGCGTGACAAGGAGGAGTTGAGAGCCCAGCGGAGGAGGGAGCGCTCCAAAACACCCCCCAGCAACCTGTCTCCCATCGAGGATGCCTCTCCCACCGAGGAGCTGCGGCAGGCAGCGGAGATGGAGGAGCTGCACCGCTCCTCCTGCTCCGAGTACTCGCCTTCCATTGACTCAGAGGCCGAGAGCTTCGATGTGGTGACCTCCAAGCTGTACAAGTCGGGCAGCGAGTACAACCTGCCCACCTTCATGTCACTGTACTCCCCGACAGAGAAGGTGGAGAGCGGCCCCAGCCAGCCTGCCAGCAAGCCCCTCAAGAGCGCTGAGGAAGCCTACGAGGAGATGATGAGGAAGGCAGAGATGATGCAGAAGCAGCAGGTCCAGCAAGCTCAGTCAGCCGTTTCCTACGGCAGCACCTACCAGCAGGTTGGCTACTGTGGTACTGGGGGCCCAAACGGCTTCGAGTACCAGTACACTGAGGAGTACCGGTACGACAGTGGCCCCACGCGCTCCTCCCAGCCCGGCTATCCAAGCGCCCTGCCGAAGGCCGGAGGGGTGTACGAAGAGATCCTACAGACCTCCAAGAACATCTCCAGGATGCACCAGTCCTCCTCCTTCGACCTGGCCCTTGAGCAGGGACAGAAGGTGAAGGGGCCGGAGGAGGCGTACCCGGAGAAGCACTTCCTCAATGCCGAGAGCGCGTACGCTGACCTGATGAAGCAGAACGGTGGTCCCCTCACCCCCGGCACCAGTCCCACACAGCTCTCCGCTCCCGTCTCCTTTTCTGCCTCTGACAGCAGCACAGCCAAGGCCATTCCCGACGTCCGTGTCACTCAGCATTTTGCAAAAGAGGGGCAAGACCTGGCCAAGCTCCAGAGTGCCCCAGAGGTACCCGGCCTGGCATCCAAGGCCGCCCCCACTTCCTATGCTTATGGCAAAGGCACCGTCACGGTGACGACTGCGGCGGGTGGCCCTGGGACTGCGTCACGGAGCTACGGCTCCCCAGCTCCAGAGGCTCCATCAGTATCCAGCAGAAGCTACATTCCAGCAAAGAGCACTGTCAGCTACGGCTCGCAGACAGAAGATGCCAGCAGAAGCAAGGCGGTGGTGGAGATCAGCGTGCAGACAGGTAGAGAGAAAGTCCCAGCTACCACCGACAGCAAGGCCCCGCCACTCAAGACGTCCCCCTTCTTCAAGAGCTCCAGCCCTCCGCTCTCACCTACCTCCCCCACGCAGAGTCCCACCCACACCGCCAAGGCCACGGCGGAGTTTTCCACGCAGACGCAGAGCCCCCTCCTTCCCTACGAGGGTCCCATGGCCGGCCCTGCCACCTCTTCCCCCATGGTGGCACAAGGGACGCAGACACCGCACCGGGCGGGCTCGCCGCGCCTGGCCCGGCAGCCGTCCTCGCAGGATGCCCCCTTCATGCTGATCACGCTGGCGGCTGACGCAGCCAGCCAGACCAAACCCACCAGCTCCGGCTCCTCGACATCCCCCACCACGTCTCCCACCAGGCCGAGCCAGCAGCTGCCGGTGCACGGCTACAGCCAGACACCAGAGCCGGAGCAGCCGCCGGGCACCTACATCAGAGCGCAGCCAGCGAAGGAGCATGCCCAGAAAGCACCCGCCGTGACATCAGCTGCTGATGGCATCACTGGGCTGTATGGCTGGGGAGCGCTTCCTGCAGAAAACATCTCCCTCTGCCGCATCTCCTCCATCCCCGGCACGTCCCGGGTCGAGCCGGGGCCCAAGGTGCCGAGCACTAACGCTGTGGATTTACGGACCGCGCTGAAGTCTGCCCCCATCATCATCACAGACCAAGGCATGGATCTCACCTCCTTGGCCACCGAGGCCAGGAAATACTGCCTGACCTTGGATCACATCCCAAGCCGGCAGTCCACGGCCATCCAGCCCCTGATCATCAATCTCAATGCCCAGGAGCAGCCCCATGCCATCATCGCGGCAGCCAGCACCGCCGGCCTGGCCATCGCCTCTCCCGTGCTCCTCTCACAGCAGCCCAAGCAGCCCGTGGTCTACGGAGACCCGTTCCAGAGCCGCGTGGACTTCGGGCAGGGGACCGGGAGCCCGGTGTGCTTGGCGCAGGTGAAGCAAATGGAGCAGGGCATCCAGGCAGCCACTGCCAGAGCCAGCGCGGTGCCCAGCGGCAAACCTGAGCCCACCGCCCCCACCCAGACCAGGTTTGCGAGGTACGGCCTGCCGGGCCAGGTGGGGAAGAAGGATGTGCTCATCCCACAGGGCGGCGGGGCGCAGAACGTCGGCGGCCTCCCACAGTCCTTCCCGACGCAGCCAGGCTCGGAGCTGTACCGGGCGGTGCCAGTGGAGCTGAAAAGCCAGAGCCCTCTCCTCGCACTGGGCGGCAAGAAGTCGCAGGTGATGATGGTGCAGATGGAGGAGGCGGCAACTGGCCCGGTGACCAAAGTGCTGAAAGAGGAGCCCCCAACCAACGTGCTGGACCTCACGAGCGTGAAGCCAGAGAGCCAGGTGGCCTGCTGTGACATGGTCTACAAGTTTCCCTTCGGTGGCAGCTGCACCGGTGCTTTCAACCCCACCTCCAAGATGCCGGAGAAGAAAGCCGGAGAGGCGCCGGTGCCCGGCCGGAAAGCCAGTGGACCCCTCTATGGCAGCAGAGAACCAGAGATGCTGGAGACCTTCCCATACCGGGATCAGCCAGCCCCAGCAAATGCACTCTACGAGGAGCAGAAGTTTTATCCTACCGGCACCTTCGGCCGCCTTTATTCCTCCATGTCGGACACGAACATCTCTGAAATTGGAATGAGCTACTATCCCATGAAAGGGGATCAGCCCTTCCCATCCGCAGCAGGCGATGCTGCCGTGGACCTCAGCACCATGAAGCACTCCTACAGCGTGGGCTTCGCTGAGGGGGGTTACCTGGGCCAGGGGCTGCAGTACGGCTCCTTCTCTGACCTCCGCCAGCCGGCAGACCTGCTGGGCCACCCACTGCCCATGCGGAGGTACAGCTCGGCCTCCAACATCTACTCTGACTACCGCTTCTCGCCGCGGGGCGACCTGGCCAGCTTCCAGGAGTCCAGCCTGGCCCACTACAGCGCCACCACGGCGCGCGAGATCAGCCGCATGTGCGCTGCCCTCAACTCCATGGACCACCAGTATGGGGGCCGGCACGCCAACGGCCCTGACCTGCTGCCCTACGGCCCCGGAGCCGGGCCGGGGGCCGCGGCGGGGCTGGCGGCTCAGCAGCAGGGCCCTGCACCCCAAAAACCCAGCGGGATGTATAACCCCACCTTCTCCGAGGGCCGGCAGGGCCTCGGCAGCCTGGCCCAGTACAACGTCCCTGGCGTCCGCCTGGGCGCCGTCCGGCAGATGTTCCCTTCAACCGCCACGGTGCGTGCCGCCGACGGCATGATCTACTCCACCATCAACACGCCCATCGCCTCCACGCTGCCCATCACCACGCAGCCGGCCTCAGTGCTGCGGCCCATGCTGCGCGGGCTCTACCGGCCCTACGGCCCGGGCGGCGTGGCGGCCGTCCCGCTTGCCAGCCTGGCCCGGCTGCCGGTCGTCACCCCCCGCATGCCGCTGGCAGCTCAGGGCCTTTACCGCTACCCAGCGCCCGCCCGTCCGGCCCCGGGGGCCTCGATGATGGAGACGCCCGTCTACCTGGGCAAGGCGGTCAGCACGGCAGCGCCGGGCACGGCGCCCAAAGCACCCGCAGCCCCCGCCAGCACCGGGCAGAGGGCAGAGCCGGCGGCGGCCGTGCCCCGTGCCGAGGGCCCGGCAGCACCGGCACCCGGCAAGGAGAGCGGGCAAGCGGCCGCAGCGCCCAAGGCACCGTCGGATGCGTCTCAGCAGGAAGAGCGGGAGCGGGAGGAGGAGCGGCAGCGCAAGCAGCAGGAGCACGTGCTGCAGCTGGAGCGGGAACGCGTGGAGCTGGAGAAGCTGCGGCAGCTACGGCTGCAGGAGGAGTTGGAGCGGGAGCGTGTGGAGCTGCAGCGGCACCGGGAGAAGGAGCAGCTGCTGGTGCAGCGGGAGCTGCAGGAGCTGCAGTGCATCAAGCAGCAGGTGCTGCAGCAGCAGCAGGAGGAGCGGCACGCGCAGCTGGCCCTGCAGCGGGAGCAGCTCGCCCAGCAGCGCCTCCAGCTCGAGCACATCCACCAGCTCCAGCACCAACTGCAGCAGCAGCTGGAGGAGCAGAAGCGGCAGAAAAGCACCTTCGCCGAGCCGCCCGCCCGCCCGCCCGAGGCACCCGCCGAGCCGCCACGGGGCACGCCACACAACGGGCAGGTGTGGCCCCCGCCAGGCCCCACGGCTCCAGACGGGCCCCCCGGCCCCCGCTACCCCGCGCCGCAGCGCCCGCTCAGCAGCTCGGCCTCAGACATGTCGCTGCAAGCCGAGGAGTCCTGGGAGCCAACCCGGGGCATCAAGAAGAGGAACTCGATGCCACGGCTGCGGGATGCCTACGAGAAGGAGGCGGTGCGGGAGGCCTTCACGGCGAGGAAGACGGCGGACAGCAGCGTGCAGACGGACGAGGAGGACGGTGAGGAGCGGTACCTGCTGTCGCGGCGGCGGCGGGTGCGGCGCAGCACGGACTGCAGCGTGCAGACGGACGAGGAGGACAGTGGGGAGTGGGAGCAGCCGGTGCGCCGCCGGCGTTCCCGGCCCTCGCGGCACGCCGAGGCCAGCGGCGAGGGCAAGGCAGAGGGGGCAGCCCGCGGCACGGCCAGCGTGGGCATCCAGACCATCAGCGACTGCTCGGTGCAGACGGAGCCCGACCAGCTCCTCCGCGTCTCCCCCTCCATCCACATCACCACTCACGACCCCCGCGTGGAGATCATCAAGTACATCTCGGCCCCGGAGAAGACACAGCGGGGCGAGAGCCTGGCCTGCCAGACTGAGCCAGAGCCAGCCCCGCAGCCCGGCGTCGTGGTCCCCCAACTGACGGTGCCCACCACCATCCCGCCCTATTCCACCAACATCCAGATGGTGAGCACAGGCCCGCTGGACCCCCACGCCGTCCGGCAGCAGACCCTGGGCAAGTTCGAGAAGAAGAAACCGGATCCCCTGGAAATTGGCTACCAGTCCCATCTGCCAGCTGAGTCCCTGTCCCAGCTGGTGACCCGCCAGCCGCCCCGCTCTCCCCAGGTCCTCTACTCGCCCGTCTCCCCGCTCTCTCCCCATCGCCTCCTGGAATCGTCCTTCGCCACCAGCGAGCGGCTGAACAAGGCTCATGTTCCCCCGCAGAAGCACTTCACCACTGACTCGGCCCAACGCCAGCAGACGCTGCCGCGCCCCATCAAGACCATGCAGCGCTCCCTCTCCGACCCCAAGCCCATCAGCCCCACCGCCGAGGAGGCCGGCAAGGACAGGTTCTCCCTCTACCAGCATGCGCTACTCCCTAGCACCCAGGTACGTCAGCGCGGGCAACAACCTTTCCCTTGGGGAACAGCTCCAGGAGGCACCTCGGGACATTTGGGTTTCGTTAGCGCTGCAGCAATTAATATTTTAAAAGGCTGGCTTCCTGCAGCAGCTGATGGCAGTTGGCGGGCACGGAGGCTTGCAGCAAAGCCAGCAGCTGGAGGGAGGCCCTGCAGCTCCACTGGCTGCACAAACCCACCCAGGGGTGAGAGCTGCTGCTGGGTGGCAGAATCAGGGCTATCCCCTGCCCCAGCCAGGTGCCCTTTGTCTCCCCAGGAGCAGGCACCACACACAGTTCAGGTGGCAGTGGCAATTTGCCCCCACACACTGAAGTTGCCTCAGGCTGTCCAGCACCCACAAAGAACCCAGGGCAACTCCTGGGGCAGCCCCAGCCCCGCTGCCCAGCGCCCCGGGACAGAAAACGCTCTTTGCGGCAGGCAGCGGCGTGCACGTGGCCAGCCTGGCACTTGGCTGGCTGCCACCCCTGGTAATTACTCACGGAAAGTGCCCTGCCTGTTACTTCCATCCTATTTATCGTGCTTTTACATAAATGCCGCTTCCATGGTGCATGGGGGAACACGTGCATGGCAGGCTGCCTCGCCGTAACCCTGGTGCGCGGGAGGAGCTCTGCAATGTCGGGCAGACTCAAACACACACCCCTGACCAGGTGTCTCTCGGCTTTTCAGGTTGGGGGGCTGCAGTCGAGCCCGCTGGCGCGCAAGGTGAAGAGGACGCTGCCCAGCCCACCACCCGAGGAGCCCCACGTGCCGTTGGCCAGCCCGGCCGCTTCCCAGCTCTACCTGAGCAGCCTGGCCCCCAAGGCCACAGCGCCGGTCACCAAGGCCAGCCTGCTCAAGGAGCTGGACCGTGACCTGAAGCTGGTGGAGCACGAGGCCACCAAACTGCGGAAAAAGCAGGCGGAGCTGGATGAGGAGGAGAAGGAAATCGACGCCAAGCTCAAGTACCTGGAGCTTGGCATCACCCAACGCAAGGAGTCGCTGCTGAAGGAGCGGGGAGGCGGGCGGGACCACCCCTACCTGCGCTGCGCCGGGGACCGCCGCGACTACCTGTCTGACAGCGAGCTGCACAGCCTGCGCCTCGCCGCCTATGACAGCGCCGGCTTGCGCCCCGCGCCCGCTGGCCAGTACCCCGACTTCACGGCAGCCGCTGCCTCCTATGGCGCTTACCCGTACCCCACCTCGCAGGGCCCCGCCGCCTTCCCGCCCGCGCACCTGCAGCCCCCCCAGTACCCTGCAGCCAGCACCTCGCAGGATGGCCTGCCAGCAGCCCCGCTGCCCACCTTCGCCTCGCCCAGCGCCTTCCCGGCCCCTGGCTCCACGTACCCAGAGCTGGGCACCCCGAGCCAGCCGGGCTTCCGGCCCCAAAACCCCTACCAGACCCCGAGCGCCTTCGCTGGGGCAGCTGCTGTGCCTGCAACGCAGCCTGCCCTCTTCCAGAGCCTGGCAGAGGTGCCCAGCGGGCACCAGAAGCCACGGCAGACCTCGCTGGCCGACCTGGAGCAGAAGATCCCCACCAATTACGAGGTCATCGGCACGGCCACCAGCTCCTCCACCATTTCTGATGTCACCTTCAGCACCACAACGGCAAGTGGTGGCTATGAGCAGTACAAGGCGCTTGAGGCCCGGCCAGCCGAGAGAGCCGGTGTGGCGCAGGGCCCGTCCACCAGCTTCTCTTCCGAGTCCCTCTACACCAACCTGGAGCAGAACATCCCCCGTAACTACGTGATGATTGAAGACATCAGTGAGCTCACCAAGGAGAGCCCGGTGGTGGAGGGGCAGAAAGTGGAGCCATCAGGCATAGGCACCACCAGCCGCCGTGGCAGAGAGAAGAGCGAGCTTGGGGATGCCGAGAGCTCCGGCCGGCCCTGCTGCTACGCCAAAGCTGAAGAGGAGTCTGAGGAGGACATTTACGACCACCATGGTCCCGACCATCGAGGGAAGAACAGCTATCACCGTGGTGTGGAAAGCAACGGCAGGGTGTCAGGAACCTCCACCGGTTCGTCCTACTACTATGGAGATGGCGAGTACCGGTACTCGCGGGCGGATAAGCACAGCTCCAGCGCTGCACTGCCGAAGCACACATCCAAGAACCTGGCGCCCGCCGTCGTCTCCTCAAAGCGCAGCAAGCACAGGAAGCAGGGCATGGAGCAGAAAATCTCCAAGTTCTCCCCCATCGAAGAAGCCAAAGATGTGGAGTCAGATCTGGCCTCCTACTCTGTGACAACCTCGGTTGGCAGCAGCAACGTGGCCTCCAGGGCCAAGAAGCTGCAGGATGAGATCACCTACGGCCTGAAGAAGAACGTTTATGAGCAGCAGAAGTACTATGGTGTCTCCAGCCGTGATCTGGTGGACGAGGAGGAGCGGGTCTACTCCGCCAGCAGCAGAACTCGCTCCTCTGGCTATGGGATGGAAAAGTCTTCCGGCCGGGAGGCAACTGGCCGGAGCAAGTCCTATGAGCGGGAGGGCATGGAGCGCTCCCAGAAAGGTGGCTCCAAGCCCTCGTCCCTCAGCATGAGCCAGAGCCGGGGGCGGGCGCCCATCCGCACGCAGCCCTCGGAGGAGGAGAGCCCCGTCAGCCCCCTGGGGAAGGCGGTGGGAGGGTCACGTGCCACAGGGGGGCCCGGCTCCCAGTCAGCAGGGGACCCCTGCTCCCAGTTCTGCTCCAGCCACTCATTGCCTGATGTGCAAGAGCACATCAAAGACGTGCCAAGGAGTCACTCGTACAAGCACGAGGAGGGCTACGGCATGGACGATGCCCATTGCGTCGTCTCGGACAGTGAAGGTAACGGCTCCCCGTGGTGACCACCCCAGAGCATGGCGCTTCCCCGGGGCATGCCCGTGCGCTCGTACGCAGAGACACTCTCACCGCCTCAGTTTGCTTGACATGTGCCTTCCTCCCCCCGACCCCGGGTGTTTGGTGTTATCGGTCCCACGCGGTGCCTTGCCATGCCGTGCCGTGCCCTGTCCCTGCCGGCGCAGGCTGTCCCCCCGCGCGTGCCCGCTGCTTGCCCTTCCGCCTCCATTGCATGGCTTCCGCCCCAGCCACCTCGAGCGAGAGATTGACTGTGGTTTGTTTTTGGTTTCCGAAGCCTATCATTTGGGTCAGGAGGAGACAGACTGGTTTGATAAGCCCAGGGAGGCACGGGCAGAGAGGGTCAGGCACTACGGTGGCCACTCTTCCTCGCAGAAGAGACCCCCCGTTAAGCACACCTACCACGACTACGACGAGCCCCCCGACGAGGACCCGTGGCAGCACGATGACTACCCCCAGCACCGTGAGCACCGGCACCACGGGGAGTACGGGCGCCACACCAGCACCTCCCGGCACACAGGCGACGAGCCCCCGCGCCGCTCAGCCAAGCAGCACCCGCGGGAGCCCAGCCGCCACGAGCCCCGCGGCCACGGGCCACCGGCTGCCTCCAAGAAGGCGCAGCAGCCGGAGTCGCGCACACCCTATGGCCCCGGCCCCGGCGAGTACGGCCCGCCGGCCCGCACCACCTCCCACCACCACGGCACAGAGACCCCCAAGGCACAGAAGCCTCCCCAGGCACACGGGCCGAGCGCCCCAGCACCAAAGCCGGAGCCCATCGCCCACCCGCAGCAGGCGGCGGCCAGGCAGCAGCAGGCAGGGCAGCCGGCGGCGCGGCAGCAGCCGGCGGCACGGCAGGGGCAGGGTGCCCAGCCCATGGGATCAGCACAGCCTGAGGCCCGGGGCAGGACACAGGGACTCCCGTCGTCCCGGCCGCCGCAGCAGCCGCCGGCACCAGCGCAGGCAGCAGGGAAAGCACCGGCCACGCTCCACGCGCAGCCGGGTGGGCACGCGGCACCAGCGGTAAGTTTGGGGTCATCCGGCCAGGGCTAGCAGGGAAGGGTTTGGGGTGAGGTGTATCCCATCTGCGTGCCCACTGCTGCTGCCCCTGCGTGCTGCGGGAGCAGCTGTCCTCTCCAGGGGACCTGGGGGGGGATGTTCTGGTTGGAACTGGATGACCTTTAAGATCCCTTCCAACTCAAACCGTCCTATGATTCAATGATCCCTGGATGCCCTCCTGCCGCTTTGGGGTGATGGGGCCATTTTCCCTCAGCGTTTGGGGTTTCGGTGTTGCCTCCCGGCCTGGGTCACCCCTGGAGGATGCTATGTTAAGAGGGCTGAAATCTATTTTCCCCATTCCAGCCGAAAGCAGAGCAGACGGATGCATCCAAACCTGCAGCGAAAGTGCCACAGCAGCCGGGTAGAGTACCTGGTGCACAACCCCCGGCAGCAGCAGGTCAGTGGGTGCCGCGGTACGGTACAGTCCACCCTGGTGCCACCTACACGGCACCCCAGGGCTCGGCCGAGCCCCCTGGCCCGAGCACATCCACTGGTAACGGTGGCTTCGTTCGTCCCCCAGCAGACAGCAAGGCTGCGCCGAGGGCGGCTGGGCCGCGTGGTGCTGCCGGCCCGGCAATTGGGCAGCCCGGGGCAGAAGGCGAGAGCGTTTTCTCCAAAATCCTACCCGGGGGGGCGGCGGAACAAGCAGGCAAACTGACTGAAGGTGAGAAATCCTCCTGTGGCTGGGGCAGCGATGCTCCTCTGCACCAGGATGGGGCCGGGTGCCACGGGGTGGGGCCAGGAGCAGCCGATGGCATGTGGCGCTCCACAATTTGGGGCAAACGCAGCAGTTTGGGGTCGGGGAGCTGGGGAGCTGGGTCAGTTTTACCATTCTGACTCCTCTCCCGGCTTCCCTGCAGCGGTGTCGGCTTTCGGTAAGAAGTTCACTTCGTTCTGGTGAGAGAAAGGCACAAGGTGAGCAGAGCGGGCACCGGGTTCTGTGCCATGGGCTCTCCCTGCCCTGGCCGCGCCTGATACCCTCGCGCTCCCGCTCTCTCCCACCACAGGAGTTTGAGAAGCAAGTGGAGATTGAGTCGTTGCAGTGGAAAAACCTATGAAGAAGCCAATGAATTCAGCACGCGGCTCCAAACTCTGAGTATAACGGTGAGTGCCCAGGGCACAGCCATGCGCTACCCCCTCCATAGCACGGGTCCTCTCCATCACATTGGCCCTGTGCATCGCATCAGTCCCTTCCATCGCATCAATCCTCTGCACTGCATCAGTTCCTTCTGGCATACCAGTTCCCTCCACCGCACTGTCCCCTCTCCGCTGTGCTGGTCCCCTCTGCTGTGCCATCCCAGAGCAGCGGCCCCTGTGTCCCCACCGGCCCCCCCTGAGCCCTGCCGCGCTCCCATTCACCAGGGCAGGATGGACACGGTGCAGCCTCATCCCCTTCACCTGAGCCACTTGTCCGCATCCTCATCCCCGAGTGACGGCCTCGCGCCGAGGCACGGGGGTTCGGTTTGGTCTCAGCAGCGCTGTCTGGGCCAAAGCCGTGTGGATCTGGTGCAGAACTTGGGTTTGCGGGGACGGTTTGAGCGGCCCAAGCTCTGCTCCGGGAGCCCGTCCAGCGCGGGGGCGGCAGCAGCTGCTCTGCCGGCAGCGCCTCTTGGCTCGCCGCGGCCTGTTTGCTCGGGCCAGCGCTGCTCTCGGCAGTTTCCCCACTGCAGGCTAACGCCTCTTTCTGTTTCTCACAAGCTTTTGAAAGCAGGGCGATCCCTGGATGCTGGACCAAACGGCGGCCGCAGAGGGGCCCGGCAGACGCTCCGGGGTGAGTGCCCCCAAGCCTGGCAAGCAGCTCCGACGTGACACGCAACGAGCCCTGGCTCCCTCTGCCCCCACAGCCGCCTGAGGGGACGGGCTCGATCCGGATCATCGGGTTGGGCCCCGTAGGTGGGCTGTGGCCCTTTCTCAAGATTATACGCAGAGTTGCTCTCTCGGAACCCGAGCTCTGGCCTCTTCATAGGTTTTTCCACCGCGTGAGCTGAGGGCTGGGCACTAAGGGCGCCGCTTCTCCTTCCCGACCCCCCCATACCCCCTGCACTGCGGCCGCTCCCAGCCCCACCGGGAGCTCCGGAGCGCGCCAGCTAGGACCTAACACTGTTTCACTACCGAAATATGAGGCCATAGGACTCTGACAGGCGGCGTGGCCGGCCTTTGCCGACGCATCCTGGCACGCGGCGCTGCCCCAAAGCCATTGGAAGCATTGAAAGGGCTGCGCTCACCCTCGCCACGCAGCCAGCGCACCCGCCGCCGGGCACCCCATTTCTTTCAAGAACAGCCTTAATCATCCCACTTTGATTTCTGTGTATACCTCATCTGCACCGGGAGGGGCACGGGGTGTCGTCGGTGGGGGGGATCCTTTCTTTCTCAGTTTCTCTGGGTTCATTTCCTTTTGGTTTGGGGGTTTGTTTTGTTTTTTTTTTTTTTAAACTTTATACCAAATCCTCTTCCCTCTTTGCTTTGTGCGATGAGTTAGCACACGGTTGTTGTCTGTAGAAGCAATAGAGTGCAGGAGGCTACAAAAGAGCACAAATCCCGTGGAACAAGATCAGGAGAGCTTTGCCTCCGGCAGAATCCTTCCTCTTACTGTGCAATCCAAGTCCTTCTCAAGCCATTTTGTGGGGACGTGGGGACGGCTGGCGCGGCAGCCACATCCTGCTCGCTCCACCAGGAGGGGGTTCCCCGGGGAGGGGAGGCAGCCCGAGGAGGGGGTTCGCCGGCCGCCCGCGCCCCCGCTGCCTCCCCGTGCCCCCGTGGCGGCGGCTGCCACCCGCTCGCCCGCCCCATGTTCTATGCAACGAAATAACACGACTCCAGAAGAAGACCTGTGAATAGCTACCCATTTCAATGTCGCGCCTAAGGGTTTCATCGCCAAGCGTGCCGCCGAGCGACCCGGTAACTACTCTTTCTCGACCACCCGTGCGTATGAATTCGTGGCATGTTCGACCCACGGAGGGCACTTTGCCAAAGGGCAGCCCCAGCGCCCGTGACCGTCTGTCCCGTCGTAGAGCATGGCTTGCTACTTCTCTGCACGGTTCCACCCGCCTTTCAGTGCTTGCTGTCCTTTGCCTGGACTCTTCTTTTTTTTTTTAATTTTCCATCGGTCCATCTCTGTACTGAAAGCTCTTAGCAGATTTTATGCAGTTGTTATCGAGGACCCAGTCGCCGTGGGAGGCCCGCGCTCCGGTCCCTCGCGGGGGCTGTGGGTCGGCGGGGAGCGCGTCGCTCCGGAGGGTCACCCCGCCGCCTCTCGCCACCGATGACAAGTGCGTAGCCCTAAGGTGCCTCCTCCAGGCCCCCGGCCCCCGCCGCCCCTCGCGCTGTAAATACTTGTACAGTGTGTAAATCGCACGCGGGACCGAGACCCCCGCTGGGGCCCCCCGTCTCGCCGCCCCCGCCGCCTCCGTGCCTGCCAGGCCGCCATGCGGAGCCCGCGGGGTCATGGCGGGGGGCGCAGGCCGAGGGCGAGCGGCAGGCGCGATGCGGGGCGCGCTCCCTCTGGACTCCGTGACGGTGTGCGTGTCTGCTGTGCTCTGTGCCACCCGTAGTGACCCCGTGCCGTGCCGTACCGTGCCGTACCGTGCCGTGCCGCCCCCGCCGCTGTGTCGTGACTCCCTCCCAGAAGCTGCCCCCTCACCAGGTGTTTCTGTGGGAACAGAATAAAAAGGACTTGACACAAACCACGCGCTGGCCCCGGCTCCTGCCTGTGGCGGGGTGGGGTGCAGGCCCTGGAGCCCCCTAAGAGTTGGGGGGGCTGGGCTCAGAGCCTGGGGGCTCATTTGGCACCGAGTGCTGGTGGGCTCTGTCACTCACACCCATGGTGGCTGGGCAGGGGGTCCCTGTGGGTCCCCAAAGACTCGATCCCCCCCTGGACTGGGCTGGGCAGGGGGTCCCTGTGGGTCCCCAAAGACCCGAACCCCCTGGGCTGGGCTGGGCAGGGGGTCCCTGTGGGTCCCCAAAGACCCGAACCCCCTGGGCTGGGCTGGGCAGGGGGTCCCTGTGGGTCCCCAAGAGTCTGATACGCCCCAGGCTTGTGAGGGAGATCTCTGGAGACCCCCAATATCTTGATTCCCCAGGCGGGGGTGGGTTGGTCCTTGCGGACCACGAAACCCCAAACTCCACGGGCCAGGCAGGGGGTGCCTAAAGCGGACCCCGACCCCGCAGCGTCGCCGCCCGCAACCACGAGGGGGCGCTGCGGCCAATGGGAGCCGCCGCAGCCAATGGGCGGAGCCGCAGCCAATGGGAGGAGCCGCCGCAGCCAATGGGAGGAGCCGCCGCAGCCAATGGGAGGCGCTGCAGCCAATGGGAGGGCCGCCGCAGCCAATGGGAGGCGCTGCAGCCAATGGGAGGCGCTGCAGCCAATGGGAGGGCCGCCACAGCCAATGGGAGGAGCCGCAGCCAATGGGAGGAGCCGCCGCAGCCAATGGGAGGAGCCGCAGCCAATGGGAGGAGCCGCCGCCCCCGGAAGCGCGGCCGCTGCCCCGCGATGGATGCGCCGGTGAGGGGGGGTCACCGGCCGGCACCGCCCCGGACCTCACACGGACCCCGGGCCTGAGCCCCTAGAGCCTGAAAGCCCCGACCCGAGTCCCTGGAGCCCCGCCCGGCACCCCCAGCGCCGCCCCCGGACCCTGGAACTGCTCCGGGACCGACCCCCCCCCCCCGTGCCCAGCATCTGCCCCCCCCGCCCCGGGCTCCATGCGAGCCCCACAGCTGCCCCCCACCCTCCTGATCCCTCTGTGTACATCCATAACTGCCCCCCAGCGCCCTCCTCATCTCCCTGTCTACTCCATATCTGCCCCACACACTCCTTACCCCCATCTACCCCATAATAGCCCCCAGCACCCCCCTAATCCCTCATGTACCCCCATAACTGCCCCATAACAGCCCCCAGCACCCCCCCTAATCCCTCATATACCCCCATAACTGCTCCGTAACAGCCCCCAGCACCCCCCTAATCCCTCATGTACCCCCATAACTGCTCCGTAACAGCCCCCAGCACCCCCCTAATCCCTCATGTACCCCCATAACTGCTCCGTAACAGCCCCCAGCACCCCCCTAATCCCTCATGTACCCCCATAACTGCTCCGTAACAGCCCCCAGCACCCCCCTAATCCCTCATGTACCCCCATAACTGCTCCGTAACAGCCCCCAGCACCCCCCTAATCCCCCCGCTGCCCAGTTCCTGCCCCACTGGGCCCCGAGCCCCCAGCGATGCCGGTGGGTCCCGCAGGTGCTGTCGAGCGTGGAGGAGCTGGTGGAGCTGTATCGGGAGCTGAGCCAGCACCCGGGGCTCAGCGCCGCCTGCCTCGGCCCTGATGTCACCACGCAGTATGGGGGCAAGTACTGCAGCCTCTATACCGGTACGGGGACAGGGGACTGGGGGGTGTCCTGCTGCCCTATGGGGGCATGGGGGGCATCCTCACCCCACGCCTTGCAGAGTGGTCGCAGCGGGACCTGGCGCGGGCCGAGAATGTCAAGTTCTGCCGCCAGTACCTCATCTTCCACGATGACACCTCTGTCGTCTACTCGGGCCCCGCGGGTACCTGCTCCGAGATCAAAGACGAGTGAGTCCCCTCCTGCCCCGCTGTCCCCCCGGGTGCTGATGACGGGGAGCTGACGGGCACCCACCCACCCGCAGGCTGCTGAGCCGCGAGTCCCCCAGTGGGGCGCTGAAAGCCGTTCTGCGCAAGGTCCCTGCCAAGGAGAAGCAAAAGGAGAAGGATAAGCAGTTTCTGGAGGTGAGGAGGGAGCTGGGATGAGCTGGATACTCACTGGGGCGCAGGGCAGGATCCACACTGTGGCTCGGGGCCACCCTGGCTTCTCTGCCTCCAGGTCTGGGATCAGAACCGCAAGGTGAAGAGCATCGACCTGACGGCGCTGGATAAGCACGGCAGCGTCTGTGATGATGGTGAGGGGCTGGGGGATGTACTGGAAGGACATGGAGCTGTTGGAGTCCAGAGGAGGCTACGGGGATGGTCTGAGGGCTGTTCAGCCTGGAGCAGAGAAGGCTCTGGGGAGACCTTAGAGCAGCTTCCAGTACAGAAAAGGGCTCCAGGAGAGTTAGGGGGGGACCCTTGATGAGGGAGTGCTGGGACAGGACGAGGGGAACAGCTTTTAGCTGAAAGAGGGGAGATTGAGATTACATCTTGGAAAGAAATGATCTGCTGTGAGGGTGGGGAGGCCCTGACCCAGGTTGCCCAGAGCGGTGGTGGCTGCCCCATCCCTGGAGGGGTTCAAGGCCAGGTTGGATGGGGCTTGGAGCCCCTGGTGCAGTGGGAGGGGTGGGACTGGATGGGCTTGGAGGTCCCTTCTAACCCAACCCACTCTGTGGTCCTGTACTGGGGGTCGGGGATGCTGAGGGGCAGGAGGGACGGTGCCTGACCCGCCTCTGCAGACCAGTTTGGGTGCCTGGCCTGGTCACATTCAGAGACTCACCTGCTCTACGTGGCTGAGAAGAAGCGTCCCAAGGCTGAGTCCTTCTTCCAGAGCAAAGCTCCTGAACTGGGTGCCTCCGACGAGGACACAGAGCCCCCCAGGAAGGAGGATGCTCCCCTCAAGGTGGGATCCCCCCTCCCCAGCGCTGGCAGTGAACGCCGGACATGGGGCTGATGGATTTGTTCTGCAGGGCGAGCAGTTCGTGTACCATGAGGACTGGGGAGAGGCGCTGAGCACCCGCAGCGTGCCCGTCCTCTGCGCCCTGGATATCGAGGGCAGCAGCA
This sequence comes from Clamator glandarius, assembly GCA_033459285.1. NCBI lineage: Eukaryota > Metazoa > Chordata > Aves > Cuculiformes > Cuculidae > Clamator > Clamator glandarius. Next base: position 1,131,507 of record JAUNZM010000711.1, on the reverse strand, counting down.
TCTCGGTGCTGGAGGGCGTTCCGGAGCACCTTTCTCCCGGGCAGGTCAGGATGGGGATCTGGAGAAAGCCAGATCTAGAGGCCAGTGCCGGGTAGAGCTGCTCACCCGCTGTCTCCCCACAGGCTTTCTGGTCCCCCGATGACACTGGTGTGGTGTTTGTGGGCTGGTGGCACGAGCCCTTCCGCCTGGGGCTGCGGCATTGCACCAACCGCCGGTGAGTCCCCGCGGGGCCGCCTGCGCCACCGCCAGCCCCCCGGCTTCCACTGACACCCCTTTCTCCCCTCTGTGGGCAGTTCGGCGCTATTCTACGTGGACCTGACAGGCGGGAGATGCGGTGAGCACCGCGCCCCAACCCCGCTGGCACCCCAGCTCCCCGCAGCCCCTCACCGTCCCCTTGTGCCCGCGCAGAGCTGCTCTCTGAGGACACCAAGGCTGTGTGGTCCCCGCGACTCAGCCCCGACCGCTGCCGCATCGCCTACCTGGAGAATGACGCCCTGGGCCCCCACCAGCAGTGCAGCCGCCTGCGCGTGGTGAGCGGCACCGGGAGGGTGCTGGGTGCCGGGTGGGGGCTGGCAGGAGGGCAGTGGTGCCCCCTCCCCTGGGTGCAGTGGATGGGCTGAGACCCAGCCCAACTCACTCCGTACCACGTCTCCCACAGTACGACTGGTACACCAAGCACACCCACACGGTGCTGGAGGCCGTGCCGCGGCAGCTGTGGGGTGAGTGCAAAAGTGGGGTGGCGGGAGGTGGCACAGAGGGGTGCTGAGCACCTCCGCTCCCGTTCCAGGCACCTTCCCGGGCATCTACTGCGGCGCGCTGCCGGGGCTGTGCTGGGCGGCCGACAGCCGCCGGCTGGTGCTGGATACGGCCCAGCGCAGCCAGCAGGTAAGGGCTGCCCTGCCAGGATGGCCGGGGGGGCACAGCTGGGTCAGGGCTCCACTGGACTCTGCCCTCGTGCCCCTAGGACGTGTTTGTGGTGGACACGGCGACGGGTGACACAACCTCGCTGACAGCCGGTGAGTGGCCAGCTGGCAGCGCTGTGCCGGTGCTGGGGAGGGGGTCCCGCTCACAGCTCTGACCCCGTCCTCCCCAGATGGCCCTCAGGGGAGCTGGTCTGTCCTCACCATCGACCGGGACATCTTGGTGGCCAAGTTCTCCAGCCCCAGCTGCCCCCCCGCGCTGGTAAGGTGACGCTTCCTCCCCAGCCCCCCGAGCCCCTCAGCGCCGGCACTGACCCCTGTCCCCATGCAGAAAGTGGCCGTGCTGCCCGGTGCCGGGCGCGAGGCGCAGGCGCGCTGGGTCTGCCTGCAGGATGCACCCCCCGTGCCGGGCATCAGCTGGGGCATCCGCACCCTGCAGCCCCCGCCGGAGCAGGAGCACCCCCAGTACGGTGAGTGCCGGGGGCGCCGAGCCAGGCCGCGCTGCGCCCCGAGTCCTGACACCCCCTATCCGCAGGGGGCCTGGACTTCGATGCCATCCTGCTGCGCCCAAGCGAGGGCCCCGCTGCCCAGAATCCGCCCCTGGTGGTGATGCCGCATGGTGAGGGTTTGCCTGTGCCACACGGTGCCCCCCGACCCGGCTGGGCAGCGTTAGCCCCGCTTTGCCTTTCACAGGGGGTCCGCATTCCGTCTTCACGGCTGGGTGGATGCTGTACCCAGCAGCGCTCTGCCGCGTGGGCTTCGCTGTGCTGCTGGGTGAGTGATGCTGGGGGCCCGGCGCGCTGCTGGGTGGCACGGTGCTCGAGGTGATGCCAGGGTGGCAGAGGGAAGGGCTCTGATGCTGCCTCCCCACAGTGAATTACCGCGGCTCGCTGGGCTTTGGCCAGGACAGCGTGGCCTCCCTGCCTGGCAACGTGGGCTCGCAGGACGTGTGTGACGTGCAGGTATGGCCCTGGCACGCGGCCCTGGGCACCCTGAGCTCCACGGGTGCCCCGAGGAGGGAAGCGGGGGCTGCCTGACCAGCGCGTGTCCCTTGTGGTGGCAGCTCTGCGTGGAGCGGGTGCTGCAGGAGGAGTCGCTGGATGCCAGCCGGGTGGCACTGGTGGGTGGCTCGCACGGGGGCTTCCTGGCGTGCCACCTGCTCGGCCAGTTCCCTGACACCTACCACGCCTGCGTGGTGCGCAACCCCGTGGTGAACATCGCCTCCATGGTGGCTGCCACCGACATTCCCGACTGGTGAGTCCCAGCGCCCCCGGCCCCTGCCACCCGGCACGCGCCCCCATCCCTCTCACCCACAGGTGTCTGACGGAGACGGGGCTGCCCTTCACGCCCGGTGCCCAGCCGGACCCAGCCCAGTGGGCAGAGATGCTGCGCAAGTCGCCCATGCGCTACGTTGACCTGGTACGTCCCCATCGCTGTCCCCTTCCCCATCGCTGTCCCCTTCCCCTCCAACGCTGTTGGCGCTGAGGCCGTGCCGCCCCGCAGGTCCGTGCGCCCGTGCTGCTGATGCTGGGGGAGGACGACCGGCGGGTGCCCCCCAGTCAGGGGCTGGAGCTTTACCGTGCCCTCAAGGCCCGTGGGGTGCCCACGCGGTGAGTGGGGTGCTGGGAGCCTGGGTTTTGGGGTGCAGGCAAGGCACTAACCACCCTTTCCCCTCCAGGCTGCTCTGGTACCCAGGGAACAACCATGCGCTGGCTGGCGTCGAGGCCGAAGCCGACGGCTTCATGAACATGGCACTATGGCTGCTGAAGCACCTGCGCTGCTGACGGCCCCTCGCCGCTGCCCCCAATAAACCGTGTGGCTCAGCACCCCTGGTGTCTCTGGGGACAGGGCTGGAGAACAAGTGTTATGAGAGAGGCTGAGGGACCTGGGCTTTAATCTGGAAAGGGGGAGGCTGAGGGGAGACCTCGTTGCTCTCCACAGCTCCTGGAAAGGAGGTTGTGGCAAGGTGGGCACTGGGCTCTGCGCCCAGGTAACAAGTGACAGGATGAGAAGAAATGGCCTCAAGCTGCACCAGGGGAGGTTTAGGTGAGACATCAGGAAAAATTTCTTATGAAAAGGGTTCTTAAGCACTGGAATAAGCTGTGTCCTGTAAGAATGGGAGGTGCTGGAGTCCCCATTCCTGAAGGGGTTTGAAAGCCAGGGGCATGAGGAGCTCAGGGCTGGTTCAGCAGCAGACAGGGACAGGTGGACTCAAGGATCTCAAAGGTGTTTTCCAACCAAGCTGTTCTAGGATTTTGTGGTGGTGGTGCCACTGTCACCTCTGCTCCCGGTATCCCAGGCCCTGGTGCCCGCAGCCCCTCAGGCGCAGATCACAGCAGCGAGTGGCAGGGACAGCTGGAGGGCTGGCACGGGCCCCCGGTGCTGAGCTGCTCGCGCAGCCCTTGACAGCCTCCCTGGCACTGGCACAGCGCGGCACAGCCAGGCCCATGGCCGCAGCACCCCAGGTGGGCGAGGGGGCCCGGGAGCTGCGGGGCCGCAGCGGGGCTCGGCAGGGTGAGCTCACTCGTATGGCTCTCCCCCTGCCCAGGGGGCTGGCAGCCCCGCCGCCTGCTACCAGGAGCTGAGCCGGTTCCCCACCATCACCCGTGCCGCCCTCAGGGCCGTGACAGGGGCACAGACCTTCCTGCTCTACACCGGTGAGTGGGGGGCTCGGCTGCCCGCAGCTGGCGGCCGCGTGCCCGGCGCGGGTGGTGCTGACGGTTCCCCCCGCAGAGTGCAGCCGCCCCGACCCGCCGTGCCGCCGGCCCCTGCGCTTCAGCCGCCACTACAGCCTGTGGCACACGGGCAACGGCCGCCTCGCCGCCAGCCGGGCAGCGCTCAGCGCCGAGATCCACAACCAGTACGGCACCGACGGGCTGCGGGTGGGGCTGGGGCTGGCGGCCGTGGCACAGCTGGTGCCCGCAGTGGGGCCGGTGCCCATAGCATGGCTGGTGCGCACCGTGTGCCGCCCACCTCAGCTTCACTCCCGCAGGCTCCTCAGCCAGGATTCACCCACGGGGCAGCTCCGCGCCGTGCTCAGTCGCTGCCCGCGTCAGGGCCACGAGCTGCTGGAGGTAACCCTGGCTGTCCTGGCAGCCGTGGGGCTCACACCGGTGGCCGTAGCCCCGCCACGCGGCAGCGGGTACCACAGCCGAGGTGCTGCCAGCACTGACCACCGTCCCCCCAGGTGTGGGGCAGCAGTGGGCGCAGCCACAGCGTGGACCTGACGGTGCTGGGGAGGCACGGGGAGGTCTACACGGAGAGTAAGAGTCCTGCCCTGCTCCCCTGGCCCAGCGCAGGCGAAAGCGGCTCGGCTGGTGGCCGCTGCGCCTCCACGGTGCCCGTGCCAGGCTAAACACCCGCTCCCTGTGCCAGGGCCCTTCGCCTGCCTGGCCTGGTCCCACTCAGAGACGCAGCTGCTCTATGTGGCCGAGAAGAACCGGCCCAAACCACGGCCCCCCTGCCCCTGGGATGTGCCTGGAGCTGCCGGGCTGGTGGAGGAGGACGAAGAGGAGGAGGTGGGTGCCATGGGCCACGTAATCAGCCCATGCATCCCATGAGTGTGCCATGCGTCCTGTGCCCATGCTGTGCGCCCTGTGACAGTGCCGTGTGCCCCACGCACGCACCTTTCACCCCATGAGCAGGCTCTGCTCCCTGTATCCGCACTGTGCACCCCCTGGCCGTGCCATGCATGGAGCCCCGTGTCTGGGTCACTGGCCGCGGGGCTGACCGGGGGCCGCTGCTGCAGGGCGAGCAGTTCGTGTACCGCGAGGACTGGGGGGAGGCGCTGAGCACCCGCAGCGTGCCCGTCCTCTGCGCCCTGGACCTGGAGGGCTGCAGCGTCTCGGTGCTGGAGGGCGTCCCGGGCTACCTCTCTCCAGGGCAGGTGAGGTTGGGGTGCAGGGGGAGCCAGGAGGCCCAGCCAGGGGCCATGGCACGAGCCCACATGTCGCACAGGCCCTGTGGTCGCCAGGTGACTGCGGCGTGGTGTTCGTGGGCTGGTGGCACGAGCCCTTCCGCCTGGGGCTGAGCGCCTGCTCCAACAGGAGGTGAGTTCTCCCAGTGCCGCACTGGGACGCCCGCGTTGGCACAGCGGGGTGGGCAAAGCTCGGGGCGTCCAGCCTGACCCTCGGCCCCTCCCCAGGTCGGGCATTTTCCACCTGGACCTGTCCAGCGGGCGCTGCGGTGAGCACCGAGCCCGGGGGTGCTGGGTGCCGGGGTTCCCGGGGTGCTGACCCTGCCGCCCACAGAGCTGCTGTCGGCCGAGCACGTGGCCGCCTGCTCCCCCCGGCTCAGCCCCGACAGCCGCCGCCTGCTCTACCTAGAGGGGGACCTGGGGGGTCCGCACCGGCAGTGCCTGCGTCTGCGCATGGTGAGAGGGGTGCCGGCTGCGGCTGTGCCACCCTGAGCCGCCGCTGCGGTGCCCGGCCCCGCTGGCACAGCCTCTCTGTGTCCCGCTGCCGTGGACTCGGTCCCCAGGCCCCCTGCCTCAGTTTCCCCATCCCTGACCACCTGTCCCCAGCTCACCTGGCAGACAAGGCAGACCGTGACGGTGCTCGACGTGGTGCAGGAGCCCACGGAGGGTAAGCATGGCACGGTGGGCAGGGCCGGGCGCTGCCGTGGGGCTGGGACCCCCGTGCCAAGCGCCCGTGGGCCCAGCTCGCTACAGCTCTGCCCCGCTCGCAGCCTTCGCCGGGCTCTACGCTGAGGAGCTGCCGCCGCGGTGCTGGGCGGCCGACAGCCGGCGAGTGGTGCTGGGCACCCCACAGCGGAGCCGCACGGTAAGCCCTGGGCTGAGGGGGCCAAGGAGCGACCCCCGCTCCCCACGAAGATGGGGCCACCTACGCTCTGCCCTCTTGCAGGACTTGCTGCTTGTCGACACCGAGGCGGCCACTGTCACCAACCTGACGGCAGGTACGTGGCACCGGGCTGCCCGTGGTGCCCGCTGAGAGGCTGTGAGCATGTTCTTTGTCCCTAGGGTCACCTGAAGGATACTGGGAGCTGCTCACCCTGCAGTGGGACCTGCTGTTGGCGACCTGCTCAGCCCCACACCGGCCCCCCAGCCTGGTGAGCAGAGCCCCGGCGCCACACGGCACTGCTGGAGATGGCACGGCGAGCTGCAGCTGGGCACGGCATGACATGGGCTGGTATGGCATGGCACAGCCTGGCACAGCGGTGTGCTGCACGGCATGGAATGGTGAAGCACAGCATGGCACGGCACAGCCCGATCCAGCATGGCACAGGGTGTCAAGGCGCAGCAGAGCCTGGCATGGCCAGGGAGAGCACAGCGTGGCACAGTGCAGTGCGAGCAGGCACATGACGGCACATCGGTGCATGGCAGGAGCTGGCACGGCATGGGAGGGCACCGCAGAGCTGGAACACTGGGGTGGTTTGGGGGCCAGCTGCGTTGGGGCCGGTGTCCCGGGTGCCACCTGCTGCCTGTCCCCAGGTGGTGGCGGTTCTGCCGCCAGCGCGCCAGGAGCTGCCCCTCTGCTGGGTGCCGCTGGAGGATGCCCCAACCGTGCCCGGCATCACCTGGAAGACCCTGAGGATCGTGGCTCCCTGCGGCGGGCAGAGCCCCGCTGCTCGTGGTGAGTGCCAGGGGCAGCAGGGTGCTGGGTGCCTGGGCAGTGGGCGCTGAGCGGACCCTCCCCTGGCGCAGGCCCCCAGGCATTCGAGGCGCTGCTGCTGAGCCCCCCAGCCAGCTCGGCACCGCACCCCCTCGTCGTGTGCCCCCACGGTGAGCGAGGGGACAGTGGGGACACCGTGGCAGTGCTGGTGGCACCCGGCTGATGTCCCCGCTGGCCCCAGGTGGCCCCCACGCCGTCTTCGACGCCCGCTGGCGCCCAAGCATGGCCGCGCTGTGCCGGCTGGGCTTCGCTGTGCTCCTGGGTGAGTGCTGGGTGCTGGGAGCTGGGAGCCGGGGCTCCGTGCCACGGAGTGGTGGCACCCACGGCCCCCGTCTCTCCAGTGAACTATCGCGGCTCCCTGGGCTTCGGCCAGGCCGGCATCACCGCGCTGCTCGGCCGCGTGGGCCAGCAGGACGTGGCGGACACCCAGGTGAGGGGCACGAGGGTGCTCGGGGTGGGGGCTGGTGTTTGGATGCTGGTGTTGGGGTCTGCGGGGAGGATCCAGGCGGTACTGCAGTGAAGATGCTGTGTCTGGATGCTGGGGGCGGGGTGCTGCTGGTGGTGCTGATGCTCGGGTGCTGCTGGTGGGTGCCCCGCGGGCGCAGCTGGCAGTGGAGCAGGCGCTGCACAGCGAGCCCCTGGACCCGCACCGCCTGGCCCTGCTGGCTGGCTCGCACGGAGCCTTCATCGCCCTCCACCTCCTCGCCCGTGAGCCTGAGCGCTACCAAGCCTGTGCCCTGCGCGGCCCCGTCTCCAACCTGCCCGCGCTGCTGGGCACCTCCGACATCCCTGACTGGTGAGTACCAACCCCCCCTGTGCCGTGCCACGTCTCCACATCCCCACGTCCCCCACCGGCACCTCCTCGCCGCAGGCGCTACGTCTCCCTGGGGCTGCCCTACTCCTTCGAGCGGGTGCCACGTGCCGAGGACGTGGCTGCCATGCTGCAGCTCTCGCCCATCGCCCAGGCGGCACGGGTAAGGCGGGGGCCGATGGGCGCGGGGTGCGGGGCGGTGCCAGCACCCACCGCCGGCTGTGCCGCAGGTGCGGACGCCGCTGCTGCTCTGCGTGGGCGCCCGGGATCGCCGCGTCAGCCCCACGCAGGCGCTGGAGCTGCACCGGGTGCTGCGCGCCAGCGGGGTGCCTGTGCGGTGAGTGGTAGCAGCAGCAGGGAGGGAGCCCCGGGGGAGCCACAGGAGCATCCAGCCTAGTGATTCTATGATCTTAGTGTCTATAACTGCCTGAAAGGAGGGTGCAGTGATGGGTGCTGGGCTCTACTCCTAAATGACAGCGGGTGGGATGGGAAGGAATGGCCTCAGGTTGTACCAGGGCAGGTTCAGGTTGGACTTAGGGAAAAATTTCTTCACCCAGAGGGTTCTCAGGCTCTGGAACAGGTGCCCAGGGCAGTGTTGGAGTCCCCGTCCCTGGAGGGGTTTAAAAGCCAGGCAGACAAGGTGCTCAGGGATGGTTTGGTAGTGCACCAGGGCAGCTGGGCTTGACAATCTCAAAAGCCTTTTGCAACCAAGCAATTCTAGGACTATTATGATTCTATGATCCTGCCCTGCAGGCTGCTCTGGTACCCAGAGGGTGGCCACGCGCTGGCCGGCACCGAGACACAGGCCGACGTCTTCCGAAACTGCGCCCGCTGGTTCCTGCAGCACCTGGGGCACCCGGGGCAGCCCTGACGGGACAGCAGCACTGGCACCGCTCCTCGTGCCCACGGGGGCCCTGGGGCTACGGCAGGGCCAGGGTGACCCACGAGCCCTGGGGAGCACCTCGCCACCAGAGGAGGATGGAGCGAGCGTTGCCAGGGGAAAGAGAGGACGCGGGGCATGGTTTGGCTCTAAATAAATGCACGAGAGCAGCAAATGAATGCGCGAGAGCCCACACAGTGTGGTGGCGGCTGTGCCTTTATTGTGGTGGTGGCCGTGCCAGGCTGGGGCTGAGCCGGCTCAGCTCATCCTCATCACCTTGTGCATCCAGTCGACGTAGAGGGAGACGCGGATGAAGAGGGCAGGCTGGTCGGTGCGGGCGCAGACACGGGACGGGGTGATCACGCCCTCCAGCACCCAGCAGTCGGCAGTGAGGCAGGCGAGCGGGCCCCCATAATCCCCCTGTGGCACCCAGAGAGCGGCATTCACCGTGGTGCCGGCACTGGGGGGTCCCCGAGGCGGCGGTCCCTGTCCTCGCTCACCTCACAGGCCCCCACGGCGGTGCGCAGCGGGGCCGTGCACAGCTCGCTGTCCTTCAGGCGCCCGCGCAGCGCCACGTTGCACTCGTCGTGGGCCAGCACGGGCAGCCGTGCCACGTTCAGCACGCTGCCATCCGCCGTGCCTGCGGGAGCCAGACGCGGGGCAGCACACAGGGGGCAATGGGGCAGGGGGTGGCAGGGGGTTGGCACAGAGGGGGATGCCGGGGCGGCAGGCACATGGCATGCGTGGTGCTGTGGCTGCAGGAGGGCCCCCAGAGGGGTCCTGTGGGCATGTTATGGGCAGGGGGATGCTGTTCCTAGGGAACGGCGTGGACAGGAGGATGTTGTGGGCAGAGGGATGTCCTGGGCAGCTGGATGCTGTGCACGGGAGGTGCCATGGAAGAGACGGTGTACGGGAGATGCCGTGGGTGCGGCGGGCAGTGGATGTTGTTGGTGAGGAACGGCATGGGCAGGCAAACACCAGAGAAGGGAGATGCTGTGAGCGAGGGGATGCTGGGGACCTGGTGATGCTGCAGCCAGGGGGATGCTTTGGACAGAGGGTACTTCATCCAGGGGCTGCCGGGGGCAGGGGATGCTGTGGGCACAGGGAAGCCTGTGTCAGGTACCTCTGGTTTCACCCCAGCCAGCGATCTCGCAGACGGTGCCTGCGGGCACGACGTAGCGCTCGGGCGGCAGGCAGATGAGGGCCACGCGTGCGTTCAGAGCAGCCGGCCTGTGTCAGGGGGCACGGGCTGTGGCGCCAGCTCAGCCTGCGGTGGGGCACGGCAGGGGCTGTCACACAGCCGCTCACCTTGCAAGCTTCAGCATCACCAGCTGGGACTCGGAGGGGCCACAGACGATCCGCAGGATGGGGATGCTCTGCTGGTCGGGGTCCCCAGGGCCGGGGTCCTTGAAGAGCGTCCCCAGCTGCACTTGGTAGCCCGCCAGGTCGGCGTCGCTGCGGGTTGGGGACGTGAGGGCATGCGTGGTCCCAGCACCCCACACCGCAGCCCCAGCCTTACCAGGAGGCAAAGCACTGGCGCGTGCTGACCACCCACTGCTCCTTCACCAGGGACCCACCGCAGAAGTGCACACCAGCCCTGCGGGGACGAGGCGTGAGCGCAGGAGGGGACGCGGGCCATGCGACGGTGCCGCCGGGGTGCCCACTTACCGGTTGCGGATGCTGACGGTCCAGGGCGAGTTGCCAGGCTGCCCGCCAACAATGCGCCCTTTGCGCTGCAGCCTCTCGTCCCGCCGGCCGCACTGCTCGAACGCCACCGCATCTGCAGGCAGGGTGGGCATCAGCCGGGGCCGTGCCGCCAGCACCCACCCCTGGCACCCACCCGGCACCCACCTGCGTTCTCCAGGATGGAGGGAACAGTGCTGCCAGCTGCAGAGAGAAAACAGAGGGTGGCACTGGGGTGGGGACCCAGCCACCCTGGGGGTACCAAAGCCAGCCCAGGGAGAAACAGGGACCCCCCAAGCTCTGCGGGAGTGCAGGGAGGGGCTCACAGCAGGGCTTGATGGCACAGTAATCGAAGGGGGTGCGGGGATCCATGGTGTAGCACCAGGGGCCGTGGCTGTCGTTGTCAGGGTTGCGGCAGTAGTTGTTCTCCAAGTGAGCCTCAGGGTGGGTGATGGGTGAGATCCTGCTGGGAGGAAGTCACCATTCCCACCTCCATCTCCTCGCCCATCCCCATCTCCATGCCCATCTTCATATCCATCTCCATAACCATTGTTCAAGGCCAGGTTAAATGGGCCCTGGGCAGCCCGATCTAGTGGCATCCCTGCCCGTTGCAGGGGATTGGAATTAGATGATCTTTTAAGGTCCCTTCCAACCCAACCCATTCTATGACCCCATGATCTCCAGCCCCACGACCATCTCCATCCCTCTGCCCATCCCCGTCCCGCTCCTCCCGCACGCACTGGGGCACGTGGGGCTCCTGGGCAGCCCACGGCTGGCAGGTGATGCCCTTGCGTGTCTTGCTGACGTGGCCGCGGTAGCTCTCGCCGTGCCCGTGGTAGCAATCTGGGGAGAGGCAGGGAGGGTGGCACCGGGCCGGCACCGCAGGGGTGGGTGCTGGGGGTGGGTGCCGGGGGCAGCTCACCTTCGGCGCCCAGCTCGTCGGGGCAGCGGCGGATGTGGAAGCAGAAGGCGATGCGGACGCTGTGGCGGGCGGTGAAGCACCACGGCGCCTCCGAGCCGTCGGGATTTCGGCAGTAGTTGTCCTGCAGGTCCCTGGCACAGGGGCCACGTGGGTGCCCCGCTCACATCCCGCACCCATGGGTGCTACCCCCGCCGCGCTCCCCAGGCGCGTCCCCCACGCCCTTACTTGCACGGGTACTTCTCGGGCACAAAGTGGTGCTGGTGGGGCGTCTGCGCGTCCCAGCGCTGGCAGGGGATCCCCGACACCGTGACGTTCGCCCGGCCCCGGTAGCCCTCACCCTTGCCCCTGAAGCAGCCGGTGGTGACGTTGAGGGGCCGCGGGCGTTTCTCTGCTTGCGTGGCCGGAGACGGGCAGGGTCAGGGTGGTGCTGGGGACCCCCGGCCGCGGCGGCACGGCAGCCACTTACTGCACACACGGATGCGGCAGAACTCGCGCTCCTGCCTCGGGTCGGTCGTGTAGCACCAGGGCCGCTCGGAGCTGTCAGGGTTGCGGCAGTAGTTGTCATCCAGCCCCTTGTCGGGGTACCTGGGATGGGGACAGGAGTGGCAGCTGAAGGTAGCACCACCGCCCTGGCACGGCCACGGCCACCACACGCAGCCCGGGGTCAGGGGCTGGTACTTGTTGGGGTGGTAGGGGTGCTTGTGAGGGTGCTGCAGGTCCCAGCGCTGGCACTCGATCCCCGACTCGGTGTGGTCCACGGAGCCGCGGTACTGCTCCCCGTTGCAGGTCATGCAGACGGCTGTGGGCACCCGGGGGTTCAGAGCGGGGAGGAGACCTGGCACGGGGCACCCCAGCACGCGGCACTCACCGTCCTCGCACTTCTTGATGCCACAGCTCTGGTGGCGGGTGTTGGGGTCAGTGGTGTAGCACCAGGGCCCCCGCTTGTCCCGGTCGGGGTTCCGGCAGTAATTCTCCTCCAGGCCGTTGCGAGGGTTTGGTAGGAACCTGTAGGCAGCAGCTGGGTAGAAGCACTGTCCCCATTGCCCCCGCACTGTCCCCATGCTGCCCCTATGAATCTCACACTGTCCCCATTGCCCCCATGTTGTCCCTGTTGTCCCCACACAGTCCCCATGGCCCCAGCGGTGTCCCCAGCCCGTTCCCCGTCACCCCACGCTGCCCAGAGTCACCGGTGGGCGCCGGGGTACGGGGGCACCTGTGGTCATGGGGTGTTGTGGCTCGCCAGGGCTGGCAGCGCAGGCCCTTCTCCGTGGTGGCCCGTGTGCCGCGGTAGCTGGTGCCGTCGCCCACGATGCAGTCCCGCAGAAAGTCTGGGCACAGCCAGGGACCGCGTCAGAGCCGGGGGCAGCGGGGAGCCCTGCGCCTGTGCCTGCTCTGAGGTGTCCCCAGACCTCTTCCCTATTCTCTGCTGTCCCCCATCCTGCCCTAGGGGGTCCCTGTACCTGCCCTGGGGGGTCCCCGCTCCCCAGTGCAGTCTCACCTTTTTTCTGGTACAGGTCGTAGTGGATGTTCTTTTGCAGCTGGACGTGTGGCGAGTGCTGTGTCCAGGGCAGCAGCTGGCACAGCTGGCTCTGCCGGTCGTGGTGGAACGCCCTGGCCGGAACAGCGGGAGCCTGGCAGGGCGCCCTGAGGGGCCAGGACCCAGGGGCCGAGGGACACACGCCCCCGGTGCCCCCGCGCTCCCGCCTGCCCCACGGCGTCCCCGCTCACCGGCAGTCCAGGCTGGCGGCACAGCGCTGGGCACACTGCTCCGCAGAGCCCTGCTCCGCTGCCAGGGGTAGCTTGGAGGGCACGGCCAGCAGCTCGGTGGCTCGCAGCCACTGGAAGTCATTGAGGGGCGAGCGGTGGCCTGGGGAACGCGGCAGGGACTCAGTGTGTCCGTGGGGGCACGGCGGGACACCCATGCCCTGTGGGTTGGGAGATCCCTGCCCCATGGACAGCGGGATCCCAGCACTGAGAATGGGACCCCAGCCCCACAGAGCAGTGGAACCCCTGCCCCATGGAGCACAGGATTCCTGCCCCATGGAGAATGGGATCCCAGCACTGAGTATGGGGCCTCTCCTCCACAGAACACGGGCTCCCTGCCCCACAGAGTGTGGGCACCCAGCGCTGGATCCCTGTCCCACCGAGTATGGGACCCGTGCCCCGGGGAGCAGGGGCTCCGTGTCCCACGGGAGGCAGCCCCCCAGCCCCAGGGAGCAGCAGGCACCCCGTGTCGCAGCCCCTACCTGCGCACAGGGCCGCGGCCAGGGCGAGCAGCAGGCCGAGCGCGGGCTGCATGTCGGTGCCCTGCGGCCCCTAACGACCCTGGCAAATATTAGCCCGCGGGCCCGGGGCCAGGGGGGCGGGGCTGGGGGTGGAGTTTACAGTGCAGGGCGGGGCCTATGGCACCAGTGCGCGCTGCCCCGCGGTGGGCCGGGCTTATTTGCAACAGGACGTGGATTATCCGTCGGTGGGCGGGGCTTGCCAGGGAAGGGGGCGTGGTTTGGCGCGTATGGGCGGTGCTTGATCGCCGGCGGGCGTGGTCGTCCGTATGTGGGCGGGTTTTATGGATGGATGGGCGGGGTTTTGCGGTCGGTGGGCGGGGCTTTGCGGGCTGGTCTGTGGGCGGAGGGGTTGCCTGGCGGTTGTCGGGTTTGGCGGGTCGGTGGGCGGGGCTTGTCTGGCGGTGGGCGTGGTTTGAGGCACAGCGGGCGGGGCTTATCGGTCAGGTAATGTGGCTTGGCGAGCGGTGGGCGGGGGTTACCAGGCGGGGGGCGGGGTCTCGGGGCCGCGGGGCGGGGTCTCGGTGTCGGCGGCGGCGATTGGCGCTGTCCCGGGGCGCGGCGCCGCCCAGGCCGTGCCCGCGCGGGGTCGCGCTCGCTCGGCGCGGCGGGAGCGGCGGGAGCGGCCGCGGGGCCCGGCGGCGCACGGTGAGCGGGGCGGGGGCCGCGGGGCGAGGGTCGCTCGGGTTCCCCGGGGGCGCGGGGCCCGCCGGGAGCGCGGCCTGGTGCGGCGGCTCGGCGGGGCCTCGCTGCGGCCTGCGGGCCGGGCCGCCCCTACCGCCCGTTACCGGCCGCCGCTCCCGGTTTTCCCCCCCGGCGGCGCCGCGCCGGCCGCGCTCCGGCCCGCCCCGGCTTCCCCGGGCAGCAACAGGCTGGGGGCCGCGGGCTCCGGGGCGGGTTGGAGCCCCCGGTCAGGGCTCCGGGGCCGCCCCCGCCGGGCCCCGGGGCCGCGCTCTGGGCCGACACTGAAGCCCTTTGGCCGCGTAACGAGGCGAGCGCGGGGCTGCGTCCTCCCGGTCCCCCCGGCGGGAGCTCCGGGCCGGGGCCGCCTCGCCCCGCAGCTCGGGCCGCCCGGGCCGGGGAGCGGCCCCGGCATCGCCCTCCTCTCCCAGACGAGACTAAACCCCGAGTCCTTCCCGCGCTCCCGCCGCCTCTCCAGGCAGGAGCTTCTCCCGGCGGCCGGGGCCGCTCTGCTCCCGCAGCTCTGGGCTCCTGGGCTGGGGGAAATGGCCCCGATATCGCTCTCTTCTCCAAAATGAGACTAAAACCTTATTTCTGTATAAAATCCCAAGCGTTTGCATCTCTCCTCCCAGGCTCTGCAGGTGGGGGCTTCTCCCCGACGCCCGTGGCTGGTGCCGAATGGGCCACCGGCGTCTCTCGCCTTGGGAGTCCAGTCCTGAACGGAATTTGTTACTTAACTTTATACCCGAGCGCTGTCTCTGCCCATCTTTAGCTCTAGAGAGCCCTTCCCTTGCTTTGAGAGTTTCTAATTCAGGAGGGGTTTCTTTGCACGGTCTCCGCTGCTCTTCTGATCGTCCCAAACCACTTATTCATTCCTGCCAGTGCTTGTCATGGCACTCTTCTCTCCTAAATATAGGGTAGTATGCCAACGGGAGAAGCTGGGGAGCGAGCCGGAGCGCTGGGAACACTGCTCTTTACTCGGGAGCATTCAGGAAAGCCTGGCTGGATCCAGGTTCTCCGTCGCCTTCCTGCAGTAGTTTGCACTCGCTGCCCCGGGAGCTGCCACAAGTCCTGGGAGATGCTGTGACGGCACAGACGGGCTTAGGGATAACCATTTCTTTACAGCATCATGTAAATGGAGTTATAAATTAAGCTTAACTGCTGATATTAGGCCTGGAGGATTGGCAGAAGCTGCAGGGCTGATTCAGTGAAGGTGTTCTTGCTGTGCACCAGTAGGTTTTGTATGGAATCTGTTAACCCTGAGCACATCTCTGCTTTTAGCAGCAGTCAGTACTGAGTTTGAGTGCTGCTTATCCACTTCTCCTCCGGTCTCTCCCTGCCCTTTGTGCTGAGCTCGGCTCTACCAAGAAGCAGAGGAGGACATGGGACAGGTGGAGTGAGAGCTTTTCCCAGCTCCAGCCACAAAGCGCGTGGGTAAAATGCGCTCAAATCTCTGACCGTAGCTTATCTTCCACGGGCGGCTGGCCTGCAGGAATTCTTGCATGTTCCCTGGACCCTGGCAGCAAGGAGGTGGTTGGAGGGAGTGCTGCAACCGTGCGTACTGGCTGGTGAGGCCAAGAGGCACTTTGGTGCTTTGCACTGAGGAGCGGTGGTCCTGCTGGGCTCTAGTGGAGAAGAGGACCCTGTGGTTGCCACGGCTGGGTCCTGTGGGAGCCTCTGTGCTCTGGGGGTGAGACACGGTGCGGCGTCAGCCTGGCAGGGAAGGTGCGATGTGTTTGCCCCGGCAGGAGGGGTGTTGCCAGTGCTAGGAGTGCTGTACCCTTGCCTTTCCCCTGTCCCTTGGAGAGACAACAAGCGAGATTGTCCTGGAGGGACACCAGGGTGCTGTGCCAGCCTGGGACTCCGGCTGACGGCAGTGAAACCCTCTGTCTCCTTTTGGCACTGGCAGCTATCGGAAAAGTTTCCTCATCGGGATGATTTTGGGTAGTTTGTTCCTCTGCTGCTGTTAGCTGAGGAATCATATGGAGGAGTTAATTCTAGCAATGATTAATTTGAGTGGGGAAAATGCAAACTCTGAATTCTCCTTGGGCAAACAAGGGTCATGTAAATAAATGCCTCTGGCATTCTTTGTGGTGCTTGTAGCCCATCTACCAATTACTGCTGGATCAGTGGGAGGATGTCGCTCCTTGAGCTCCCAGTACTTTGGTTCTGATTTGGGGGAAATACAAACAAACACAGTGGGGCTGACCTAGTGTATCCGAGCTCTTGGTATGCTGGAAATGTTTGTTCTTGGGATGTTTGTGCAGTCTGGAGAGCTCTGTACCTTAAACCCCACGAGCAGAGGACTGTGACCATGTTTAAGACGTGAAAAATGAAAGGTCAACCTAAAGAATCTGTGCTTTGAGGGCTTGTTCTGGAGATGGAATAAGTTCAAGCAAACTGCTGAGGTGCTGCTGGATGGGGAGTTCGTGTATTAACCTGCGTGAGTACACTAGGTAAGTGTGCTCCCTCGTCAAATGTGTTTTTCTGCCTGTGTATCCCCCTCCACTCATCCACTGGCTTTAACTGTCTCTGGTTCAGTTTCTCTGCGATAAAATTTTGGCTTGCCAGTGGGAAAGGTGGTTGGATATATTTGATATTACTGCTTTCTTCATCTCTACATTTTTCATGAGCGTCCGAGCTGCTCTGCTGCTGCGATGCCATCCGGAGGCGATGGTCCGAGCGCCCTGGCCAGGCAGGCTGGCTCTCTGCTCCTGTCCCGGGTGCACGGATCGCCTGGGGCCCAGCCGAGAGCTCCCTGGCTCCTGCGGGTGGTTTGTGAGCTGTTCTGGGTGTCCGGTGAGGAGGAGACAGGGCAAGGTGCGTGGCACAGCTTTGCTTGAGCTGTGGGGAGGCAATGGGGGCCTCCTCCTGTTGGGGGGCAGATGTGTCTCAAAGGCACAGCCTGAATGAAAGCTGGAGCTTCTTGCCCTATGGCGGCTCCTGCCTGAGTTACGAGCTGGGGCGCAAGCGAGACGAGGCACCTGAGGAATGCACCCTGCTCTCCCAAATGCCACGTCCCGCTCAAGGTCACCTCAGCCCAGCAGTGCTGGTTTCTGGGAGCAGCCTTGTGGCACGCTAGGGAATTCCCTGGAATCTCTGCCACCTGCAGCAGTGCAGCCTTGCGGCTCTTCCACATCCAGGGTCCCATCCTTGGGCAGCTGGGACTGGAGAGCCAGAGGCAGCTGCTGAGCAACGACGTTTGCTCCCGTGGCTCCTTACAGTGGCCGTTGTGCATGTCTGACTGCAGAGAGCTCATGGCAGCGCCCAAAGCCTTAACACCAGCGGTGTTTGGCCATGTGGCCCCAGAGATTTGTCCCTGTTGGGCCACACTGGTCCCAATGCCATTGCGGTTGTGCCAGGGTGCAGTGCGGCGAGCGGCTGAGGATGAAGCGCAGAGGATGCCTGAGGTGGTGTAAGGAGAGGCAAGACGAGGTCCAACCTCCAGACACGTGGCTGTGGTATTTGCAATTGTCTTGCTGAGCTGATCTTTTTTTTCCTCACCATAACAGGTATTTTCTTCTTCAGGGTTGAGTTGTCCCCACAGTTGCGCTGCAGGTATCCGCTAGGCCTGGAGAGCAATTCTTAGTGGGATTCAAAGCACGTTATCCATGCCAGACCTTCCCACAGAGTTTAGGGACTGGAAACAGCAGTAGCCTTGTCCCAGTCCTGCAGGTGGGCTGCGTTCAGCTTGCTTTGGGATTTTTCTTTAGGAAAACAGGCTCCTAGTCTTGTCTAACCCATAAGCAGGTATTGGAATGAAGGTCTCTGTGGGTGACTTCTCTGTTTTTCTCTCTTCTCTTGTGTTGCGGTCTCACCTCAGTGCCCAGCTCTGGTGTTTGTCATCGTTGCAAACCCTGAATGAGGGCACGGTGTGTATTTTGTGCTGTGCTTTCTGAGAAGGGCTCCATTCAGAGAGCGTTATGTGGGCAGCTTCAGAGATGTTTTGGATCCTGGCTCCTTGGAGCTTTCCAGCAAATTGGTTTGGAAGCCTGTTGGTGCAATACGTGATGTTGTGAATCCTCCTCGGTGGGGACCTGATGAGTGGCATTCCTGCCCTCCCTCCGCCGGGGCTGGAAAAACGATTACAGGAGAGGTTTCCGTTTACTCTAGCATAGTTACAGGTCAGGCGAACACTGAATGCATATAAGTGACAAATTCACACCAAGTCCTTCCTTTTTTTTTTTTTTTTAACTAGACTGTACGCTTAGACTTCAGAGAGCTTCATCTTGTGTGAAGCGTGGCCCTCAAGGGTGGGGATTAGCAATCAGTGAGTTTGATGAGCGTTTCAGCAGCAGATACCCATCGTTTGATATCTATCCCAAGGGCTAGGGATTGATTTTGGATGAGCTTGAGTGAGAAGAGGCTGGGCCATAGTTTGAACCGGCAGTTTTCCACTCGAGTGTTGAATTAGGATGAGTGACATGGGAGCCTTGTGCCGCTGTCACATCTTCGCACCGTGATGCAGGGGCTGCCCGCACTGTTGGGCTCTTGCTAGGGTGGCACCGCTTGCTGTCTGTCACGTTGCCTTCTTCCCTCTTGTGCGATGCCAGCCTTGAAATGGGCTCTTTGGGAAATGCATCTCTTCCCAGAGCTCCCGTGAGGCACTGGAGGGATTTCTTTGTGTGCACGGCTGCTTTGGGACATTTTGGTTCTAGGGGAGAGGGACCAAGGTACGTAACACCAGTCCCCGTCCCTAGCGTGTGGTTGTTCAGCAGGCGGGATGCTGTGCGGGCTCCTCTTTGGTCAGGGTGGAAAGAGCTGCTGAGTTTTTCCAGGGTGGGCTCTGTGCCTCTCCCACAAACTTGTTCTCTGCAGCAGCCCCTCGGGCCTGTTCCGCAGCTGGGTTTGCAGCAGGGAGACATTTCATCAGGCCTCCTCTCAGTACTGCTGGAATAACTGTGTGGAAATGTCTGGCGAGGTCTTTGTGTTGCAGCTCCTGGGATTCCTACAGAACAGCCTTGGGCTTCTAGGTGGGCAGCGAGAGGCATTTTGAACCAGGAGGTGGAAAAAGATGTGAGCGTGTGCTGGTATTGAATGCTTTGTGGCTTTCTTAAGGAAAAGCCCGTCCCTCTAGGTCTGCTTTCTCTGAGGGCTGGCAACTTTGCTCTTCCCGAAGGAGGGCATTCTGCTAATGAAATGGTCTGGCAACCATCTAGACATGCTGAGTTTGATGCCAGTGGAACCTGACATGGTGATTTTGACACTGGGATTGTATTGATGTGAATATACAAGGCTGCAATGATTACCTCTCTGTGTCCCTTAGATTTCTAGTTAGGTTTGACATCTGTGGAACGTCTGAACTCTGTGCAGATTCCTGCATGAAATACCACGCGTGGTGTTTTCCCACCCCAAAGGAAATAGTTCCAGAGGAATTTTTATGACACCGCCTCAGGCCAGCACCGGAGAATAAATAAAAAGTCGTTCTTTTAAAACCTCTGAATTAAACTTTGCAGGATCCCCTTGGGAAGATGCACAGAATCAGTGTGGCTGTGTCTCTTTCTCTAAAACCCAGAGAGAAGAGCTCAGCACCTGCTCCTCCTCCTCCCTGTGTGAGGAAGCTGCAGAGCTTGATGAGGTCTCTCCTCAGTCTCCCTTCAGGCTGAACAGACCTGGTGATTTCAGCTGCTCCTCACACTCTTCCCCTCTGACCCCTTCCCCCACTCCGTGCCCTCCTCTGGTCGCTCTTCAATAGCTTCAGATCCTGTTTCTCGTGGGGTGCCCGAAGCTGCCCCCAGTGCGGGGCAGAGCGGGACAATCCCCTCCCTGGCCCGGCGGTCGATGCTGTGCTGGATTCACCCAGGACACGGTTGTCCTCGTGGCTGCCAGCGCGCTGCTGGCTTGTGTTCCACCTGCCCTGGGGCTGATCCCCCGATCCCTTTCCGCAGGGCTGTTCTCCTGCCTCTCGCTCCTGTCTCTCCATCCATCCAGGGCTGCTGTGTCCCAGGGCCAAACCCCAGCCCTCGCCCTTGTTAAGTTCCATGCGGTTGGTGGTTTTGTTTGGCCAAAATGTGAAAATTCGCACCCTCTGCGCAGGGAATTTTGTGCTTCCCGAGGTGTTTGTGAAGCCAGTGCGCTCTGTTTATCCGGAACGCCGGCAGCCGTGTGCCGGTCGCTCTTTCAGGAAACACTTTATCACATCTTAGAGCAGAATTGTGTTTGAATACCAGGGGTCAGCCTTAGGGAGGCAAGAAGTTTTACCTTCTCAGAAAGAATGCAAATCCCCTTCTGAAAGTACAGAGGGACCTAAAGTGTCTTGTTATAAGGGTACTGCATGTAAAACCCCACAAGCCCTTGGTGGTGAACTGGAAAAAAAGTGTAAGAATAGGGCTTTATGGCTTCAATTACAAAGTTTTCATGAGGCTAACGTGAAAAAGTGCTTTGTTTGCCACTGGCAGAGATATAGAATTGTATATTGTGGACTTGTAGCACTGAGAAAGCAGCAGCGATCCCCTGTGTGGTGGTGGTGATAAGCCAGGAAGAAAGTTGTGTGCGGTTCTGCCTGCCCAGCGTGGCAGAGGGAAGTGCTTCGTGATTACTGTGGCTAATTTAGAATCACAGAATGGTTTGGGTTGGAAGGGACCTCAAAGTCCATCCAGTTCCACCCCCTGCTGCGGACAGGGACACCTCCCACAGGATCGGGGTGCTCCAGGCCCCATTTAGGTGTGAGAAGGTTTGCTTGAAAGCCTTGATCAGAGGTGGGTGAGCTCCTGGAGCTGGGAGCAGCGCTGCAGCCCCGCGATGCGCTCCAGCCGCCACCCGTCCCTCAAACCAGTGTCCCAGTGCTGGTACCGCAGTACTGCACACCCCGCATTCCTGGGAGCTGGAATCCCAGCCTTCCCCTTCCTTCTCTCTGCGGTGTTGGCTCTGTGCTGTGACAACAAAGCCTGCGGCGCTCCCGGGATGTCCTAGTCCTTGGGTCGAGTGGGACGGGCGCAGTGGCTCCTCGGCCCTGCTGCCACAGGTAGGGCTGCACACCGCGGCTCAGGGGCCCTTGATCTGCAACTGGCTGTGGCCGTGAGCCCAGCCCGATCTGGCAGCCGGCCGTGGGTGTCCTCCGGGGAGAGGGATCCTGGTGCTGTCCTGCCGTCACAGGAAGAAGCTGTTTCCTGCAGACCTGAGTGCATCGCTCTGGGGTGAGCCAGCCCAGCCGCCGCCAGCCCCGTTCTCTTCCCTGAGCTGCAGAGTCCTAAAGCTTCCCCTGGAGGTGAATAACTTTGTATAGCGAACTTCATCCTGCTGGCTTCAGGTAAGCCGTTCCACACCTCATGGATTTCTTAGTCTGCTCACATGCCAACTGGAAACCCTTGCCTTGACAGGATGCTTCGGGAAATCATTTGAGGCACCTTCTTCCCTGCTTCAAAAAGAAAAGCAGAGAACAAAGGAGACAGTGAGAGGTAGGATTTGATTTTTCCTGAAGCTAAGATGGAATCAAAGTGCTGCAAACAGGAGCCGTTTTGCTCTTCGTGCCTTGGCCGTTGGGTGAGGAGTTGGTCAGCTCAGGTCCTGCTGGAGCCTGGCAGCAGCGTGAGGGAGGCCCTGGGGAGTGGGGCTGGGCACACAGCTCTGCCCTGTGGTGCCTTTCACGCTGGTGAAGAGACAGCTTGGTCCCTGCGGCCGAGAGCCTGGGACAGTGTGCTCCACGTGCTGAACTCCTGTTTTCTGGTCATATATGGGAATTCAGGCTGGCGAAGCTGACGCCCTGTGCGAGTGTTTAGGGATGGGATTCTTCTTTCAGTAGTGACTTAAGATGATGATTCGTAGTGAATTCTGTGCGGCTGAGCCTAAGCCCTGTTTGGGACCCGCAGTCGTAAGCTGTGCCAACTGGAAAAGGTCAGCTGGTGCTGGGAGCTGCCTGGGCGCACGGCTTTGGAGCGAGGAAGGGCCGTCCACAGCGTGGGCAGAAGCAGATGGCTCAGCTCTGCAGCCTGAACCGATCCAGGAGCAGGCACCTTTCATTTCCCAGCGCGGCAGTGTCTGCTCCGGTTCAAAGCAGACCCAGGCGTGCACAGAAGCTTGTGAGCACGCAGGTCCACATCTCAACAGAGCAGAAAAGCTGTCTGCTCCCCACTGAGAGCGGAGGAAGAGTCTGGGGGGGGACTTGGTGATGTAAATCTGCTGAAAGGAGATGGTCTTGAGGATCAGCTGGAGTAATTAAAGTGGCCGGTGCCCTCTTGCTTGGGCTGTGTGCTAGCAGCCAGCTGGGCTGATCTGAAAAGCACTTTTAAAGGCAAACAGTTGTCCTGTTTACCTCACCTCTCCTCATCTGAGAGGAATTGCCTGTGTCAGCGGAGCTGGGAAGTTGTTTTTCTTCTTTAGGCTCGACTGGGAGGAGTTGGAACTCCTGGCTGTAACGAGTTAAAGATCCTTCTGGAGCAGAAACAGCACAAAACACTGCTGCTCCCTGTCTGGGTGGTGATCCTGAGTGGAAGTGCAGCCCCTTGGGGAAAAAAATGCTGCTACATCAGTCGCTGATGCTGCCGAGCGCACCGTGCTCCATGTTTTTGTCTCAGGCTGGGCTCTAACAAGTCGGCGACGCAGAGGTCGTTTGTACGGGAAAGAGGTCTTGCAGGAGCGTCTGCTCCATTTGCTGTTGGCTGGCTTTGGAGCAGTGCAAAAGTCACATGAGAAAAGCATTTAATGTATTTTTAGATGTCTTTTAAAGTGGCTTAGTGGCTGGAAAGAAACCTGCGTCAGGTCAGTCTCCAGCTCGCTGCGTTTTGTTGAGTGGCCTGTTAATGGGGAGTGGATCCAGTCGGAGACCTGTGCCGTAGGGGATTGCGTTGCGTGTGCTATGAGGATGCAGCTGGCGGTGAGAGGTGGCCCTCGCTGCCCAGCTGTGCTGCTCGGGTGCTCCTTGGGACAAGGGTGGGAAATGAATGGGAAAAGTCCAGCCGATACCAGTTTCATTCCTTTTTCCCTTCATCTTTTGGAGTGATTGGGGATTTCTGTGGTGACTTTGTGCCATGGTCTTGCACAGCACAGATTTTTATAGGGTCCAGGCTTAGTGTGAAAGTGGCCTTTCACTTGTCCTGGTGCAAGAGAAGAGAGCAGTGCTCTTGCAGAGCCACATCTACCCAGGGAGCCGAGCCAGATGGAAACTGCTCTCATGTTTGGGTTTCTAACGCGTGTCAGTTCCCCAAGTACTTCTCCATGCGGCTGTAACTCTTATACCAGTGCAACATGGGATGGTTGTGCATTCAAACACGTCCTCTAGAAGCAACACCAGCTTCAAAGGACCGTGAGGGTGGCCGTGATGCTGCCGTGGGTCTCCAGACAGGTTAGAGCACACCAGCTCTGGGAGGAAGGATCAGGGAGAAGGCTTGGCCGTTCCCTTCTCTGAGCCTTTGCCACCATGGGAGAACGTGTGCTGCTCGCGGGCCCTGTACTGCGTGACATCTTGAGATCTTTGTGGGCTGTTGAATAGGAGGAAAAGTGTGGCGGTGTCGGAAGGAAACATGATGCACCGCAATGCCGTGTGCTGGTATCGCTGTCGTGCCTGCACTGGGGGGTGGACCCAGGAGCTGAACTCCTGGGTTGCATGCAGGGCGAGATCATCCATGTGGAGTCATTTGGTGCTTACAAGGTGGCTGGGCTGTTACACCAGTGCCTGCAGATCAGAAGAACATTTCTTTCCAGGAGCCCTGCCCTTTCAGAATAAGCTTAAAGAACAGGAAGCGATGGCAGGTGAGGAGAGCAGGGAACTTGAGAGAAGCCTCCTTTAACAGCAGCAGTATTTGTGTACCTGTGAACACAAAATATTCGTGTGCATAAGCCAAGCTGTGATTTCTACCTTGAAGCATCTGCTGAGGGGACTCTGCAGTGCTGGCGCGTAGGCAGGTGGGACAGGAGAGCTGGCAAGTGCCAGATCGCTCTCCTTGTTCTCAAATGCATTTGACCGTAAGTGATGAGAGTCTGTGTGTAACAAGAGGAGGAGGAAGCCAGACAAATGAAAAACTGGAATAAGGTGGCCTTTTTTTCTCAGCTATTTGCTAGAGTGCTTGGTAATTGGAAGAAATGGCCGGGGGGAGACTGTAGCTTTCTCGTCTTGTCTTGCCTTCACCTCAAGATTTGCCGTAACTGAGTAGGGGAAACTCTAGGGACCCATCCATATAACAGATCTCACTAAATTATAGACTAATGAAACCGTTTGAGTCAGAAGGGACCTCAAAGCCCATCCAGTTCCACCCCTGCCATGGGCAGGGTCACCTCTCACTGGATAAGGTTGCTCCGATCCCCATCCAACCTGGTCCTGAACATTTCCAGGGATGGGGCAGCCACCACTGCTCTGGCCTTGAATGTTTATGATCATAATCTAAGCTACAAATGCTGAGCTTTTGATATGAGCAGCTAAACTAGATCAATATTTAGCAAGCAAATTTGTTTTTCTCGTCCCTGTCACTTAAGATGAGTGTGGCTCTGCTAAGAGCTCTGAGATGGCCCTGCCTCTCATCTAAACCCTAAATCACTGCTTAATTTATGCCACTTCAGTTTGAGCTCAGTTTTCTGGAGATGAATCAGAACAGCAAACGCAGAGCAGCTCTGGATCACGGTGTTTTGGGAGGGGGTGCTGGCAGAGGTGGGTGCCACGAAACCAGTACCCACCCCGTGTTGTCTGGGATGTTAGAGCCTGGGGTGCGCTCCTGGGCTGCGGCGAGGCAGCAGATGGACGGCTGTGCGTGCCACTGTCAGGACTGCCTTCTAGGGAGATGTGTCGGCAGCCCAGGACCTTCCCGTCCCTCTGGACCCGCTGCCGGCCATTTCTGGGAAGGCTCCTGGGGTCGGTGGCTCCTGCGAGCTGTGCCCAGGCTGGGGACGCCCACGCCTGGCGTTTTGCCCTGGGCACCTCAGCATGTGTATAAATACCAGCAGGTTTGCGATGCGCTGCAGATTCTCCCCTGCTCCTTTTTAAAGCCCAAGTCATAAATAGTGCTCACTCGTGGGTCCAGCCTCTCTGTCCTTAGCGCTGATGTCACGGTTAAACTCGGTGTCGTGCTGGTCCTCCTGCGGTGCTGCTCTCTGAGGTCTTGTTTTTCTGTTCTCGTCAAGCCTGAGATTGCAGGTGCCAGGTGAGAGAACTGGGAAAAGTTAATTCAGCCAAACTGACTACAAGTGACATTTCTCACGGTGAGCCAGACTGGCCACGGTCTCTCACGTTGACGCAGACGCTGATTGTGCTCGTTCCGCTTCCTGGGGAGCCCGTCCCGGCTGCAGCACGGCTCTTCGCTCCAGTTTATACTGAGCGCTCTTTGGAATAAGCATCATTTCAAAAGTATCCAGCCAAGAAGGAGCACAAGGTGTAATTCCAGTGGAGGCTAGTTTTTTTTTAGGCTGGTAGTTTCTATTAAAGGGAATTGACAGCACCCGGTCTCCAGCCCTGGGCGGGAGCTGCGCTTTGAGGCTGTGCCCCTTCGTTGCGGGGACGAGGTGGGATTCTGAACTCTGCCACGCAGCACAGAGTCAAATCACGACATTCCTTGCCCGTGTGGTGTTTTTATAGTTAACCTGTGAAGCTTTTGTGTGTGAAGCAGAGGTCCTGGGAAGGGAGGAGGACTGAGCTATTTTTACCCCATCACAAACAGGGCTCAGCGTGTTTATTTCAGACTCTGGAGCCGCTTGGGCCAGTGGGGGGGTTTATAGTCTTCTACTGTTACTGCTAGATTAGAAAACAAACTTGAACTGTGGAAATCACAGGAAAATAGGGTGCTCCAGTGTGCTTGGCTCTGAGGAAGCTGCAAGGAGGAGCAGGTGGCATCGCCCGTGTTGTGCAGCATGCCGCTCTTGGAGCCTCCTGCAGTTCAGAGGAGTCTTTGAGCCACCAGCTGATGATGGACTCCAAGCCCTTCGTTGCAGCGGTGGCACTGACCTGGGAGGATGGGCTGATCTGCCTGAGGGTGGGGAGGCTCTGCAGAGGGTTCTGAACAGGCTGGGTCCATGGGCTGCGGCCAGCGGGGTGGGGTTCAGGAAGGCCAAGAGCTGGGTCCTGCACTCCGGTCACACCAACCCTGTGCAGCTCCAGGCACGGGGAAGAGCTGCTGCAAAGCCGGGCAGATGAGGAGCTCAAGGGTGGTTCAGTAGTGGACAGGGACAGTTGGACTCGATCTCAAAGGTCTTTTCCAGCCAAGCAATTCTAGGATTCTAGGATTGCACAAACCTCTCTGCAGGGCAGTGGCTATCTTCCCATGTGCCCTGGCTGGGTTTTGGATAAGCCTCCAGCTGAAAAGCTTGAGTAACTCTGGGGAGCAAAAGCAGACTCTGGCCATTAGGTGAGTGATGATGCAGCAGGTCCTTTGAAGATTGCAGTCACCAGGTCACCCGCATAGCTTTGAATGCTTGGGGTTTTTTTTGCTGGTGGAGAAGTTCACCAGGCAGCAGGGGGTGAAATTAATGAGATGGGCTTGTTTTTCTCTTGTCACCAGAGTCTGAAAGAGGGAGGATATAGGTCAGTCCTGCTGGAAGAGTAGGAGGACCCAAGGTGGGTGCTGTCGCTGGCTCACTGCTCTGGCTGTCGCGGTGCGGTTGGGGAGTGTCCCTTTAATTGCAGGTGTGCTTGATGCAGACATTTAAAACTTTTAAGCCCTTTATCCTGGTTTATTATTAGAAGCTATTAACAGTGTGGCCAATGGAGTGTCCACACTGTGGTGGCGGCGTGTGCAGTTTTGAGCGGTGGGTCACAACCTCTTTGTGTCAGGCATCGGACAAACGCATAATGCAGGCAGCCCAGGTTGCAGCGCCCACGCAGGCTTAGCTGAGCTCCTTTGCTCCTCCAAGATACCCAGACAGCAGCCAGTCCAGACCTAGCCCAGGCGGCCAGTCATGTCCTGGGCTGCATCCAGAGAAGCGTGGCCACCAGCGGATTCTCCCCTCTACTCTGCTCTTGTGAACCACGCCTGGAGTTCTGTGTCCAGTTCTGGAGTCCCCAACTTAAGACAGATATGGAACTGTTGGAGTGGGTCTAGAGGAGCTCGCATCAAATGATGTGGCTCATGCTGGTGGCAAGTTGCATGCCCCACAACTTCACATTCCATGAAGAGGAACGTCCCTAAGACAAATCACTCTGGTTTAGCCTCAATTCCATTACCTGCGTGTCCAGTGCAGTCCATGTGCCAGTACACACATTAACATTTCTCACAGATTTTAGGTATTGGATTTGCTGCCGTGGCTCCCTGCAGAGCTCCCAGCTGCCCACCAGCATCTCCTGCTCGCAGCTGCCCCTGAAGGATGGGAAAGAAGATAGAGGGGTCACGGAGTCCCGTTCCTGCTGGAATGGTCATGGAGTCCCGTTCCTGCTGGAATGGTCACGGAGTGTGGTTGCTCTGAGCCGAAGGAGCAGGTAACTCATGAGGCATGTTGTTGTCAGGCAGCGACCTGCCCCGTGGGCCTGACCCAGCAGGATGCCTTGATTGTACACACCTCAGGGGGTTTCCCCCTTTCAACAGCAACCAGGAGGTTGTGGTGAGCGTTGGTATTTCAGGTTATCTCTTGGGTCGACTTAAATCTGGCTTTCAAAAATGAGTAAGGCACCCAGGCTGGGAGCGTCTGGTTTGCTCTCCAAAGAAAACACGTGCTTGGCCACAGCTGTGCGGTTTTTGGAGTAAGCAGGCCTGGATTTATTTGTGAATATTAATATTTGTGTGCTGTAAAGCGCTGGTGGAAATCTATGCTCGAAAGTTAGGCTGTGCTTTGTCAGTATCTCTGGTGCACAAGAACCCATATCCCAGATGGGATGGGAGCTCGGAGTGGTGGAGGGACCTGCAGACCCTGCAGCCCAGCTGCCCTTGGTCATACACTGTGGGTGGTGAGTGTCTTGGACCTTCCACAACCACAGCTGCTGTGGCAGCGTTTCCCCTTGTTGCCTGTCATAGAATCATGGAATGGGTTGGGTTGGAAGGGACCTCAAAGCCCACCCAGTTCCACCCCTGCCACCGGCAGGGACACCTCCCCCTGGATCAGACGAGACTGTGGAAGCAGTGGTTTGGGCAGCAGAACTGTGTGGGTCTGGACGTGTCTGCAGGCAGGGTGCCTGGGTTAGGACCTGGGATGATCCCTTTTCCCTCCACACGCCGCTTTGCTGTGTTTTAGAGGAGAGGGGCCTTGAGGAGCTTTGGCACACCAGCCGCACAGTTGGCTTGTTACGTGCAGAACTTGTGTCCTGGCAGCCTTCCTCAGACAGAGCTCCCAGGAACTGCTGCCAGTTGTGTGTACGGTGGCTTTGTCAGTGACAAAAGTACCTACTTCTAGAGAGTTACTGTGCATGCAGAATTACTGCTCTGTTTTCTTTTGCTTATTGGCCTGAAAGGGGGGGGGAAAAATACAATAGATTTGAATATAAAACTGGTGGTATTGGTTTGTGAACCAACACATGTTAATCCTCAGGACATGGGTTTGATGTTTTGCTGGAGACCTAGAGTTACAATGCAGGAGCAAAGTGTTTGTAGAAAAGCACCTGAAAAAAAACCCATGGGTGATCATGGGATCATAGAGTGGTTTGGGTTGGAAGGGACCTCAAAGCCCATCCAGTTCTACTCTGCTGCCATGGGTAGGGACACCTCCCACTGGGTCTGGGTGCTCGAGGCCCATCCACCTTGTCCTGATGCTGTGGCAGAACCTAGGGAGCAGGGCACAGCTTTAGAACTGCGCTGCGAATTTGGCTGGCAGCCTTGAGGTTTAAAATCTGAAGTAAAGTGACTTAAAATGCTTATTTATAGAAAATATACTTGGGCACTGGAATGCAACTGGAGTAATGCTTAAAATATCCCTGGAGCACTTGTCTGGCTGATCAGTGCTTGTTTCCCAAACTCTGTTTTTCGACTTTTCCAAACCTTTCTGTAGGTCTTTGGGACAGCTTTATCCTCGTGGTTCCACATCGTGAGAGTGGGGGGGGCTGCCAGCCGCTTCCCTGGCTGGCAGGGTGCTGAGCCCTGTGTCCAGCTCTGGAATCCCCAACATACGAAGGAGTTGGAGCTGTTGGAATGGGTCCAGAGGAGGCAGGGATGATCCAAGGGCTGCCCCATCCCTGGAGATGTTCAAGACCAGGTTGGATGGGGCTTGGAGCCCCTGATCCAGTGGGAGGTGTATCTGCCTGTGACGGGGGGGGGGCGACTGGATGGGCTTTGAGGACCCTTTCAACCTAAAGCATTCCATGATTATGTGATTTGGTGAGCGGAGCTGTGGCTCTCTCTGAGTCTACTGTGGGGTTTGTTTTATGGGACAAGAGCTATTTAGATATCTGGAGCGTGTTGGGGATTTTAGGGGAAACAGAAATTCCTAGCTTGCTGTGAGTCGCGAGCAACTTTGATTGCTTGGCAAAGCTTGCTTTCTCTAGCTTATTCCTGCATGGGCTAAATCCACGTTCTCCAGCTTCAGGAGGAGAATCTGCTGCTGCGGGGGCAGTTTGCTGTGTCCTGGGAACAGGGGGCTGAACGGACCTTTCCTGACCTTGTGCTGCCTTGAGAAAACACACTCATTTTATGGGCAGTTAATTTATAGAAAGTTCCTGTTCAAATTTCCTGCAAGAGCCGTAAAACCGGAGGACAGCTGTGCCTGGCCGCCAGCTGATCAAACGCTGCTCCCAGCTGGCTCGCCCTTCCCTTCCCTGCACGCTGCAAACTTCGGGTTCCTTCAGGCGAAGGCTTTGGGAGAGCTGGTCAGGCAGCTGCTCTGTGCAGGGGTGGCTGGATGGTTCCCGTGGAGTTCGGGCTGCCCTGCTTGCCGAGTGTAGGTCCTGAGGCTGGGTTCTTCCCCAGGGAAGGTCTGAGGTTGTATCACACTTCCCCTGGTTTGTGATTCTCCTTTCTTCCCCAAAGCCTGCAAATAATCAAGAACTTGTAGTCTTGTTCACCGTTGTGTGTTCATCTTCCAGGGAAAGGAATCCCCTCTAGATGGGTGCTGAGACACCCACGCTCCCCAAACCCTGCTTTGCCGTGGCAGCCAGGCAGATGGGATCGCAGCGTGGGGATGTCCTCTGGTGAATTTGATCCTAAAAGCTGACTTTGATCTAGTTTGACAGAGAGGTTGGGATCTTAAAGGCACTGAGCTCCTGGGAGCTGCTCAGAGGAGGAACCCGGGACAAGCAGGCTCATGTTCCACCCCTCAGCTTGGAGGCTTTGCTGTATCAGTACCGCTTTATTTTCCTTCACCTCCCTAAAACTGCCTCGAAGCAAAGGATGATCTCCCAGCCTGCGTCCAGGGCTGCAAACCAGAAGGAACCTCTGGCTCTGTGGCTCCCAGCACTCCCCATGGCTGCTCCGTGCAGCTGTCCTCCCGCTCTCCGTGCTCATCAGCGCTGGGCAGTGAATTCTTCACCCTTTGGAGAAGGCTGGCATGTTTCCACCCTATCTCCCTTTGCTTCTAGGGAGTGGTTGACCAGTGCACAAAATCCGAGGCTGGAGGCTGCAGAGACTTCTCCGGAGCCCGCAGCTTTATCTGCCAGGAATGTAATAGGGGTGGGATGGCAGGAATCGGCGAAGGGGAGCGCTTAATGCAGTTCCTGGAGGCTCCTGGAATGAACCCCTTCAGCAGGCTTCCCAATCAGATGTAAGAAACCTGCCTTTGGCGTGCTCGGGGGCCTGGAATCTCTTCGTTTTGTTTAAGCTAGGGCCTGTTTCCCTGCCTCTAAATCTCTGCAGCAGTTGATAAGCAGCCGGTCCCTTCTCCAGGAGAAAATGCTGCGGAAAGAAATGCCAGGAATGCGAGCAGCAGGTGGGGACTGGCAGATGCGCTTATCACTCCTGAGGAGGGGTTATTCCTCTCCAGAGCTACTGTTTGCCTCCGGCTCGGTTTGTGTCCGCTCCAGCCTCCGCAGGGGTTGAAGGTTGAGGGCAGGGTAGTTTTCCCATTTTCCTGCTGGACTCCCTGCTACAGGAGGCCGGGAGGAGGGGGGTGATGGAGGTAGACATCTCGGGGATGGGCTTTGGGAAATCCTGCTTCCACATTGCACAAGTGGAAGGCAGACGCGATTAGCAAATTGAATTTGCTGCACTGTTGCTTTTCGAAACATGACTTCCCATCTTGGGAGAGTCCAGGATTATTTCTGTGAGCAAATCCCTGGTGATCTTTTGAGGGGAGCACCTGCCTCGACAAGAGAGAAGAGCCTCCCTGGATTGCAGAGCTGCAATTGTGGGGAGGGGAGCGGGACCCTCTGGGCATCGGGGACGAGGACTGAAGGGATTCGGCCACAGTGCCTGATTCTTGCTGCTGCTCCCGATTTTTGTGAGCACCATTGTGGAACCATGGAATGGTTTGGGTCAGAAGGGACCTCAAAGCCCATCCACTTCCACTCCCTCCCACTGGATCAGGGGCTCCAAGCCCCATCCATCCTGGCCTGGAACCCCTCCAGGGATGGGGCAGCCACCCCTGCTCTGGGCAACCTGGGCCAGGGCCTCCCCAGCCTCACAGGAGAACATTTCTTCCTAAGATCTCATCTCAATCTCCCCTCTTTCAGCTTCAAATTGTTCCACCTTGTCCTCTGCCTGCACTCCCTGATCAAGAGCCCCTCCCCAGCTTTCCTGGAGCCTTGCACTTCATATGGAGATGCCTTTTGGTGCAGGACAGCCCCATTTACATGAGATAACAGGCTGAATGGTGAAAAGCCTTTATCTGTTGATCTCTAAGCAGCTTTCCCCCTGAGCTGGCAGTGTGTGATACAAGCAGAGCAAACCTGCTGTCACAGATGACTTTATGGATGCTTTTCCCAGCCTTTAAGCTTTCCTTCTGGCTGCTGTGCTTGTGTTGGGAAGCACGTTCAGATCTACTCCAGTTCTGTGCGCTGGTCCTTGCAAAACCCAGGAGCCTCAGACTTGTAGGTGATGTGATCAGAGCTCTCCTCCCTGCCTGGTGTTTCGCCAGCTTGCTTCAGCTGGTCTTCAGGGCACCCATTGCCTTCCTAGGGGCACTGCTGATGGAGAGACACGATACCTTTAAAAACACAAAGGCACAACTGCCCTGAGTCCTCTTATCAGCTTTAATTAGAGGTATTTCTTGTTTTTGTGAGAGAGCAGTGTGAGAAAGAGTGATCTTTCCCATGAAAACAGCAGCGATGGGAGGGAGCGAGCAGGAGTAAGGCATGGGATAAGAACCTTGGGAACACAACTTTTTGCAGCAGCAAAAATCCTGCTTTCAAACTCTGGTCAGCCAGCACACCTTGCCCTAAACAGGGCTTGTATGAGGGAGGTGTTTCCTTCCAGGAGTTTGGATTCTGGAGCAAAGAGCGTGATGGTCAGGGGGCTGTTTGCATTGCTCCCTAATTGCATTCCGTGTGGCACCTCGCCTGTCGGTGAGGGTTGCTCCTTACCTATGGATGAGGATCCCTTGCTTCTGGGTGAGGGTCACTCCTTGCCTCTGTGATACTGAAAACCCTGGCAAACAAAATCGGTGAGGATCCCTTGCCCTGTGGACGAGGCTCAGGCGGAGGCTGGCACGGAGCAGGGCGCAGCAGCGGGAAGCGTGGAGCACGCACACCGCACTTCAGGTGCTGCAAGCCCCTTAGCACATTCCTGAGAAGTTGCCTCCCAGCTCTCATTTGGCTGGAGCTCCCTCTTGCAAGACGTCTCCAAATCAAATGGAGCTGATTCAGTCTCAAACTCAGGGTGTGGGGTACCCGCTTGAGCTGCTGTGGCAGTTTGTGAGCATCTGGGTGACACCGGTCCCACCTGCTGCAGAGCCTGACGTGGAGGTGCATTTTACTCTTGAACTTAATTGCTCCCACAGGAATTTCCCAGGCTGTGTCCCTGCCTCGGGCTCTGTTTCAGGTTTTCCGCAAAAGCAGTTCATCCATTTCCAAGAGTTAAAGCTTTTTAAAAAAAAAAAAAGTCAGTATTTAAAAACCAACCCCAACTGAAGCGCTTGCTTTGAGAGGTGGTCGGTCTGGGGCAGCGGCTGCAAGGTTGGCAGCTCTGGTCTGGTTGTGCCATCTCCTCTCCCAGCAGAAATGTCCCATATCTCATGGATCTTATCAGAGGCTGCAGGCATCCAAAAGGCTCCAGTTCTCCAGTGCTTTGTAGACCTGTGAAGGTTCTCAAAGGTCCTGTCCCTACTGGGCCGGAGGGGCTGGATCGTTGCTGGGAGGGAGGTGCTGCCACCACCAAGCCTGCCCCACAGCCATGGGCCAGTGAAGGGCTTGCCTGTCTCCGAGGCTCAGAGGACAAAAAGCTGGAGCAGGGGTGGAGAATCGGAGTGAATTGTGGTGCTCGCTTGTGACCACCTCACGGACAACCTTAATTCTCAGGTATTCTGGCTTTTTCACTTGCTATTTCTAACCTTGGGATTATAAGTGTTGTTTGTGTTACGTAGCAGCGTTGTGTGTTGGAACACGGGGGTTAGGCTCAACCTGCAACGAGGATCAGAATTCCTCTTGAGGAATGAGTGCAGTCTGTCTTCTGCCGGGCAGCGGCAGGCACCGCTCTTAACTTTGCAGGCTGTGGTGGTGATGCTGTGGCACGGACAGAGCGCTGTGGTCACTCATCAGACCTGATGAGCGACTGCTTGGTGACTGGAACTAGGAAGCCAGGTTATTTTTGGCACAGCTTCCTGCTTTCGAAGGGCTGGACTGAGCTGCTAAAACCACATCTTTCCCCTACAACCTGTTATTAAGCCCAGAAGAGGCTCGGGTGCCAGTCCAGAGTTGCTCTGCAGAAGGGGCTGTTGTGGGGTGGGAGGCTGAGCCCTGCTGCCTGTAACCAAGTTTTTATTCTTAAACTTTGAGCCTAGCCTCTCCAGGTGAGGAAACAGTGGTTGTGACCAGGCTTTGGAACTGGCTCTGCTGAATGACTTGTAAGTCACTTGCCTGTGTCTGGACCGTTCTGCATCCTCCAAATACCTTACAGTGTGCAGCTGGGTCCTGTCAGACTGACCTGGCTCAGCCGAGACCTTTGAAAGGGTTCTCCAGGAGGCAGAGGCTGTCCAGGGCGGTGGTGGAGCCCTCGTCCCTGGAGGGGTTTAAAAGCCAGGCGGATGAAGTGCTCGGGGATCGTTTGGACAGGGACGGATGGACCTGATGATCTCAAAGGTCTTTTCCAACCAAGCAATTCTAGGATTCTTACAGGTGGTCCCCGAACCTGCAGTCATTTAATGACAGTAAGCTGAGCAAATACTATAGAACCATTGAAGCAAAACAGCGGGAGCAAAGCGAAGCGTTGGTGCACGTAATCGGGTCCCTAATTGCTGCGCTTGCCACCTGGGAATTGGAATTGCTCTCTCGCTCTGGAGGCTGAATGGGCCGTACTGTGATAAGCAGTTTAATTGTTTCCCCCGCATCTGCAGCAGCGCCGAGAGCGAAGGCAAGCGGAGTGCAGAGCTGAACAGAGGCTGAACGCACCTCCAGAGCTCCACGGCCCCTCTGCACCTCCAAGACTACATTTTTTCCCGTGGCTCTTGAGCATCTCTCTTCATGCAGCCCTTTTGCTCTCCCTAAATTGTTTATGTTCTCCTCATGAGCCATCAGGTTTCTCTGGGAAGCGCTTCACCTTCCTTAGATCTAAGAGCAGCCTTAGGAGCGCGACTGTGTGAGCTGTGGGAAGAGTCCTGCGGGTGCTGGTAACGCGATACCCCCTTAAACTAATTACTGGGGTCTGGGCACGGAGTTGGTAATGAAGATCAGTGGATTGCTGAGCAGAAATCAAAGCGAGAGCAACTTGAGGGCGTGGATTCAGAAGCAAAAGCTTGGAGTGATTAAGGACAAGTGTCTCTGCTGTCACACACTCTCAGGAACACTTAGGGCTGCGGGTGGCTTGTCCTCGTTCCTCTGTCGGGGTCAGCACAGACTGTGCCCAGGAGCGGGCTCTGCTCTGGGCACCCCGAGGCACAGAAGGCTCTGTGAGAGCAGAGCTCGAAGGGATGAAAACGCGGGCCTGGAGGCGCTGCTCGGTGCAGAGGGTGGGAGTCTGAGGATGCCTGACCTGACTAAGAAATGCAGACATGAAGGAGAGAGTGTTATTTGGGGGGTCCAGAGTGTATGTGGGGAGCAAGAAGAGATGGTGTTTGGCTCAGAGGGGTTCGAGCTGGTGCAAGACCCAGCTGGGTGCTGGCTCTAATTTTCCTTCTTGCCTCAGATGACTTTGCCCCCATTCTTGGGATTCCTGGAGTGGCACATGCTTTGTCGCGTTGCCTCGCACTGGGAAAGAAGTCAGAACAGAATCTGTTCCATCTTATTCTAGTTTTTTTCCTCTTTACAACTTAAATTCATGTTTTAATGAAGGGCAGGTCAAACCAGACAGGTGCAGCCTGTGCTCATGCTGTGTGAAATATGTTGTAATTTTTGGGGGGGAGGTTCCCCTCAAAGCATGGAGCCCTTCTGACCCATTCCAGACATATTTCCTTGGAGGAAAGGAGGCATTTCTGGCTTTTTCTGTTGTGACAAAGCCTCAGGACCGTTTTGTGAGTTCTGACACCAGATGCTGTGTGAGCTCAGTAGCTGTTGGGAATGTGTTACCCTGTGTGGGCTCTGGGGCTGCTTGTGGAACAAAAGCATCTGTTTGTCTTGTCTTGTCCCTGCTGCCTCTCTGCCTTCCCTTGTCCCTACCTGTGCTCTGCCTTTATCCAGGTCCCAGGTTTAAATAATATGTGTGGGGGCTGAGCACCTCAGTTTGATCCTGTTTTTTCACTGGGCTCTCCCCGCCAGCAGGGAAAATCAGGAGTCTCCAGAAGCTCATGTTAAACTCTGCTGCCATATGAAGACTTCAATTTAAGCTGAAACTTATCAGAAATGGATTTAAACCCTTACTTTCTGGAAGGCATTTGTTTTTCAGTGCCTTGGATTCAGTTGTTTGTGGAATTTGAGCACTGGCAAGGCAGGATGTGTTGGAATTGCTGCAGGGAGGTTGCTTGGAGCAACCCTTGCGACTCCTTTGATGCTCAGGTACTTGTGGAGAGACACAGGGCGTAGATTGGGCTGGCTTTATATGTGCTGGGCTCGATTCTCTAAGCCCTTTTTGGCCAGATCTCAGATGAAGTGAAGCGATCTGTTCTCACACCGAAATAATTCAACTTGTCTCTTGATTTCTCAGAGCCAGAGCAGGGTGGGGAGGGAAGCTGGAGTTCTCTCCGTCTGGTGGACCTGGGATGAGCAGTTCCTGGCTGAAGCCCTGAAGGCCGTGGTCACAACCAGAGGACGGTTACTTTTTAATTTTGTTGTGCAGGTAAACAAGATAATTTAGCTGTAAGATCATGCACTGAAATTAATGCTGCAGGCATGTGATGTTCTGCTGGTGTCTTGTCTGTTAAAGTGCTCGTCTTTGCTTTTTCATTTAAATCAGTCTTTTTGCCCCATGGGAGCGGATAGACCCGCGAAGCCGCATGCTGCCCTTGTGCCTCCAGAAGCTTGTGCTGTCCCTGAGCTCCTGCTTTGGGGCTTATGGCTCAGAGCAGAGGTTACTGTACACAGCAGACAGCTTGCTGAAGCAGCCCAGCCCTTCGCTCCCTGGGCTTTAGCAAAAGAGGCACCGATAGGAATGGGCACCTGCAGAAAGAGGGCATCAGTTTGCTGACTTTGGGCGGCTCCTGAATTTCTGCAGGTTGAAAGGGATGTGCTGCCCAGCTGGAAGCTGCTGATCCTCAGGGAGTTAATTCTTCCTCCAGAAGCTTTCCCTGCCTCTGTGGCACGGGAGCAATGCTGCTTTCCCATGTTATGCTTGATGGTTGAAGTTGGAACGCTTGGATCTCCTTCTGCCAAGAAGCTTTTACAGCAGTTTTCATGAGAAACACCAAAAGTTGCAGGTCTGAGGCTGATGCCCTGGCTGCTCTGCCTAAAGCTCTGGGTGGTAAATATATTTAAATGAAGAGTGTTGCTAGCAGAGTAATAAATCAGGGCTGAGAAGCTCCATAAAGTTGAATCTTAATGCCTTGGCTGATGGTCTTAGGGTGGGGCAGTGAAGCTGCTGGAACGGCAGGATGTTTCTCAACAGCATGTGCTGCCCTTAGTTACAATGCCACCAAGAATATAAACGATACTGCGTACGTAACCAGAGAGCTGAAAATGGCTTTTTGTGGGTGTTCTTGCCTTGTTTTGCGTGTCAGCTTCGTATCGGCTGTTTGTGCTTTACCCCAGCGGCGGTGGCAGATCCTGTGCCCGGCAGTGGACACCTGTGCTCAGTGCCAAAGTCCTGGCCTGTAAGATCAGCCTGTGGGAGATGATGATGCTTAAATGCTTTCGAGGACCTTCTTGAAATATTTCATTATCTGAGGAATTTTGTGGAATACCAAGCAGGTGATTCTAAACCCTCGGAATGTGGCTGCCTCTCCGTAAAGCAGCCCAGCCAAGCAGCATTTAGGGGCGACTGTCATCGTGGTTTTCAGGTTTGGTTCCTGCAACCCTCAGGCTGTTTGTTCCTCACACTGGAGGAGCATCTGCCCAGACTGCTGGCTCTCAGGCGTGCCAGCGCTTCACTGCCTGCTTCAGAACCACCAGCACAGCCAATATCCCTGCTCAGCGATGGTTTAGCAGTGGACAGGTATGGTTGGACTTGGTGACCTCAAAGGTCTTTTCCAACCAGGTGATTCTAGGATTCTGCGATTCTAATACTTGCCTGATGGCTGCGGTGCCGGCGTGTCCTAGGGAAGCCTGAATGCAGTTCTCAGTACGCAGAGCTGTTTTGGTGATGAAAAAGTACTCTGCTGTGCCATTGTGTGGTCCAAACGTGTGCTCTGGCCAGGCTCAGGTTTAGTGCCAGAGCTGGAGCTGCAGAAGGGTTTCCTGCAGAAGAGGATTTGGCAGTCTGATCAGGTTTCCTAAGCAGGGGCTTTGCAGGACTGTCCTGCCCATTGGTCTGTCCCCTCCCCACTAGCAGCTTCTGCCAGATAACTTGGCAGAAAGAGCTTTGTACCATTTTTTGTTTTAAAAATACAATAGGCAGCCAGGTAAGTGGAAGAGTTTTGGCTGGAAGGAGGCACCCGAGTTCACTGCAATCCTCTGTGCAACATGTGGTACTCTCCAAAAACCAAACTGTGGCAGAAACCTCAGGGGGATTTCCTGCCTTCCTAGTCATGGGAGTTTATCCCTCAGGGTCTTTCTCTTTTAGTGTGGACTCTTAGTACTTAATAAGACAAAATGACCAGTGGCAGCTTCCTCTCTGGTTAGTATATTCCTCATTTCTCTTCCATGTGGATTCTCTGAAGCTTCATAAAGGAGTTTATTCAGCCTTTAATTCAGTTAAGAAATCAAGAGATGCAAATATTTTTAGCCACCTTGGTTTCAGTGCTCGTGACTACATCTGATGAGAACATCTTCTGCATGGTGCAGCGCGGCAGCTTAGGGCAGAAGTGGTTTTCTGAGCTTCTGCTTAGGTGCTGCTGGAGGCTTGTGGGTGGTTTCCAGTCCCTAAAGGGGCTCCAGGAGAGCTGGGCAGGAACTCTTGATCAGGGAGTGCAGTGACAGGACGAGGGGGAACAGTTTGAGACTAAAAAAGGGGAGATTGAGGTGAGATCTTAGGAAGAAATGTTCTCCTGTAGGGATGGGGAGGCCCTCACCCGGGTTGCTCAGAGAAGCAGTGTTTGCCCCATCCCTGGAGGAGTTCCAGGCCAGGCTGGATGGGGCTTGGAGCCCCTGATCCAGTGGGAGGTGTCCCTGCCCATGGCAGGAGTGGAACTGGGTGGGTTTTGAGTTCCCTTCTAACCCAAACCATTCCATGATTCTGTGATTTTGTCCCTTTGGAGCATGTCACCTCATGGCTGCGGTCACGTCTTGGTTACCGTTCCTTAGGTTAAACCACTTTCTGAACCAGCACCTTCAATAGAAACTTATTTTCCAGGTAGGACCCTGCTTTCCAGAGGAGTGAGCCTATCGGAGGTCATTTGCTGGTGTGAATGAGACTGGAAGCAGCTGTTGGATGGTGAACGACACCAGAGACAGGGTGCACAGCAGGGACTGTCACACCAGCTGCTCGTGCACGTATCCCTCAGTGCTGGCTGGGAATGACCTCCCTGCTGAGGAGTACAAGAGCAGGCTCTCATGCCACGCACTCCTCACATTTAAGAAGTGACACCTTGTGTCTTGTTTCTTGGGTTTGTGTGCTTCCCTGTCTTGTTGCTGGGTGTCTCAACTCTGCTTTCTGCAAGAGCTGCTGACGGCTTCCCTCGATTTCTCATTAGTTTGCCTTTAAATGAAGCTTTTTTTGCTTTCTTAGAAATCATCATTTGTGCCTTTCACGGGTTGGCTGAGACACGGTCTGGGCTCCTCTTGGTGTACTTGAAGACTTGCATTCTGGTACAAAAGCCCACATTAGTTTTACAGCCACATAAAACTCAGCCTTCTCCCTACAAATTCACTTGTAAACCAGGTGGGGACCCCATGTAAGTGGTTTCTGGAGAGTCCAGACCTCAGTGAACACAAGCTGCTGTGGCATGGCGAGGCCGTGGAGGGCTGGGGAATTTATCTTGAGCCCTAAATCTTCTGCTTCCCAAGTTTCTAGCAGTTAGTACCCTCAAATCAGAGTGCGGTGTCATGGAGCTGGGTCTGCTGCCTTGTGTATGTGAACCAGTGAGGGAATTCTTTCATGATACACTTGAGAATTGCTCTGATGTTTCAGACTAGCACTTCGGTCCCTGCTTTGTCGTCGGCCTCTTCCCATTCCTGCCAGGCCCTTCTGCCAGCCCAGGTTTGCCCTGTCCCAGCTCTCCTGCAGGGTGGCTTTGGCTAAAATGCTTTGGTGTCACGCCACTGTCTTCACTTTCAGCAAATTCAGCAAGGTGTGAAGCTTTGCTGACAAAAGAGAAATCAAGAGGTTTACAAATACTAGGTTTATCTTAGTGCCTCAAGTTCTGTTTTTTACTAAAGTTTGGAGAGTAATAAATCCTGTATGTGTGTGTGTGTATATATATACACACCTGTTATACACACCTGTTGTGTTTGTCTTCTAAATACATGTTGTATAGCATGGAAAGGAGCTCTTAGCACCTTCATATAGAAGGAGCTCTTAGCGCTATCGTTTTTTCCTCCCCTTAACCTCTTGCAGTTTAATTTCCTGTGGATTTTAGTGCTGGCTTTCACTTTCGTTCTTTTAAACACAGAATTAATTATTATGTTTTGACACGTTCTTGCTCTGTTTCCAGACAGAACCAGGAGTTGCTGGTAGGGTTTTGAAGAGCTTGCTCTGTCTGGAGGCCCAGGTGCCAGCGCAGCCACGTGGCCTCGGGCAGCTCTTGCTCTGCCCCGCTACAGCCGTATATTTAGCCTGTACACCCTTTCCAGTAACAGCTGGGAGAGGATGCCTGGAGAGGAATGCCAGTCATTGTTTCCATGAATGCCATCCCGGGACCCCGCCATCCGTCACGGAGTGCTGCTTGAGCCAGGAGCGCTGCCCGGGTGACTGCCTGCCCTAAGGCTCTCCCATCCATGGTTTGTTCACCCGTGTGAAGTGTTCCCGGCCTGTCTCTCTGGTCCCAGGCTGGGCAAGAACCGCGAGCAGGTTTTGTTGGCTGAGAGGAGACACGGGATGCAGATGAGAGGGCTGTGGGGAAGCGTCAACGCTTCTTGGGGACACAAAACTGCAGTTTTGAAACAAAAGGAAGAGGAAGCTTTCTGCTGTCTTCTATTAAGCTACAGGAAAGTTAAATATCTTGGTGCTTAGTCTAGCAGAGTGAAAACGGCTGCGAGGGGCTGATGGCTGTGACCTCTCCGCATACACGCTTCTCCAAGCTGCTTGTGGCATGTGTGACTTGAAGCAACAAGTCAGTGACCGGCCGCAGCCGAGCTCCCTGCCAGCAGGAGGGGGCTGCTTGTTTCTGTGCCTGGAACTCACCTTTAGCACTGGTGGTTTGGGTTTGTTTGGGTTCCCCCCTGCCCCAGATTGTTTTTAAGTGTGAGATTTTCCTGTTACTGATACTAGATGTGCTGGAGACGAGTGAAGCAGAAGTATGAGAAGGAACGAGACTGAAAAAGCGTGTTTTTTCTCTGTGTGTCCTTGGGGATGGATGTCAGGTCTGCTGGGCGTCTCACAGTGCAGCTGCGGGAGAGCGCATTGAAATGCAGCTTTAGGGTGAAGAATCCAGTACAGCTTAATGGGCTGATGGTGCCTGGGGTGAGCAGCTGGTGATGGCAAACTTGTCCTCTGGCTGTGGGGAGCGGAGGATGGAAAAGGCTCCCAGAGCTTCAGGAGCACTGGATCTGGTCTCTCTGCTGAGACAGCCCTCACCGAGCTCAGCACCGACTGAGTCCGATCGCTGATGCTGAGCTCGGTGAGGGCTGCCCTGCCCTACCTGTTTGTCCCTCCTGCCTCATCCCCAGCTGTCAGGAGTGCCAGCCACCCCTGCCTGGGCCGCGACGTGGAGTTTCATCATTCCCCCTGCGTGCTGCCCCGACACGCAGACCCGCGGGAGCTGACGGGACTTGCCCAGAGATCCTCCTGTGCAGACACGCACAGATCTTTGCAGAGACAACGGCTCTGTTCTGCAAAGTTGCTGTGGCCTCTTTTTAGCTGAGCCTGAGTTTGCTTCCGTAGAGAAAGGCCACTTGTTAAATGCTGCCTTTAATGAGGGTATTGGGAAATAAGCGGTCAGGTAAGTGGGATTACCCCTGACTCTCCTACATTCCTCCTTATCTGGAGTAGGGAACCGCACAGTGGTTACCTGAGCTTTGTGCATGCTGGGCTCGGTGGTGTTAATGTGCTGGCAGTGATTAATTACTGCAGGCCAGTGATGTGATTGTTTGCTTGAGCAATTGGATTAAACTCAGCTGGACAGAGACTTCACTTTCACCGGTTCTTGCCGAAGTGGTGGTGTAATGAGCCACGGAGAAGAGGGATTTCTAGGGCAGCTGTGCTCCCACTGCCAGGACTTTTCCCCTGGCCTACCTGCTCCTGGCTGTGCAGTGAGCAGAAGGAAGGGTCTCTGGGAAGGTGCATGGCTGGGAGTAGCTAATTGTCCTGCTCTCAGTCCCACCTTCTGTCTGCACTGTTTTGCATTCCTGAATAATGAAGGTAGAGCATGTCCTTAACGTGTCTTGTAGCTGCATGGAGCTCCTGTGTTGTCTTGACAAGTCAGCATCATATCAAGCGCAGCATCACATCAACACAGCTCCACCAAGCAGCCCGGTTCCGTGTCTCCGAGGTGAGGGTTTGGCACAGGAGATCAGGCATCGACGCTGGCACGTGCACAGAGCGCTGGGGCTGAAGCAGATGTTGATACCAACTTTGATGTTTCATCCAATGCTCTGGAGGCTCAAAGCTGAGACCAAAAAAGCTCTCAAAGAAGCAGGAGGTAAAGAGAAAGTTGGTTCTTTCAGAAGATCAGATGGGATGAAGCATCCTGAATTTCAGGACTAACCTGAACCTTTGTGTTTCTTCTGTGGAACTGGGCAGCGCAGATCCCACTGGAAGGAGGAGCGTTGTTCCATGTGGAGAAACTGGGGTGGTCTAGCTTTCCCTGATCACTTGGGAGGACTGTCCAAATCGGTTAGCTCCACGGCCTGAGGTTTCCCAGAGGTCAGCAGACATCCACACAGGATGCCATCTGCCTTTGGAGTTTGGCCTTTTTTTGAGCTTGCATGAAGTGTTGAGGTTGTTGCTGCAGCTCCGTGCCCCTGGCTGGCTGTGGGCGATGATCCTCTACACTGACTTTTCCTGTGTGTGACTGGGATGGTGTCTCAAACCAGGGTGTCAGGGTTTTGCCTGTAATCGGACCATGTGAGATGGTGTGGGCTCTTGAACCTGACAGAGGCACCACACGTGTCCCCGGGGCCTGTTCAGCTTCACTGCAGGCACCGCTCGTTCCATTCTGCAGCTGCATCGGGACAGGGCTACTAGCTTGTAGGCAGAGGACCTCCTGGGCAAAGGAGGCTCTGCCTTGAAGCAATAGTCATAGAATCACAGAACCATTGAGGCTGGAAAAGCCCCCTCAGCTCACCCAGTCCAACTGTCACCCCAGTCCCACTGTGTCTGCTAAAACAAGTCCCCAAGTGCCACGGCCATGCACTTTGTGAACCCCTCCAGGGGCAGAGACTCCAGCCCTGCCCTGGGCAGCCTCTGCCAGGGCTTCACCGCTCCATAGGTAAAGAACTTTATCCTAACATCCAGTCTGAACCTCCCCTGGCACAACTCGAGGTGTGACCTCCCCAGCACCAAGCCCAGGGGTGCACTGCGGGGCAGTGCCTGTTCCAGCGAGCTGTGGAGCTGCACCGCGCAGCCGTTCCTCCCTCGCACTCAGCGCGAGAGCCTGGCACTCTTTCAGCATTGGTCGATTGTTTGTTGAGGTGGAGCTGTGTTAAGAGATTTTTTTTTTGGTGGTGCAAGTTCATTCTCAGCTCTTACGGTTTGTTTTCCTTTTGTTATCAGCTACTGAATTCCTCCTGTCCCTCCTGCGTGCTCCAGTTCGGTATGCAGAGACTGTTGCCCTGCACTTCCCCTAACATGAATTTCTGCTTTTGTGCAACCTGTGAGCATCGCGCGAGGCCTCCGTGGTGTGAGTTGCTGGGCTGAGGGGCCCTTGTCCCACGGGCAGAGTTTGTTGCCTGCTCCAGTAATTGTTTCTGAAATAGGTGATGACTTCATCTTCCTCTCCTGCTCACCACAGATAACAAGAACCAACTCCTTTCTGCCCCAATACTCCTCTCTATCCAACAAAAACACCTCAGGCCAGATCATGCTGTTGGCTGAGCGGCACAGGGCTGCACCGCGAGCTCCTCTGTGGTCGCAGCAGGACCGCGGCTGGCCTGATGATGCGGTGCCAAACCTCTGCAGGTGTCCGTGCGGTCGTGCGCCGACTGGTTGCTTGTCTGGGTGCCTCTCCTCCGCTCAGGTGTGGAGCCAGCCGGGTTTCCATGCTGATAGCATCTCAGCCCCGCAGCAGCCAAGGGGCTGCCGGGCTCTGCTGCCGCATTCCTGCCCCAGCTGTGAGTCTCTGGTCCTGCCTGTGCTTGCTGTGTGGTGCTTTTCCTCACGCAGCACGACTCTCCAGGAGAAGCAGCTCACAGACATGTATGATCACTGCAGTGTCCATGCCCCAGACTCCGTGGATGGTGAAGGTGATTCTTTTTGGTGTCTTTAAGGCACTGTGCAGGCATGAGAGTCCACCAGTTTCCCACAGTGGCCTCCTCAGAACCTCTTGTGGGTTACTGGTCCATCGCTGTGGCTCATTCGCACAGCCTGTTGGATGCTCTCCACCAGACGTCTCCTGTGGTATCTGTCTGCTTGCCAAGGTGACACTAGGTTCATCCAAAATCAGTTGCTGTGTTGGATCCTCCTCTCACTACACAGGGAGCTGGTAGGAGGGATGTGCCCTATAGGAAGTGTGACTTGTCCTTTCCCACTAGCCACTCAATCTTTTGTGATGATAACATCTGGAGGAGCAGCT
Source organism: Clamator glandarius (assembly GCA_033459285.1). NCBI lineage: Eukaryota > Metazoa > Chordata > Aves > Cuculiformes > Cuculidae > Clamator > Clamator glandarius. Next base: position 1,087,422 of record JAUNZM010000711.1, on the reverse strand, counting down.
CAGGCACCTGGCGCTGGGTGAAGACCACCATGTGCGCAGATGCCTTTGGGAACAGCCTGGCCTTGGCTTCCCTGTTTTGTCTGATGTGTTCTATCCCAGTCGGTTCAGGCGGCCAGAGGACAGGAGCAGCAGGGGAACGGGCTTTCTTCTGGTGCTGGCATCTCATGCCAACCAGCCTCCCATCTGTCTCATAGTTTCCAGCAATGTTGTTCTGCCTCTGCTGTCTCCTTTGTCTTTCACTTGAGACAGGTTTTCTGTGACTGACAGTGACAGAATCCTATCTCTGCCCTGTGGATGCTGTAGCCAGAGGTTATGGTGTTCAGCTCTTTCTTTGTGCTACCCACAGCCCTTTTTGCTCTGTCCTCTTTCGTGAACCCTCTTGCTCTCCTGCATACCGGCTGTGAAGAGGAACATGGGAGTGTGCATGGATCCGTGACTCCTGAATGCAGCCTGGGGGGAGAAGGAGCCAGGCAAGGGAAGGAGATAATGCACCAGCAGAATGGAGGAGAGGGAGAGACCCGAGAGAGGGTGGGGACGGGGAGGGAGAGCTGATGTTTCTGGGAAGAGTGTGGGGTTGGGAGAGCTGTGGAAGCAGGAGGGAGCTTAACGGTGGAAAGTGGTGTGGGACACAGTGTGAGTATTGCCTATACCAGGCTGGTTTTGTGGTGCCTATTGCTGGCTCTCAAACCAACACAAACACCAAAAGCTGGAACTGAGAGGAGACTTGGGCTGAAAGCCAGCCAGGCTCATAGGGAAGAGGAGCAGAAGCATCTGCCATGCATCATGCTGTCAGGATGGCAGCTTTGGAGCACCAAAGGTTCCTTAGGACCTTCATAGTGGGTAACTGGTGTTTAAATCCAGTGTTGCCCCAGCCTGACTTCAGCTCACTGTGAAAGGTCACCCATCACCACCGTGCTCTGTCCTGGCTTCAGTCATATTTGCCTCTTCCCTTCCTGTGACTGTCTCGGGATGCTGTGGCTCCAGAGCAGCTGCAACATGGTTGTGTGCATGGAAAAGCAGGAGGATCTTGTTTCTCTAGAGGTGCTGTAAGTTAGAAGAGGAGCTGAGAAGCTCTTGCTCTCTTTAATGGCAGTGGTGACCCTTCTGGGTAAATGGAACAGCTGAATCGCAGAGGACGGCGTGGCTGGTAGCCCTCTGTTGACTGCAGATGGTTCTGCGTGTGTCAGCCTGGATGCTGTAATTGACGTGCTGATTGGGTTTCCTCTGTTGAACCAGGTTCCCAGGACTCCTAGGATGAGGGCACAGTGAAGGACTGGCGGATCCCCTGCCTACACCGTGCTGCCTGCAGGTTCCCTGCGATCCCCTTTCTGGCTGGAGCGCTGTCACCGAGGCCGCCGGGAAGAATGACTGTTGGATGCCTCCTGCAGCCCCCTTTCCTGGGGAGGACTTGGCTCCCCGTGCTGCTGCTGGCAGCCTCCGCTCACTGCCACTGGCCCAGCGAGCCCACAGAAGTCGTTCGGGACTGGGAAAACCAGCTGGAGGCCTCCATGCACTCCGTGCTCTCGGACCTGCGAGAGACTGTGCCGGCTGTGGTGGGCATACCGGACAGCTCTGCCGTGGTGGGACGCTTCTTCAGAGTCTCCATCCCCACAGATTTAATTGCTTCCAATGGGGAAATTGTCCAGGTGAGAAACGCCGTTCACTGAGGCTCGGTTTCCATTCTGTTCTGGCAGGAGTGGAGCTGGTCCCCCCCACGAGCAGGCTGGGTCACAGGGGTGGCTGTGAGGCAGCTGGAGGAGTTTGTGGGACTTTGGGAGAAGGATTTAAAAGCGGTTTAAGTCCTCACTTCATTGCAAAGTTCCTTTCCTCTGTAGCGAGGAGAGGAGACTCCCTAGGGCAGAGCGATCGAGTTTGTTGTGTTTAAATTGAGATCCTCAGCCCCTGGAATGACGGGCACTTTCATAAGGAGATGTTGCCTCGGGGTCTGAGTAGCCATGGATTCCCTGGCTGCTCTGACGCGCAGGGAGTTTGCTGTGGTAACAAAACATTGCTGACAAACAGGGGTTGTTCTGCCAGCCGGGCTCTGGGCTGCCTTTGGCATGGTCTCTCCTGACCTAGTGCCTGAGTCCTCTTGGGAAAGACGGGAGCATTTCTGTTTGTCCGACTTGCCCTCCTGGCGCTGCAGATGCCTGAAATCTAGGGTTTGGAGTCAGTCCTGAGGGTGAGAAAGTGTCAGAACAGCCCAGAGGAGAGGGAACACTGCCAAGCACTCCCTCATACGTAGAACAGAATTGTTGAGGTTGGAAAAACCCTCTCAGCTCATCAGTGCAACCGTCACCCCAATCCCACCATACCTGCTAAACCAAGTCCCCAAGTGCCACGGCCACACGCTTTGTGAACTCCTCCAGGCATGGAGACTCCAGCCCTGCCCTGGGCAGCCTCTGCCAGGGCTTCACCAGCACCTTTAGTCCTTCCTTGGGAGGGTGCTGAGAAGTTGTCTTCTCAGCATCTGCTTGCTTGGATCGTATGGAGCTCAGGCTATTCTGTTCTTTATCAGGATTGCCTTCTGATCTCAAGAATTTCTTTTTGAAGAGCAAAATTGGAAAATAGTTTTAAAAATCCATTTTAAGAAATCCTATAAGGCAATAACCTTCTTGTGTGTCCCAGGAAGAGGTGGGGAGTGCCTCAGGAGAAAGCCGAGCAGGGCGAAGGAGGGGATTCTCCCCCTCTACTCCTCTCATGAGTGCGCATGAGTCCTGAAGGGTACGGTGACCCCCAGAAATGACAGCTTTAGTTTGGAATTCTGCATCAGAGTGACTTGTTCTGGTGTTGTCCACGAGCTGCTTAGATGGCAGGAGTAATTTTCAGTGTTTGTATAACACTGCAGCTTCCTCTATCTCCTTTTCCTGGCACAGAAGCGCTCTCTGATAGCTACAGGAAAATCCTGATGGATTCTTTCCACCACACCCGATGGCGTCGAACGGCCCCTCTGCCGCTTCGGCGCTGAGCTGTTTGCTAACACCAGCAGATGCCCCAGGAGTTGCAAACAGGCCGTGCTTGAGCAGGACCCAACAGTTGCTCCTTGTGTGGAGCTCGGTCAGCACTGGGAGTGATTTTACGCTCGCCTGTGGGCTTGCCCAAGTGCACGCTGCATCTGTTCCCCTCAAAATCGATTTGAGAAGTGCAGCAGGCTCCGGGGCACGAGGAGCAGCCTGGGTGGATCTTGGAAGGGCTCTGCCTTGCGGGGAATGCACGTTGGCTGCTCAGCACAGCCGACCTTTACTACAGGGATTTTATTCCTGGCTGGCAGGAAAGGCGTAGGCACATTTTGGGTGCTGGGTTGCATTTTTGCCTTACTGAAAGTTCTAGGGTGAGTTGTTCTGGTCTTTTTCTCAGGCTGCCTCACATTTCTTGGCCAGAACAGTGGAAGTGTAATGCTGCCTGTGGTACATAAACCCTGATAAGAAAGAATAAAGTCTGTGCCCTTTGAGACACAGCACTGGGTCAGCATTTACTATGAGATGTGGTTACCTCTACTCGGTCCCCTTCAGTTTCTAGGAAATCTGCTATCATTTCATTTTTCTAAAATAAAAAGCTGACAGTCAGATTCCCCAGGCTCCCAGGAGCTTCATCTGGAGCCTGAAGAAGGTGGGATTGCTTCAGTTCTAGATAATTCCCACTGATTGTTCCTCGGCTCATTTTGTATAGTGGTGGGGATCACCTTGAGGCCGCTTCTCAGATCCTCTCCCTGCTTGTTAGCAGATTCCAACTGACTGTAGACAAAACAATTCTCTGTGCAGACTTGGTTGTGGGGTGGAAACAACGCCAGGCATCCGCAGCATGGCAGAGGAGTGCCACACAGATCCGTGGGCTCCACGGAGTCAGGGATGTGCTCCTGGGAACCCTACCACCCCCAGGCTGGGATCTGATGGTTCAGTGCAAACTGAAGTTTATTCTAACACCCTCACAATATGAAGGTGGGCACAGAGAAAAGTACTAAAAAAACCCCTCCTTTGTGTCTTAATTTCAGTCTCTTTTCCGTGTTATTCGGAGGCAGCTGGCAGTAGGGCTTTGTGGCCACTCTGAGTCGTGGCTGGCAGTCAGCAACCCCTCATCTTGCCGTGGTCGGTCAGTACTGTGTCCTCCGAAGGGCAGCTGCAGCGGGCAAGGGTTCCAGCTCTTGAATTCGGTGGCAGGTCAGTGCAGATGCTGTCCTGGAGCTTCCTCCCTACAGCAAGGCTTCTCGCCACCAGATTGCACTCCTGGTGTCTGAAGGTGTCTTGGAAATGAGAACTTGTGCCTTCCAAAAACGGTTAACAGCACTTTGGCACCTCACAGCACTTCCTGCCGAGTTCGACACCGAAACCTTGGTACGTTTAGAATCATAGAATGGTTCAGGTTGGAAGGGACCTCAAAGCCCATCCAGTTCTGCCCCTGCCATGGGCAGGGACACCTCCCACTGGATCAGGGGCTCCAAGCCCCATCCAGCCTGGCCTGGAACCCCTCCAGGGATGGGGGAGTTTGGTTGAACATCCGCATCTTTAACTCAGAGTTTGGTTAAAACACGGGCTCTCCACATATCACACAGAGCTCTTGCCCTGCAACCACGTAGCGCGAAGGTGTGCAGGATCCCACGAGCTCCTTGCAGACACTGGCCAGGAGCAGGGTAACGGGTTGTTGGTGCTGGTACCCTCACCACCATCCGATCCCCTTACCCAGCTCCACCAGGGACTGTGTAGAGTCTGACCCCTCACCTCTCAGCTGTGTCCTGTTGTTGAAGAGCAGCTCACGCTTAGACCAGGTGGATTTCCTGTTCCTGCCACTTCTTTTTGAAGCTGCTCCAGAATCTGGCTGCTCTGATTAAAAACACAGCTTCTAGCCTAAATTTAGAGATGGCTAGAAATATTTATATGTGCTGCTCTTTAGCTTGAATCAACTCTACCTTCATAATCTTTCCTTCCTTTCTGTATTTATAAGTGACAGGCATATTACCCTGCCCTGACTGTATTTGGTTCAGCAAGCCAGCCTGTTTAGGCTTTTCCATAAAATAAGCTTTCTTTTCCTCTCCCCGTCTTTGCCACTCTCTTCTGCACCTCTTCCAGCTTGAGCTGAATTTTCTTCTGCTCGCGTGACCATAGCTACACAAAATACTCCAGGTGAAATTGTACCAGAGCATCCTATAACGGCATCAAAAGTTCCTTTTCTATAAATAACTTTGATACATCCTACGGTTGCTTTTCCGCGCCTGCCTTCACCTCAGACCTCTTGCCATCAGCTGAAATACCCACGCCTGTAGTTTTTTCTGCTTCCCAGTGCTAAGGTCCCAGGAGAGGCGAGGAGTGGGAACATTGTTTTTTGCAGTGCTGATCTTGGCTCTGTGACATCTGCTGGTCCTGTCTCTGAGGTTGTTCCATCAACTCCTAAGCCTCTCGTTGCTCTCGGGGTGCCGATGCAAATAGCCACGGTGGGGACGGTGGCCCTGAAGCTGGCGGCACCTCTGTCAGGGCTGGGGATGGTGGCTGTTACAGTGAGCACAGCTCTGCTCGCCCCACCTGCTGCAAACCAGGAAAACTGACGCTGGCCTTGGCCATGCAACGGGGGGGCGTTTTGGTGGCGATACCCCCATCCTCCGTGCAGGGTGTTGATCCAGCTTGGGGCAAAACTGCTGTAGAAAGACCTGGCGTCTCCCATTCTGCAAGAAGGGCTTTGTGAGCAGGGGCTGCGGTCGTGTTCCTCTAGGCTGGGCGCAGTGAACAGGAGACATCAGGGCTGCCAGTGCCTCCACAGAAACACTGGGCACTGCTCGTGGATCTGAGCATCAGCCACTAACTGGCATTGCTCTTGTAATAGCTGCTCCTTCCCCTTGGGATGCAGGGATATATCCAATTGTTTCCACCCCACGAGGTGCCTGAGCCCTGGCACAGCCCAGTGTCCTAACTGCATAGCCTGCAGAATGCGAAGGGGAGCAGTTTAATGGCATTTGCGTAAAGGCCGGACTGTAAAGTGTGCTGGAGGGAGAGAAACGAGCATGTGCTGCTCTCCGAGCACGTCCAGCGCCAGCCAGTGAGTTCCTGTGTCACCCTTGAAGGTACATAAAGCTGCTGACCTGCCTTCATCCTTAGGTGCGGGATGGACACGGAGCAGATCTGCTCAGGTTCACCAGCCGATGCTAAGGAGAAGCTCTCAGGTGTGCACAGCTCAGCCTTCCCGTTCCTGGCTTTGTCTTGGCTCCTGTTTTATTTTTCCTTTGGAAGTGCACAGTCTCACCAGGGCTTGTCTGGAAGAGGGACAGAACGCGTATGAGGCCCCAAGGAGCTGTGCTGTGTGCGAGCATAGCTGGTGGGAAGGGATTAGAGCAGCTGAATTAACTCACATAGCTGCTCGATGCAGTGCAGCAGGTTTGTGGGGCTGTCGGAGCGCTGGATGTTAATCTGGGCAGGAAGGAGCCTTGTTTTCCAAGCCAGAGCCTGATTTTCCAATGGTTGTTCTATTTGCTGTCTGTTGAAATGGTTTTTATTGAGCAGCTTTACTCTTGTCACATTTCTGGGACCTTGTTTTAAGGACAGGATCTGCAGACACTAGGCTGCAGGAGTCCTGACATTGAGTGCCTGTTGTCGGTGTTGTGCTCCAACCAGGACACACAGTTTTGGGGAAGGAAAACCCAAAATACTGTGGTTTGGGTTTGGTTTTGTCTTGCAGCCATCTTTATTTCAAAGAATTTTAACTGAATGTGATTTTTTTTCAAGGAGGAAGGCAAGCAAAGAGGGGGTGTGTCATAAAGGTGGGTATCTTCAAAGGCTCTCTGTGTCAGAGCCTTTGAGCTCCCCTTCGCCTCTGTGTTCCCAGCTTCCTTGGACTTCGACTGACGCGAAGGTGCAGCAGCAGCAGCAGTTTATGGGCTGGAGTAAATGGCAGGGCCTGGAACAGGTCCAGGTGTGGGGCTTCTCGGGCAGGGCTTTGCGTGGTTGCCACGTCGCAATCATAGCGATAAGATGAGCTGATAAAATTTCTGCTGGGGGCGCTAAGGGGGCTGCTTATCTTTTTCCTCCAGTGAGACCAAGTCAGAGACTTTGGCATTTTCAATGTGCACTCAGTAACAAGCTTGGAGGAGTGGAAAATGTGACTCAGTCTAATTATAAACCAGCTTTTTCAGACGGGCCGGGAAGTTCCTTGTTTTGTCCTGCTGTTATGGGCCACTGCCCTGCGCATCCGAGGAGACTGAGGAACGCCACGGTGAGGATCCTGCAAGGAGCTGACCTGGGGATCTGGCTCGCCGCTCCTCAATGCCAGCTTTCCAGCAATGTGCTGATGGCAGGAATAAATTGCCAGAGCTGGTTAGCTGTGCGGTGGCAGCACTAAACCCCCGGCACTTGGCATCCCTGCTGTGTGGTATTTTCACTTCCCTTTGGCCTTTCGCTTATAAAAAGTTGAGCTGAAAGAAGCACTCGACTTAACTTTTTTTTTTTTTTAAGCCGTTTGAGGCTTTTCCTGCCCCGCGCTCACCCCCCGAACAAGGGAGAAAGCGGGGTGTGGGCATCCCGTGGTGACCCCAGCCCCGGCGCGGGCGGGCTGCGCCTTCCCGCTCCAACAATAAGGCTAAACAAATCCTTCCAAGCTGCTCGCATGGAGTGATGAAAGGAGGATTTCTTGGGACACTCAATGTTTTGTAGTGACCTCCCAGTGAAACAGCTGTTGTGTTCCCTTGCCCAGGCAGAGTGGGACGCTGAATGGCGCCCTTATAGCCAGTGCAGAGGCGCAGCTGGAAAAGAAGCCGTCATGGGAGGAGTATGCGAGGGTGGCATGAGCTGGGTGTTAGCCTGCACCCTTGTGAAGCCATTTTACTGATCGTAAAGATGCTGGTGAGACAAAGCACAGCTCTGGGGCGGGCTGCACCGCGCAGCGCTGCCCTGCGCTTACGTCCACAAGGGAGGGGGGGCTGGCTGTGCGTGAGGCTTCGCTCGAAAATGCAGCTCAGCGGCCGGCACGTAAACTTCTCATTTGGATTTCATGACCACGTAAAAGTAGAAGAGCTACTTCAAGAAGCAGTTTCAATACAGGCTGAGGGACGGTGTGATTGAGAGCGGCCTTGCGGAGAGGGACTTGGGGTGCTGGGGGTGAAAGGCTTGGCAGGAGCCGGCAATGTGTGCTCGCAGCCCAGAAACCAACCGTGTGCTGGGCTGGATCCTAAGCAGTGGGACCAGTGGGGTGAGGGAGGGGATTCTGCCTCTCGGCTCTGCTCTGAGACACCTCACCTGGAGCCCTGTGTCCAGTGCTGGAGTCCTCAGCCCAGGAAGGACATGGAGCTTGTTGAGGCGAGTCCAGAGGAGGCCACGGAGATGATCTGAGGGCTGGAGCACCTCCCATACAAGGGCAGGCTGGGAGAGGTGGGATTGTTGAGCCAGGAGAAGACAAGGCGGTGAGGAGACCCTAGAGCAGCTTCCAGTACAGAAAGGGGCTCCAGAAACGCTGGGGAAGGGCTTTTTCCAGTGGCCTGGGGTGGAACTGGTTGGGCTTTGAGATCCCTTCCAACTCAAACCATTCTGTGATTCTGTGGAGTAGCTTTGCCGTTTGGTCCTTCAGAGACTGAGGTTTGTGCTGGAAGTCAAGGGCCACAACCTGTGGTGCAGCCTCTGCAGCCTCATGTTCTCTTAGCTCAGCTCTCTGAGCTGAAGGGTTTGAATTTTTGACAACAGCTTCAGTGCACGGAGATGTGCAGGAAAGCTCTGCGGGGCTTTCCTGGGACTTGCTGAAGCACAAGTTAGTTTAACCATCCTGACCTACCCCCGTGCACAGAGGAAGCAGCAATTACTGGCTGTTCCCATAAAGCTTTCCATCTCGGAGCTGCAGCGGTGAGCTCCTGCTGGTAACGAAGACTTGGGTCAGTAAGGCTGACGTACATCTGAGAGCTGTCAAATCTCTGGGCTGTTTTTATACCTGGAGGGGCAGATTTGTCTACATGAAGTGTCCTGGAGCAGCTCGGCTTTGTCCATGAGTCCCTGCACCTCTTGTCCAAGGCACAGCAGCTCCGAGGAGCTCTGACTGCTGAAGGTTCCCTGAAATTCCGTCAGGAATTGCAGAATGTGCTGCCGTTCTTCCCTGCTCTGCGGGCCGAGCAAACACAGCTTTCCTTTCCTCAGACTGAGCTTTGCCCTCACCCCACGCTGCTGCCGGGCGGTTTGGCCACAGAGCAGGGCAGATCCCACTGGGAGGGTTTCATAGCCAGATGCCACAGGGAGACCCATGGGACCTGTCTCCTTTTTTGGAGGATTCCTCGCGAGGAGGAGGACTCCTCAGAGGCTTAGAGGGCTCTTTTGTAGGGAGGAAGGCAGGTTTTGCCTGAATTCCCTCTCAGGCAGCAGTTTTGCTCGCTGCTCCCTTGCTTATCTTTGTCTTGTTGGTTACAGGGCTTTACTTTATGGTCTAAGTTTAAATGAAAACCAAATCAAACCAAGGTATCTTCTTTCGTGAGCTGACCACTCTTGGCTGGCCTAAAAATAACAAGTCTGAAAGGGCTCTGTGAACAAGGGTTTCCAAACCAGCCAGGCTGCTCTCCGTACTGAAAATCACACACAGGGCTGACTTTTACTGGTCTCCAGTGCCCTGCCAGGCTGGTGTAACCTTTAGCCGATAAGCGATCATTTACAGTTTTCTCAAATAATGGCAAAACAAAGAGAGCCTTTTTTTCTTGAGCAATGGAAGAGTCGTTTTGAAACCAGAGCCCGCGAGGGAAATGGTGGGGCTGAAGGCTGAAATTTATTGCACACGTAGGAAACCAGGAAAGCTTTTAACATGAAAATTAGAGATCCCAAATCATTAACTATGGGCAGCCTTAACAAATACCCTTTGAAGCAATATTTGAAGGAAGCTTTGCAGAAACGGAGTCCAGGGCTCCCCTGGCTCCATGGGTCGGTGTTGGTTTATCATGGAATGGTTTGGGCTGGAAGGGACCTCAAAGCCCATCCAGTCCCACCCCTGCCATTCCCCCTCATCCTGCCCCTGCACACCCTGATCAAGAGCCCCTCCCCAGCTTTCCTGGAGCCCCTTTCCGTACTGGAAGCTGCTCTAAGGTTTCCTCAGAGCCTTCTTTTCTCCAGGCTCAACAACCCAAACTCTCAGCCTGTCCTCAGAGCAGAGGTGCTCCAGCCCTCGGATCATCTTCACTTTTGATCTCCACTTGGACATTGAACTGTTGACCACAACTCTTTGAGTGCGACCGTTCAGCCAATTCCACAGATAAATCCGCCCATTAAATCCATCTCTCTCTCGTTTAGGATCAAGTCTTTTTATTCATCCCAATAACCACTTTGCTCATCTCCTCTGATCTCGCTGGGCTCTTCCCCCAGAGGAACACGGGCATTTCAGAAGAAATTTGTGGGGCAGCAGCTGTTTCAGGCAGAGCTGTGCTGGCCAATGCCTGGGACTTACTGCCTTCCCAAAGATTTCTCAGGGGAGGCACGGGCACCTTCGTGAGTTCCATAGCCGTAATACACAGAAATGTGATTCTCTGTGTCACCTCTTGCAGAATCCTTAGCCTGGGTCCATGTCTCCTGGCAGGCCGCATGCAGCAGACTGAGCTCAGCTGTTTTGAATTCAGGTTTGAGTGGGGTTGTGAATGTTTTGCAGCCATTGCATCCCTGCTAGGACAAGTTGTGCTGGTAAGAGGTTGCCTGGCCTGGTTTGGTTTTTCAGGAAATCCTGGTTTCGCTGTGAATCTGCCCTACTGCTGTTTTGTTTTCTAGCACAGGCCCTTGAGAACCTGCGCTCACGTGTAAACTCTGGGTTAAAAATGCTTTTTTGAGCAGAAATATCCAGGCTGGCCTGTGCCTCCGTTGCTTCCTTTTTGCACGTGGGGCTGGGCGCCGTTCCTGAGGGAGTTTGGCTATCAAAGACGTGATTGAAGAGGGAATCACCTTGTGCAACGAGATTAAAGGTTACACTTTTTGCACGTCCCGTGCCCGGGAGGGGAGAGAGCGGGCAGCCTGGCTTCCAGGAGGGCTCCGTGCGGAGCGTGTGATCCTGTCTCACAGAATAACCAGGTTGGAAGAGACCCACCGGATCGTCGAGTCCAACCATTCCCACCAATCCCTAAATCATGCCCCTAAGTACCTCATCCACCCTCACCTTAAACACCTCCAGGGACAATGACTCAACCACCTCCCTGGGCAGCCTGTTCCAAAGCCTAACCACCCTCTCCGTGAAGAATTTTTTATTAATCTCAAGCCTAAATCTCCCCTGGTGGAGCTTGAGGCCATTCCCTCTCGTCCTGTCCCCTGTCCCTTGGGAGAAGAGGCCAGCACCCTCCTCTCCACAACCTCCCTTTAGGCAGTTGTAGAGAGCAATGAGGTCTCCCCTCAGCCTCCTCTTCTTTCGCAGAGCGCATGGAAGCGGAAGATTTGTTCCAAATGTAGCCTAAAAGCACACATTCAGCATGCGTTTAACCACTCACCATTAAAGTTTTTACTCTTCTCGGTTGTGCAAGCCTCAGTACGGCCGCAGCTTTGTCCCAGCTCTGTTTCTGTCCCTTGTCCCAGCCCTGTCCTTCCTCCTCCCCGTGGGCAGCTCAGCAGCGGATTTTGGCTCAGAGAGACGAGTGGCACCGTCTAGCTCCTGCTAACATGGATGCTGGATCATGCTGGGCACTGGCCTGGAATCTGCACTTTTAGAGGTGTGATGGAATTACTGTGGAACACAAGTGCGGGTCAGCCCTTCTCCTGGCTGGGCAGGAGCAGCCCCCATCTTCGCTCCCTCTCAGCAGAGGAGATGCCAAGGAAGGACAATTGGGTCCTTTGTTCCTGCAGGAGAAGGGGCTGGTTTGCTGTGCCCAGCTCAGGTAAGGGATGTGTTTCCTTCGGGCCGGCTGGGCTAAAAGCAGCTCCTGTTCTCGCTGCAGGGGGAGGGCGAGCGCAGGCGGCAGCCCTGCCAAACCCCACGGGTGTCTGCCAGGCGCGCCAGGGAGCAGTGAAGCTGAGTGAAGGACGTTGGCAATGTGAGCCAGTGGGAGGTGTCCCTGCCCGTGGCAGAGGGTGGAACTGGATGGGCTTTGAGGTCCCTTCTGACCCAAACCCTTCTGTGATTCTGTGCTTAGGACATTCACGTCCCAGTGCCTCCGGTACGGTTGGATACATGGGGTTCCTTTCTGCAGCTGCTGGAGGAATTAATCTCGATTTCCTGCTCTCGGATACTGCAGCTGAGGAGTTAACAATAAAGCTATACTAACAGCTTTAAACTGTGCTTTATAAACTGTACCCAGCCTGCATCTTGTGATGTGCTCTCCAGCTTGTCCAGGCTGGCCGACACGTGCTGATCCTTCACAGAGGAGAGCAGTGAGGGTGTTGCCCCTGCAGTCGTGGCCAAAACCCTCTAAGGCTCTTGCACAAAACCTTTCTAATGCTGCTAATAGAATGGTAGAAGGGTTTGGGTTGGAAGGGACCTTAAAGCTCATCCAGTTCCAACCCGCCTGCCATGGGCAGGGACACCTTCCACTAGACCGGGTTGCTCAGGGCCCCAAAGACTTTGGGTCCGACGTTTTCCTTGCAGAGCTGCGCATCCAGACCCTTCAGTGTGGCAAAATCTGCAGTGGCGAACAGTCTGGGGACCCAGTGGTGCTGCCTGGACCCTCCACTTGCCGTCTGCCCGGCCCTGCGGCGCTGAGCATCGCTCTTTGTCCACGCCAGGGGCAGCAGGATCCATGCTGGGCAGCTCGGGCGAGCCCAGCCCCATCCCTGTGCCCGCTGCCGGACAGGGACATTCCTTGCACACAGCTTCCCTTGCAAAGTTCCTCACCCAGCTTTGCGTTTGGGTAAATTATGAAATATGTATGAGTTTTACAGGATTCCAGCATAACCACAGCACATTTTCAGGGGGACAGCAGGAGCGCGGCTCCGCTTTGGGCTGCAGCAAGCCCAGAGCCTCAACCAGGCTGCTCAGCCCGTCTCTGTGGGGCCCGAAATGCCCTGTTCTCTCTGAGGGGGAGAAATGCCTCGTGGCAAGCTCTGAAAGCCCAGCCAGGGCACCTTCCCAGCACCTCTGAGTCCTGGAGGTGTCAAAGCTCAAGTTACTCACTGTGGGGTACCAACAGCAGCAGGAAATGTCACAGCCCCTGAGCTGGCAGTGTCACCCCTTCCATTGCGCAGCCCGGGCGGCTCCGCTGTGCCTGGTGATTGGCTGCGCTTGTACCTGCAGGCGAGGAGCCTTTGCAGGACCTGATGACCTCCTGTGGCTCCTTAATCCCTCTGGAACCAGCGCACCCTGCAGAGTTTGTCCTTGACACCCTGCGGAGAAGGAGACGTGGGCTGTCCCGCTCTGGCCAGGGTGTTCTTTCCCCAGGTGTTAGGCTGTGGATTTTTTCTTTAAACCTTTAAATTCAGCGCCATTCCTGTTAGAACCTATCCTAACACTGTATTGCTAAAAGCATCTTCTCTCTCTCACTTGGTAGATCTCCGAAGCTGGGAAGGACTCCTTGCCTCCTTGGTTACACTGGAACGTGGAGAGCAGCTCCCTGGAAGGGCTGCCCCTGGACACGGACAAGGGCGTCCACTACATCTCAGTGACCACGCTACAGCCCTTCCCGAACGGGAGCTATGTGCCGCAGACTGCAAATGTCTTCTCCATTGAGGTCCACCAAGAAGACCACAACGAGCCTCAGTCAGTGCGAGCGGCCGTCCAAGACACGGGAAACGCGGCACCGTTCGTGTGTGGCTCGGAAGAGCCGGTCACTATCCTGACTGTCATTTTGGACGCCGACTTAACAAAAATGACACCAAAGCAGAGGATTGAACTCTTAAACAGAATGAGAAGCTTCTCAGAAGTGGAACTTCATAACATGAAGTTGGTTCCTGTTGTAAATAATAGACTCTTTGACATGTCGGCCTTCATGGCTGGACCGGGAAATGCAAAGAAGGTGGTGGAAAACGGGGCCTTACTCTCATGGAAACTGGGATGTTCTCTGAGCCAAAACAGTGTCCCCAACATCAGCAAGGTGGAGGCTCCAGCCAAGGAAGGAACCATGTCTGCCCGCCTCGGCTACCCTGTGGTTGGCTGGCACATTGCTAACAAGAAACCTCACCTCCCAAAGAGGATGCGGCGGCAGATCAACGCCACCCCGACGCCCTTGACTGCCATCGGGCCGCCCACCACCGCCACGCAGGAACCCCCCACCAGGATTGTCCCCACCCCGACGTCACCCGCCATCGCGCCTCCCACGGAGACGACAGCCCCCCCTGTCCGGGAGCCCATACCGCTGCCGAGGAAGCCTACGGTCACCATCAGAACGAGGGGCCCCATTGTCCAGACGCCCACTCTGGGGCCGATCCAGCCAACCAGGGTAGCAGAAGGCACCGGCACAGCCTCCGTGCCGATCCGCCCCACGATGCCTGGGTACGTAGAGCCCACGGCAGTGATCACACCACCCACAACTACCACCAAGAAACCGAGAGTCTCCACGCTGAAGCCAGCCACGCCGTCCACAACAGATTCCTCCACAGCGACAACGCGAAGGCCTACTCGAAGGCCCAAAACGCCCCGTCCGACGAAGCCTCCCAGCACGACCAGATCCCCCATCTCCAAGCTGACAACGGCCTCCCCGCCAAGCCGTGTACGCACCACGGCGAGCGGGATCCCCCGGCCCTGGGAGCCAAATGAGCCACCCAAGCTGACAAACCACATCGACAGGGTCGACGCGTGGGAGGGCACCTACTTTGAGGTTAAAATACCATCAGATACCTTCTACGACAAGGAAGATACCACCACTGACAAACTGCAGCTGACCTTGAAGCTGAAGGAGCAGCAGATGATCGAGGAGAATTCGTGGGTCCAGTTCAACAGCACCAGCCAGCTCATGTACGGCCTGCCAGACCACAACCACATCGGGAAGCACGAGTACTTCATGTACGCGACCGACAAAGGGGGGCTTTTCGCTGTGGATGCTTTTGAAATCCACGTCCACAAACGCCCGCACAGAGACAAGTCTCCGGTGAAGTTCAAGGCCAGGCTGGAAGGAGACCACAATGCGGTGGTGAACGACATCAATAAGAAGATCATGCTGGTGAAGAAGCTGGCGCTGGCGTTTGGCGACAGGAACAGCAGCACCATCACGGTGCAGGAGATCGCTAAAGGCTCCATCGTGGTGGAGTGGACGAACAACACACTGCCCCTGGAGCCCTGTCCCCGGGAGCAGATCCGGACTTTGAGCAGAAAAATCGCGGATGACTCCGGCGGGCCGAGCCCGGCCTTCTCCAACGTCTTGCAGCCCGAGTTCAAGCCTCTGAACGTGTCGGTGGTCGGCTCGGGCAGCTGCAAGCACATCCAGTTCATCCCCGTGACAAAGGACAGCAGGGTGATCTCGGAGGCAACGCCGACGGTGGCAGCCGGTAAAGACCCTGAGAAGAGCAGCGAGGACGACGTGTACCTGCACACGGTCATCCCCGCCGTGGTGGTGGCCGCCATCCTCCTCGTGGCCGGCATCATCGCCATGATCTGCTACCGCAAGAAGAGGAAAGGGAAGCTGACCATCGAAGACCAGGCCACCTTCATAAAGAAAGGCGTGCCCATCATCTTTGCTGATGAGCTGGACGACTCCAAGCCTCCGCCGTCCTCCAGCATGCCCCTCATCCTTCAGGAGGAGAAAGCCCCACTGCCCCCGCCGGAGTACCCCAACCAGAGCATGCCGGAGACCACGCCGCTCAACCAGGACACCATCGGGGAGTACACGCCGCTGCGGGACGAGGACCCCAACGCGCCGCCCTACCAGCCTCCCCCCCCGTTCACCGCACCCATGGAGGGGAAAGGCTCCCGCCCCAAGAACATGACCCCATACAGGTCCCCGCCGCCCTACGTCCCCCCTTAACGAACACAGAGGCTCTCAGGGGGAGAAGGGGCCCCTGGCTCCGCACCGGTGCTGTCTGTGGGCGCCCAGACCCCCAGCCCGCTTCCCAGCAGGTTCTCCCAGCAGCGCCCGCCGCACCGGCGTGCTCACGGGACTTGGGGAGGCGGGGCGGGGACGACACTCCTTTTATTTTTGCCTAACAAGCTTTGGTTTTATTTTATTCATAGAAAGAAATTCTCGGCTCAGACTACGCCTTCGCGGCGGCTGGGCTGGTGGCGGGGGCCGGGGTGGGGAGGGGGTCGGGGCCGGGAGGCGCAGGCAGCACTGGGGGAGCACTCGGGGTCTCCGCTGTTTGCCTTTAACACTAACTGTACTGTTTTTTCTATTCACGTGTGTCTAGCTCCAGGAGTAACATGAGAGGTAGCCTAAAAATGATTAAATTCAAGGGACTTTCTGAAAATGATGGTTTAAGTTTTTACATTTAATCTGCTTATTATCTAGACTGGGCTGGGAGCTCCTCATAGAATCCTGGCACTGCTTGGTCGGAAAAGACCTTTGAGATTGAGTCCACCCGTCCCTGTCCACTACAAACCATCCCCAAGCACCTGTCTGCCTGGCTTTCAAACCCCTCCAGGGACAGGGACTCCACCACCGCCCTGGGCAGCCTCTGCCAGGGCCTGAGAGCCCTTTCAGTGAAGAAATTTTTCCTCATATCCAATCGGACCCTCCCCTGGCACAACTCGAGGGCAGTTGCTCCCATCCCATCGCTGGTTACCTGGGAGAGGAGCCCAGCGCCCACCTCGTTCCAGCCTCCTCTCCAGGAGCTGCGGAGAGCGATGAGGTCTCCCCTCAGCCTCTTCCAGGCTAAACAGCCCCAGAGCCCCTGGGCTCCAGACCCTCCCCCAGCTCCGTTCCCTCCTCCAGACGCCTCCAGCTCCGCTTCTTGGAGTGCGGGCCCAGCGCTGACCCCAGGGCTCGAGGTGCGACCTCCCCAGTGCAGGGGGACGATCCCTTCCCTGCTCCCACTGGTCCAGGCCAGGAGCTGTTGGCCCCTTGGCCCCCTGATCCCCTCTGTTCAGCTGCTCTTGGCCGGCGCCCCTGGGGCCTCCCCTGGTCCCCGGTGAGCGCCGGGCGCAGCGCTGTGCCGGGGGCGTCACCGGGACCCGCGCCGGGACCCACCAGCACGGGGAAGCCCAACCGAACCCGCGACCTCAAATCTTAACTTTTTACTACATTTTTGATACAGCCTCAAGCTGGTTGATTCCAAACAAGATTTAGCAGCCGGGGAGTTGGCGCTTTGCAGGGGCTCAGCCTCCTGGGACACAGCTCTGGGACCCCTGGCCGCCCCACAGCCGCTGACCCAGAGCCGCTGCCCCCCAGTCCCAGCCCCGTCCCCTCCCGCAGGTCCCCGCCCCGCAGCGCCCCCTGCCGGCCCCGCTCCGCAGCGCCCCCTGCCGGCCCCGCCCCGCGGCGCCCCCTGCCGGCCCCGCCCCGCAGCGCCCCCTGCCGGCTCCCTCCCCGCAGCGCCCCCTGCCGGCCCCGCCCCGCAGCGCCCCCTGCCGGCCCCGCTCCGCAGCGCCCCCTGCCGGCCCCGCTCCGCGGCGCCCCCTGCCGGCCTCGCCCCGCGGCGCCCCCTGCCGGCTCCCTCCCCGCAGCGCCCCCTGCCGGCCCCGCCCCGCAGCGCCCCCTGCCGGCCCCGCCCCGCAGCGCCCCCTGCCGGCCCCGCAGCGCCCCCTGCCGGCTCCCTCCCCGCAGCGCCCCCTGCCGGCCCCGCCCCGCAGCGCCCCCTGCCGGCCCCGCCCCGCCCCGCCGCGGCCGCCATGTCGGTGCCGCCGGGGCCCGCCCGCTGCCCGCTGCCCGGCGCCCCCCGCCCTCCCGCCGCCATCGCGCTGGGCGGGGGCAGCGGCGCCGCCCGACACGGGGTCGTCGCGATCGACCTGCGCTTCCCCCGCGGAGCCCCCGCGCGCGTGAGTGCGAACCGGGACGGGGGGGCGGGGACCGGGGTGGAGTGTGGGGGGGGAACCAGTACCAGTATGGGAGGGGATGCCGGTACCGGTACCAGTACGGGGGAGATGCCGGTGCCAGGGCAGGGGACACGGGTACCGGTGCTGGGGGGACGCCGGCACCGGTGTGGGGTGTTGATGCCGGTACCGGTATGGGGGGGACGCTGGTGCTGGTCCTGGTAGGGGATGGGAGATGCTGGTGCCGGTATGGCGGGGGTGTTTGGTGCTGGGGGTGCTGCTGTGGGGCTGAGGCCGCGGTCCCGCAGGTGCAGGAGATCGTCTTCAGGAACTTCTACACGGCGTTCGTCAGCGTGCGGGTGCAGCGCCCCGGCTCGCGCCGCTGGGTGACCTGCCTGCGCGACTACCGCCTGATGCCCTGCCCGCACACCGAGGAGGGCGCCCAGGAATACTTCTCCCTCCACCGACACCAGGTTGGCACGGCCGGGCAGCAGCCCCGGCATCGCCCGCGCCCCAGCACGGCTCCCGCTCCTGGGGTCCCTGTGCTGATGCCCCCCGGGCGGCCTCGCGGTGCCCCTCGGGCCCAGCGAGCGTCCCCGTGCCCCCCTCGCCCAGCAGCCTCCGCAACGGGACCTTCCCTCAGGCTCCTTCCCGCTGGGGTGGGCTGGGGGTCTCTTTGGAGCAGATCCCCGGAGCAGCCCCGGCTGGACCCGCGGCGCTGACGGCTCCTTGTCCCGGCAGATGCTGTGCGACCTGGAGCAGGTGACGGCGATGCGGTTCATCCTGCGCCAGCCCTCCCCGGTCTGGCTCAACTTCACCATCGAGGAGCTGCAGGTTTTCCCCCCGGGACAGAAGGTGAGCGAGTGCTGGTGCTGACGGGGTCCCAGGACAGGTCACTGTCCCAGCCCTGCGCCTGACAGAGCTCCCCGCGGCACCCCCGGGGGACGCAGGGCTGTGGGTCTGAGCCCCTCTCCTTTGCTGGGGCGCTTGGGGTCCCCTCGGGGACTGGAGGCAGGCAGGGGGGTGCTCCAGCCCTGCCCGGTTTGGAGGCGGATGCGTGTCCGAGCAGCAGGATGGAGCTGGAGGTTGCTGCACCTGAGTGCAGGTTGCAAACACCCCCCCAAAAACCAAATTCCCTTTAATAGCCTTCCCTTTCATCACGGTAAAGCGATGCTCATACTCCTACTGATATAAATGCCGGTGGGCTCCAAATGGCAGCGCCCTGGCAGTGTGAGGGACAGTGGTGGCACTGGGGACAGCCCTCGCATCACCCTCTGCATCGGTTTCAGAGCCCCCCAAAGGATTTCCCCTCCTGGCTCTCCCAGCTGGCGCCTCCAGAGCAGCCACCCAGCCTGCACGGGGTGAGTGAGCGGCACCACGGGGACGGGGGACCTGTGTGGGGCACCCGCGGGCTCCAGGCCCTTGCCAGGGAGAGCCGTGGAGCCCCGGCGTGCCCAGCCCAATGCTGAAAGTGGTTAGCAGCGTTCAGAAGGGGAATACCTCCCCAGGGATGTGCTGGCTGAGGTGACGTTTCAGTGCGCCTGCTCTCTGATCCAGGGGCAGCAGCGTCCCCGGGGGAGCAGTGGGCGCATAGCGTCACATTGCTGGAGGGTGGGAGGCGTGGGGACGGGGTGGCCTGGTGAGGGGACACGTGGGGACGGGGTGGCCTGGCGAGGGGTTTGCATGGGGACGGGGTGGCCTGGCTGATCCCCGGCACTTTGCAGAGGGCGCGCCCTGGGCAGCACGTCCAGCGGGGACAGCAGGCGGGCAGAGGGAGGTCACAGCCACGGCGCGTGTTTACGGCTCGTGAGCCACATCTGCCCGGCCGTCGGCCTTCGGTGAGCAAAGTCCGGGCAGAGCAGGGCAGGAATCCTGCTGAATCAGCCCCCGGCATTCCCTGGAGAAGCAGGCTGGGCCCGGAACGGTGCCGTGTGCCCCAGCGCCTCCGCAGCTGTTCTGCTGCCGGGCTCCGGTGCTACGGTGCTTACAGTGCCGCTGCGGCAAGGCTTCTGCCAGCCCGGCTGTGGGAGCTCCGGTCCTTTCTCAGGTGTCTGACCCCCCAGTCCTTGCCAGTCGCTTGGACCCCATCCCCCCCGGCAAGGGCTGTTATCCTGGGCGATGCCGGGGCTTGCTCCAGGCTCAGCTGTCCCAGCGTCACCACGAGCCCCTGCAGCAGGCAGGGCCGGGCAGGGAGAGGGCTCCAGGTTGCCCCGGTGTGGGGAGCTGCAGCTGAGCCCGCGAGTCCTGCCAGGCTAAAGGTCCTGCCAACAGCGGGGTTCCTGTCCCCGGCTCCGGGAGTGTCGTGGACGGAGCTGTTGGGAAACTCCGCAGTGTGCGATTAGGTTTTTAATCATTAGCCAGCGATCTGCTTTCCCTGCTTGCCCTGGATGCCTGCCAGCGTGGCCGGGTGCCAGCACCGGGGCACGGGGTCGCCCTTGTCCCCAGCTGCCCGTTTCCCTGGAGCTCACGCTCGCTCTGTGCCGGGGAGCCGCCGGCCAGGCAGCGCTGCGGCACCATCGCCCCAGCACCCGGCTCTGACATGGGCACCACCGGCCAGCCCCCCGCTGCCCGAGCCAGGGCGATCCGGGCCATCCCCGCGCTCCGCAGCATCGTGCCCGGTTCTTTCCAGGAGCTCCCTGACCCGGAGAAGGTGTCGGCGGAGGTGCAGCAGATGTGGGTGCTGACAGAGGTGATCCGGGCTCGCCAGGCGGCCGCACGCATCGGCCGCTTCGACGTGAGTCCCACACCCTGCGAACGGCAGCTCCGGCCTCACTGCGCTGCAGGGAGAGCCCTCCCGGAGGCTCCCGGTGTGATGAGGCGCCCCGGCAAAGCCGTGGAGCTGTGCTGGCACCGACGCTTGCTCTGTTTTTCAGGTGGACGGCTGCTACGACATCAACCTGCTTTCCTACACGTGAGCCCCGGCTGGAAGGGCTCGGCTCCTCTGTGCTTCCGCGCCCGAGCAGACTCTGGTGCTCGCGCACAACCTCCATCTCTGGGGGGCTCCAAGCCCTCCCCGCTCCCCATCTCCGTCTCTGGGGCTGCTGCCCCAGAGCCCCTCACGGTCTCTCCTGCCCCAGTGCCCTCCAGCCGCCGCGGTGCTGCTCTCGGCACGTCGCGGTGCTGCTGCGGGCAGAGCCGGCATCCCGCACGCTGCGTGTCCCCCGGGAGCAGCCCCCGGCCCTGCCTGCGGGGTGAGGGTCAGGGGGGCTGGCAAGGAGCCCGAGGGGAGAGACAAGGTCACGACTAAAAGCTGCTATGTTGTCCTGCCTGTTCCTGCCCGTGTGCTGGGGAAGGGGCCGGGGGGCTGTTCCAGGGCAGGATCCGCACCAGCATCTCTTAACAACCTGACACTCCAGTTCTGGACCAGCGGGAGCAGGGAAGGGATCGTCCCCCTGCACTGGGCGCCGGGGAGGTCGCACCTCGAGCCCTGGGGTCAGCGCTGGGCCCGCACTCCAAGAAGTGGAGCTGGAGGCGTCTGGAGGAGGGAACGGAGCTGGGGGAGGGTCTGGAGCCCAGGGGCTCTGGGGCTGTTTAGCCTGGAAGAGGCTGAGGGGAGACCTCATCGCTCTCCGCAGCTCCTGGAGAGGAGGCTGGAATGAGGTGGGCGCTGGGCTCCTCTCCCAGGTAACCAGCGATGGGATGGGAGCAACTGGCCTCGAGTTGTGCCAGGGGAGGGTCCGACTGGAATCACAGAATCGTTTGGTTGGAAAAGACCTTTGAGATCATTGAGTCCAAGTGTGCCTCTCCAGTTCTGAACCATCCCTAAGGATCTCATCCAGCTGGGGGCTGGGTACTGGGAAAGGTTTCTGTATTGAAGGAGCCGTGAA
This sequence comes from Clamator glandarius, assembly GCA_033459285.1. Lineage (NCBI taxonomy): Eukaryota > Metazoa > Chordata > Aves > Cuculiformes > Cuculidae > Clamator > Clamator glandarius. The sequence goes on along the minus strand of JAUNZM010000711.1, from coordinate 1,065,850 downwards.
GCCCTGGCTGAGGCTGCCGGGAGCGGGGCCGGAGGCTCCATCCCTGGCGGGGTTCGCAGGGCGTGTTGATGGGGACGTGGTTCAGCAGGTGCTGGGGGAGCCGGGGGGTCCTGCCAAGGGCCTGCAGTGATTGGACGGGGGGCGGCTGTAAATCGGGAGGGGGAAGACTTGAAGTAAGCGGTGGGAAGAGATTCTTCACTGTGAGGGTGAGGAGGCGCTGGGCCGGGCGGCTGCCCCATGGCCGGAGGCTCCCGGGCTGGAGGGGGCCGGGAGGGGCGTCCCCGCCCGGGGAGGGGGTGGGACTGGACGGGCTCTGAGGCGCCTTCCAGCTCGAACCGCTCCTGATTCCAGCCCCGCGGGGGCGGAGCGGGGGAGGAGGAGGAGGAGAGGGGGGCAGGAGAGGGTGGGAGGAAGAGGGAAGGGGAAGAGGAGGAGAGGAGCGGGGATGCTGCGGCTGCTGCGCGCCGGGGCCCGCGCGGTCCCCCCGCCCCGGGCGGCGCTGAGCGGGGCCCCGGGGGCGCCGGGGGGGCTGCGGCGGAGCCCGCTGGACGCGCTGCACCGGGAGCTGGGCGGCAGGATGGTGCCGTTCGCCGGGTGGAGCCTCCCCCTGCAGTACGAGCAGGGCCACCTGCGCTCGCACCTGCACACGCGGCGCCGCTGCTCGCTCTTCGACGTGTCGCACATGCCGCAGGTACGGGCCGGGCGGGGGGGGACCGGGCCCCCGCAGCGCCTCACGCCGCCCCCTGCGCCCCCAGACACGCGTGATCGGCAGGGACCGCGTCCGCCTCCTGGAGAGCCTCGCGGTGGGAGACATCGCCGAGCTGCGCCCCGGCCAGGTACGGGGACACCGGCACCGGGGACACCACCGGGGACACGGCCACAGGCTCCGGGGAACCGCTGGGGACACATCCCACCGGCACCGGCGAACCGGCAGGGTCTCATCCATCGGCACCGGAGACACCACTGGGGACACCTGCAGGGTCACATCCACCGGCACCCAGGGACATCAGCAGGGACAGAGGTCCCACCAGCCCCCAGCTGCTAGAGTGGGGTTAGGGGTCCCACCAGCCCCCAGCTGCTAGAGTGGGGTTAGGGGTCCCACCAGCCCCCAGCCGCTAGAGTGGGGTTAGGGGTCCCACCAGCCCCCAGCCGCTAGAGTGGGGTTAAGGGTCCCACCAGCCCCCAGCCACTAGAGTGGGGTTAGGGGTCCCACCGGCACCCAGCACGCCCTGGCACAGGTTGTGTCCCACAGGGCACCCTGACGCTGCTCACCAACGAGAGAGGTGGCATCATTGACGACCTCATCGTCACCAACACGTTGGAAGGCTACCTGTACATCGTGTCCAACGCCGGCTGTGCCGACAAGGACTTGGCCATCATGCAGGTACAGCACCGCCCCAGCCCCGCAGGACGTGGGGACGGCGGAACACGCAGTGGCAGAGTCCCCCCTGGTTTGGTGACGTCCGTCGCTGAGCGAGGTGCGGTGGCCGTGGCCACGTGCAGGGCTGCCCCAGCCTGGTCCCCACGCTGTGCTGTCACCCTGGCAGGGCCGGGCAGCGGAGCTGCGGGCGGCCGGCTGCGACGTCCACCTGGAGGTGTTGGACAACGCGCTGCTGGCTCTGCAAGGTAGCTGGTGCCCGGCATCACCACGCAGGGTCCAACCTTCAGCGGGTGCCGGACTGCACCTTCTGCTCCATCCTTGCCCCATGGACGCTGGTGCCTTCCCCGTGTCCCCCCTCCCTGAACAGCGGGTCCCCCAGAGCCACCTGCCTCCCCAGGTCCCTCCACGGCGCAGGTGCTGCAGGCAGGGCTGTCGGATGACCTGGCCAAGCTGTCCTTCATGAACAGCATCACCACCACGGTCTTCGGCGTGCCGGGCTGCCAGGTCACGCGCTGCGGCTACACCGGGGAGGACGGTGTGGAGGTACCCCCGGCGCCGCGCTGACACCCCGCTCTGTGGCATCAAGGATCGTGCAGTGCCACACTTAGCCTGCCCTGTGCCCGCAGATCTCAGTGCCTGCGGGGCGCGCGGTGGAGCTGGCCAAGCGGCTGCTGGACGTCCCTGAGGTGTGGCCGGCAGGGCTGGCAGCCAGGGACAGCCTGCGCCTCGAGGCCGGGCTCTGCCTCTACGGCAACGACATCGATGAGACCACCACGCCTGTGGAGGCCGGGCTGCTCTGGACCCTGGGTGGGTTGGAGCAGCCCCCTGTCCCAGCAGGGTGCAGGGACCCAGCGGGCATCTCCAGAGTGCAAACCACTGGCCCAGCGATGGGTGGGCGATCCCTGTGCTGATCCTTGTCCATCTCTGTCCCGCAGGGAAGCGCCGGCGTGTGGCCATGGACTTCCCTGGCGCGGCGATCATCATGGCGCAAGTCAAAGAGAAGCCAAAGCGCAAGCGTGTGGGGCTGACGTCAGTGGGACCCCCCGTCCGGCCCCACACGCCCATCCTGGGCCCTGAGGGGACGCCCGTGGGTATGTGGGGGCAGTGGGGCTGGTGCAGGCACAGCTCTGAGCTGCGCCCACGGCTGGGACGGGCTCACCTCCTTGTGTCCCCGCATCCCCAGGCACAGTGACCAGCGGCTGCCCCTCACCCTCCCTGGGCAAGAACATCGCCATGGGCTACGTGGAGACGGCGCACAGCCGGGCCGGCACCGCACTCACCGTCGAGGTGCGGAAGAAGCAGCACCCAGCGCTCATCACCAAGATGCCCTTCATGCCCACCCAGTACTACACGGCCAAGTGAGGGAGCACCCCACAGCCCAAATAAACGCCCCCCAACCCACTCCCCGGCCTCCTCTCTGGTGACAGCGATGGTGCCAAGGCAGGGGGTGGTGTTGGGCAGCGGCGATTTAATGGTGTGGGCAGTGCCCAGCGCATTCTGGCTCCTCAATCACTCCCGGTGTGTCTTTGCCAGCTCTGCCACAGAGCCCTCCCTGCAAGAGAGGGACAGCGTGAGCACGGCTGGGGCGGCACCACAGCATGGGGGCTGCGCTTACTGGGGGGCAGCAGTTCGGGGTGCAGTGAGAGGGCACTTACTGGGCACACTGGTTTGTGGTGCAGTGGTTTGGGGGGGCAGCAGGAAGGTGCTGACTGGGGAGCACTGGTTTGGGGGGCAGCTGGGGCGGTGCTGACTGGGGAGCTCTGGTTTGGGGGGCAGCTGGGGCGGTGCTGACTGGGGAGCTCTGGTTTGGGAGGCAGCTGGGGCGGTGCTGACTGGGGAGCTCTGGTTTGGGGGGCAGCTGGGGCGGTGCTGACTGGGGAGCTCTGGTTTGGGGGGCAGCTGGGGCGGTGCTGACTGGGGAGCTCTGGTTTGGGGGGCAGCTGGGGCGGTGCTGACTGGGGAGCTCTGGTTTGGGGGGCAGCAGTTCAGGGTGCAGCGCAGGGTGCAGCGGAAGGGTGCTCAGTGGGTGCAGAGGTTTGGGGGCAGCGGGAGGGCTCTGGCTGCGCGGGGCCGCGCGGGGGCAGCGGGGCCCCGGTGTCGGCGGGGCAGGGGCGGCCGCGGCCCGGAGCGCGGTGCCGAGCGGGCCGGGACTCACCGGGGCGGGCAGTGCCGCTCGGCGGCGCCGTCGCGTCCGGGCGGGCCGGCGGGGGAGAGCGAGTGCGCGCGGGGCCGCGCGGGGCCGGGCCCGGTCCCGGTCCCGGACCCGGGGCCAGGGGGGCGGCGGGCGGCGGGCCCGGGCCGGTAGCAGAGCGCCGCCACCGCCCCGCCGTAGGCGCGCCAGGCCAGGCGCACGCCCAGCAGGCTGAGGCCGAGCCAGAGCAGCAGCAGCTGGCACAGCGCGGCCCGCACGTCCTGCGCCGCCCACTCGGCCGCCAGCTCCCGGCCCAGCGCGCCCAGCGCCCGCCACGGCGCCTCCCACAGCGCCGGCGCCGCCATCGCTGCCCGCGGCGGGGGCGGCACCGCCGGGGAGGGGCCTGAGGGGGCGCGTGGAGGACGCAAGGGGGCGGGGCCATGCGCGAGGAGTGCGCGAGTGGGCGTGGCCCACGCGGGGTGGGCGGTGTTAGGGGCGGGGCCATAGCAATGGGCGGTGTCGCGGGGGGGCGCGGCCGCGTGACGGCATTAATGGCGAGGGGGCGTGGCCTGAGCAGCGGGCGGTGGCTCCTGTGGGTAGCACCGTCCCGGTGGGCGTGGTTTTGTTGGCCGTGGTGGGCGTGGCCTATGTCGAGGTAGTGGGCGTGGTCTGGTATGTGGGCGTGTCCCTGACCGGTAGTGGGCGTGGCCCAGGGCGGCGGCTCCGCGATGGCGGGCGGCGGCGGCGGCTCCGCGGGGCGGTACTCGCGGCAGCTGTGAGTGCCGGGGCGAGGGTGATGATCCCGGTGGTCCCGATCCCGCTGACGTTCACCCCCGCTCTCCGCAGGCTGGTGCTGGGCGGCGGCGCCCGGCGGCTGCCTGGGGCGGCGGTGCTCGTGTCGGGGCTGCGCGGTACCGGAGCCCAGGCGGCGGCCGCGCTCGTGCTGGCGGGGATCGGGCGCGTCGTCCTGCACGATCGAGGCGCGGTCTGCACCGCCGACCTCGCCCAGCAGGTACCGAGGGGCGTCGGCACCGGGAGAGGGGCCCGGGAACGGGTCCTGGGGCGGGGGGGGTCCCAGGAGTGGGTACGGGTAAAGAGGAGGGTCCCAGGAATGGGTACAGGTACAGCTGAGGGTCCCCGTGGTGGCTGCGTGCACAGACTGGTGTCCCAGTAATGGGTACTGGTATGGATTGCGGTCTCAGTACCGGTTAGTACCAGTACAGGGTGGAGCTGGGGTGTTGTGGGTGCGAGTGCAGGGTCGGGGCTCCCAGTAACAGCTCCAGTCTGAGGTCCCTGGGGAGGGCACGGCCATGGGTGCCCCTCGTCATTAGCATGTCCCGTGTCTCGAGTATGGTCCTTGTTAAAGGGCCCTGTGCAGCCCCCCGAGCTCATGGGGTGCCCCGCCGTGTGCCCTCCCGACAGTTCCTCCTGGTGGAGAGTGACGTGGGCCAGAACCGTGCGGAGGCTTCGCGGCGGGTGCTGGCTGAGCTGAACCCCTCCGTGGTGGTGGCCGCTCACACCGGGGAGCTGTCGGAGGCTTTTCTCGCCTCCTTCCAGGTGAGCCTGCGCCCCTGCACCCCCGGGACCCCAGGGACAGGAGCACCCGCTGACAGCTCTAGTGCAGGTGGTGCTGCTGACCGAGTCCCCGCTGGAGGAGCAGCTCCTCGTCGGAGATTTCTGCCATGCCCGCGGCATCCGCTTCATCGTGGCCGACGCCAAGGGGCTGGCGGGGTAAGGGGTCTGTGCCACAGCGTCCCCTGTGGCTCTGCCTCAGCTCATCCCCAGAGCCTGCTGCCCCGTGCTGCTGCCCGCGGCCCCAGGCAGGACCTGGCAGCGCTGGAGCAGCTTGTTGAGGCAGCTGTTCCAGGGAAAAACCTTATCGGTCCTCTCCAGGCAGCTGTTCTGCGACTTTGGGGAGCGCTTTGTCGTTGATGACCCAGCGGAGGGGGACCCAGTGAGCGGCGCCGTGCAGCACATCTCCCAGGTAGGAGCGCGGGCTCTGCAGGCTCCCCCGAAACGCCACCGCTGCCTCGGCCGGCTTTATCTCCGCTGCCCACACATCCCTGCGCTCCTCAGGGCAGCCCCGGCGTGGTGACGTGCGTGGGGGCAGAGGGCGGCTGCGGCCACCCCTTCTGCGACGGTGACCTGGTGACATTTTCTGGCGTGGAGGGGATGATGGAGCTGAACGGCCGGGAGCCCATCCCCGTGCGAGTGCTGGGTGAGCCCCCAGCAGGTCCCACCTGGCCTGGCACAGGGACAAGAACTCATCAAGTCATTGACAGTGACCACGCCATCCATCCCTCTCTCATCCCCAGATGCCTTCAGGCTGGAAATCGGTGACACCAGCTCCTTCTCTCCGTACCGCGGCGGGGGCCTGGTCTCACAGGTCCGGCTGCCCGAGGTGCACTCCTACGTAAGTGCCTCCTGGGCCCTGCGGCGCTGGCACCGTGGCACCGCTCTGCCACGCGTGGCCTGGGGAAGCGCTCGCCTGAGCCCCGGTGCGGTGCTGGCAGGAGCCCCTGCGCCGAGCGCTGGCAGAGCCCAAGATCCGGGTGGCGAGTGCCAAAGAGGTGCCACGCAGCCGCAGCCTGCACGCCGCTTTCCAAGCCCTGCACGCTTTCCGTGAGGAGCAGGGCCGCCTGCCCCGGCCCCGGGCACCCGTGAGTCCCCGTCCTGACCCCGCGCGGCCCCCCGGTCCCCACCCCCGTGCCAGGGGCTGCCCCCCTCCTCTGCCCGCAGGCAGACACCGCGCGGGTGCTGGAGCTGGCACAGAGCCTGGGGACGCAGCAGGGTCCCCTGGACGAGGATGTCGTGCGAGCCTTCGCCAGCGTGAGTGCGGGGGACTTGTGCCCCGTGGCCTCCATCGTCGGGGCCCTGGCAGCCCAGGAGGCGCTGAAGGTGTGTGGGGCGGGGGTCCGATCCCGGGGTCCTGTGGTCACGCCAGGAGGCATTTGGAGAGGGCACTTACTGCCTGCGTGGGTCAGGCAGGGGGACGGGGACCCACTGGCCATGCAGCCAATGGCCCCGCTCGCCCCAGGCCATCACCGCGAAGTTTGTGCCCCTGGAGCAGTGGCTGTACGTGGACGCCCTGGAGTGCCTGGCGCTGGAGGGGGCCACGCGGCTGACGCAGGAGGACTGCGCCCCGGTGAGAGCGCGTGCCGAGCCCCTCCTGGGGACCGAGGTGCCACAGTGGCACACGCTCACGCGGCTCCTGTGTTCCGGCAGAGGGGATCTCGCTACGACGGCCAGGTTGCCGTCTTCGGGGCCGCCTTCCAGGAGCTGCTGGGCCGCCAGAAGTACCTGGTGGTGAGGAGCTGGGGAAGGGCTGGAAGAGGCTGCAGAGCAGCCGTCCGGCACGCTGGGAGCTGCAGCGGCTCTGCCCCGGCAGGTGGGAGCCGGCGCCATCGGCTGTGAGCTGCTGAAAAACTTTGCCATGATGGGGCTGGCAGCGGGGCCGGATGGGGACCTCACTGTCACTGACATGGACACCGTCACCCTCTCTAACCTCCCCCGGCAGCTCCTGTACCGCTCAGCAGATATATCGGTGAGGCGCTGTGCGAGCATCCCCGAAAGGTGCCTCAGCTGCCCCGGGGGCTCCCCAGGACCGTGGGGCGTGGGAGAGCTGCCCATCCCATCTCTGCCCTGGCAGAAGCCGAAGTCGTCGGTGGCCGCGGCGGCTGTGCGACGCATGAACCCCGATGTCAGGGTGACGGCTCACCAGAACCAAGTGGGACCCGCCACCGAGCGGCTCTACGGGGATGACTTCTTCCGGCGCCTGGACGGCGTTGCCAGTGCCCTGGACACGCTGGAGGCCCGTGAGTGCCGCGGAGGGGAAAGGGCCAAGCTCCTGGCCGCGTCCCCCGGTTCCCAGCACCCCTGGCTCCCCACAGGCAGCTACCTGGAGAGCCGCTGCCTGCGCTGCCTCACGCCGCTGCTGGACTCGGGCACGGAGGGGCCGCGGGGGAATGTATTGCCCATGGTGCCCGCTGTCACCAACCCACTGGAACCAGCCAGCGACCCCGGGGACGGTGCCATCCCACTCTGCACCCTGTGCTTCTTCCCCCGCACCATCCAGCACACGCTGCAGGTAGGGTGTGCTGCCGAGGCACCGGGACCTTTGTCTTCCTTTCCCATTTCCCTCTCCGGGTGTTGGACCGCAGGCAGGATACGGCCCCAGCTGCTTCCTGCTGGCAGCTCCGGCTCTGCTGCCGGCACAGACCCCGGCACAGACTCTCCCTCCCCTGGGCTCGGGCTGGGGGACATGAGGAGGGGGTCCCAGTGCCTGACACCCACTCCCCCTCTGCAGTGGGCCCGCGATCAGTTCGAGGGGCTCTTCCAGCTGCCCGCAGAGCACGTCAACCGCTTCATGGAGTGAGTGGGCATGGGGGAGTGGCACCAGGAGAGGGGCTGCCAGCCCTGCCGGGGATGAGGAGAAGGGGACAGAGCGCCCTGTCCTTTTGCTCCTGGGCCAGCAGCGTTGTCACCTGGTTTTGCAGAGACCCTGCTTTCCCGGAGCAGCTGCCAGCAAGGAAGGCTGTGGAGGTCCTGGAGCGAGTGCGGGGCAGCCTGCAGGAGCGGCCACGGGACTGGCAGGACTGTGTGCGCTGGGCCCGCCGGCACTGGCAGAGCTGCTACCACGATGCCATCGCCCAGCTGCTGCACACCTTCCCCCCAGAACACGTGAGCCTGGCGCCTGTGGAGCTGGCAGCACACACACCTCTCCCCTGTGCCGGGGAACACCTCCCCACAGCTGACTCTGCTCTTCCCTGTGCCAGGAAACCAGCCCGGGTGTCCCCTTCTGGACAGGGGACAGGAGCTGCCCCCACCCGCTGACGTTCAACCCCGACAACGTGAGTGCCGGGGCGAGCCAAACCTCTGCCGGGGTACAGGGGGTGCTGGGCTGTAGTCATGCTCTGTCTGCCGTGGCCTGTCCGGAATGGGTCTGTCCCTGTCCCCTGGTCAGTTCGGGACAGTTGACACGTGTGCTGGGAAAAGAGGAGGAGGAGGAGGAGAGGCACCTCCATCTCTGTCTTGGGGCAAAGCCAGGCTGTTTGCCTGGTCTGCCCGCTTGTGGCAGTGCAGGCAGCCTCTGCCAGGTGGGCTTGCGGGCCAGCGCAGCAGGTGCCCCCTAGCCCCTGCTCTGCCCCACAGGACACACACTTGGAGTACGTCCTGGCTGCCGCCCACCTCTTTGCCCAAGCACACAAGGTGCCCCCGTGCAGTGACCGGGAAGCTGCCTTGACCATCCTCTCCAGTGTGATCCTGCCGCCCTTCGTGTCCCAGGATGGGCTCCAGATCCCCTTCGCAGAGGAGCAGGAGGAGGCGCAGGTGCCAGTGGGTGAGGCTGCCTGTGTCCATGGGTTCCCTGGGCACATCCCCCGGTCCCTGGGTCCAGCCTGGTGGAGGTGGGGCTCGGGGTGCTCGTCCCTGTCCCACCACCCAGGAGAAGCAGGACTCGGAGACGCTGTGCTCCCCAGGGCCGTGTCCCTCAGCAATGCCCCAGTGCAGGCGTTCCACCCCCGGTTCCCTGTGTCCCCAGACCACAGGCGTCTGGCAAACCTCATCCAGGACCTGGCGCAGAGGAGACAGGAGCTGGTAGGGGCTGAGGTTCAGATGCCCCTGATGGAGCCCATCCACTTTGAGAAGGTACCCAGGGCTGGGCAGGTAGCATTGCTCAGCTCGGGGGGTTGGTGGCTGTGGGACACCAGTGTCCCCATGAGATGCTGATGCCCCCATGCCCTTCTCTGCAGGACAATGACATCCACATGAACTTCATTACGGCAGCATCCAATCTGCGTGCAGAGAACTACGGTATCCCCCCGGCTGACTGGCTGACGGTGAGAAGGGGCAGCTCGTGGGGTCCCCGTCCATGCAGGGCAGCTGGTGACATCCCTCCTGTCCTCAGAGCAAGCGGATCGCTGGGCGGATCGTGCCCGCCATCATCACCACCACAGCGGCTGTGGCCGGGCTGGCGTGCCTGGAAGTTTACAAGCTGGTGTGGGGGTGCCGAGACGTCAGCTGCTACCGCAACAGCTACCTCAACCTGTCCGACTGCCGGCTGCTCCGAGGCCAGCCGCTGCCGCCCCACACCTACTGGGTAGGTCCCTCGCCCCTGGGGCATGGCAGGCTGGGGACATCCCATGGTCTTGGCTGGTGGCAGCTGCCATGGAGCAATGCCAGGGGGACCCAGGAGCGAGGAGGTGGCCGTGCAGGCGAGGCAGCCCTGCCCCTGGGGCGTGGGATGTGGTGCCGCCGCCGCGGGCCAGCTGTGCCACCGTGCAGCGAGGAACCAGCGCCTTCCTGCAGCCGCCCCCTGGCACCGAGCCGCCACCGCCCCACTCGCCCTGGCTTGGGGCCCAACCGGAGCACCCTGGGGCGCCTGTGGGGCCGAGGGAGCCCCACAGCGGGCCCCACGGGGAGCCCGTGGCCAGGAGACGAGGGGCCACGGCGGCTGCGCACATCTGGTTATGGAAACCAGCTGCAGCGGCCACAGCTGGCACGAGGCCGGGAGCGGGGCCGGGGGTCCCGGCGGCAGGGCCGGGCTGCAGCCACGCTGCCGGGGAGGGGGAGCGCGGGCAGGCCCAGATTGGGACCGTCTGGGCGATAGAGGCCCCTTTGTCTGGGGGTTTATGGCGTGCGAGGCAGCCCTTCCGGCACGGCAGGAAGCGCCGATTGGAACCAGATTGGCCTGGGGGGCCCAGGGCCAGGAAAGGAAGAGGGGGAGGGAAGCGATTCCACTGCTTCGTGCTTGCTCCGGCATCGCTTGGGGCACCCCGGCCGCCCCGCGGCCCCTTCGCGCCCCACGCCCCACCGGCTGCCCGCGGCCATCCCACCCGCAGCGGTTGGCGTTGTTCCTCGGGTGGCGGGCGCTGCGGAGCTGGCCGTGCCCATCCCATGGCGAGGATGCCAGGCACGACATTTTGTGCTTGGCTGTGGTGGCAGCACGTGTCCCCGAGGCCCACTGGGCGTGAGCTGCATCCTGCGGAGCCCGGGGAGCCCACCTGGGGAACCTTGGCCGCAGGGATGCGCGTTGCGGTGGGAAGCGGCGTTCCCTCTGTGCCGGGCGGGTGCTGCCGCGGTGAGGATGGGGTTAAGCCCTTTCCACCCCAGCGGGAAGGAGCAGGCAGCAGAAGGCAGGTGGTGAGAAGGTAGCAGAAGGCAGGAGGGGAGAGCTGCCAGGTGTGAACGCTCCTTCCGGAGGGTCCCAGCAGCACTCGGCAGAGCCTGGCGCAGCCTGCGGCGAGGGCAGATGGCAGGGCGGCCGTGCCAGACGGTGCGGGGCCACAGCCAGCGCCCCGCTGGCCCCCTCGGGCCGGAGCGGGGGTCGAGGGGCCGTGGGTATGAGAAGAGGCGATTGTGTGGGGTTGGGCACCTCTTCAATGGCTCTTTGTGAGCCCTTCCTGGCCTGGGGCTGAGACAGCACCGGCCCCAGCCCTGTCCCCTGCGGTGCTGGGGTGATGGCTGTGCCCTCCAAGCCCCGCAGTCCCCCTGTCCCCAGCCCTGCTGCCCCCAGCCCTCGTGCCTTGCCCTTCACAGCCGTGGGGCTGGGCTGGGGCCTGGGGTGCCAGCGCCAGCCTCACTCCCTGGTGCCCTGGCAGTACGGCGGGCGGCAGTGGAGCTGCTGGGACCAGCTGGAGCTGCAGGCGGTCGGCGCAGATGGGCAGGAGATGACGGTGCAGGAGGTGCTGGACTGGTTGCAGGTGAGCCCGGCGCGCGCAGCACCCGACAGCGTCACCCTGGGGAGCACAGGACGGGTCCTGACACCCGCCTCTCGCAGGGGACACAGGGCTGGACTGTGACCATGCTCCTGCGCGGCCACACCGTGCTCTACGACAAGTGGGCAGGCGAGGAGGAACAGGCCCGGCAGCTGGCGCAGAGGTAGGTCTGGGGCTGTGGGGCCCGATCCTGCGCTGAGGGGCTGCCAGACCCGTCTCCCCCATCCTGAGCAGCTCCAGCTGCAGCACAGCTCCCTGCCGGCTGCTGGATAAACATCCTGCCGGCAGCGCTTCCCGTGGCAGGACCCCTGCCCGGCCCCTTGCTGCTGGCCCCCGCGTCCCCCAGCCTGGCCGGGCACCCTGGGGGAACCTTAGCCCCTCTGGGGCTCCCGGCTGAGCTGGAAGGAAAAGCCAGCATCCCCAAAACCCCCTTTCTCTGCAACAGGATATCTGAGAACCTGGAGGATTCCGGGGAGCTGCGACAGCGGGAGCTGCAGCTGTTCTATGTGTGCGAGGGAGAGGATGCCGAGGCTGGCGATGCCCGTCCCCCTCTGCGCTGCTCCCTGCCCTGAGCTGTGGGGCAGCAACCCCTGCCCTGTGCATTAAAAGCTGCACGACGAGCACTGGTGCGCAGGCCCTCATTACACAGAAGTCTGTCTGCCCCTGCACAGAGTCAGGGTGCAGGCAGCCCCCTCGATGAATGTTGCTGCGCCTGTACCGTACAAAACGGGGGTTTATTTACAGCGGAGGGTGCAGGCGGTGGCGGGCAGGGCTAAATGTAGCCGATAACGTCGTTACAGATGATGGGCTGGCGGCTGCGGCTGTTCATGAGTGCGGTGAAGCGGTGGAAGTCCGTGGCCAGCTGGGCGATGTTGCTGTGGGACTGGTGGAAGCAGGCGCCCTTGGGCTGCCCCCCCAGCCCCAGCGGGCAGGAGAAGCGCTTGGTGGGGTCGCGGCCCCCTGGCCGGGCTCCCTCGGCGCCCCGGGGCCTGGCCATGCTGGCCAGCTTGCGGCGGACGTTGCCCGAGAGGCTGAGCAGGAAGGCGGGCGGCTTGGCCAGGCGGCGGGAGGGCTCGGCGGGCGCTCGGCGCCGGGTTTCGGTGCCCACCTCGGGCAGGTCCATCCAGTTCTCCACCAGGTCGGCGAAACAGTTGTCGCCCAGCACCAGGGGCTGCCGGTTCCGGCTCTGCGACAGCAGTGCCACGGTCCAGTCCTGCGCGTCGGCCGGCTCCAGCGCGCGCCACTGCTCCAGGCAGGCATCCGAGGTGGATTTGGGGCGCGCGCGGCGGGCAGGCACGGGCGGGGGGGCGGCAGGGCTGGCCGAGAGCCGGTGTGCCCGCTGGCAGGGCGGCGGGTGCCGGCGCCGCACGGGCGCCTCGTCCTCGTGCCACGTGCTCCCCGACGCCTCCGAGTACCCGGAGTCGAACTCCAGGCTGCGCTCGCTGGCCGGGGGGGAGCGTGTGGCCGGGCCCCCCCCGTCCTCTTCCTCGCCGCCAGGCTCCAGGCTGCAGGCTGAGTCCGCCGCTGAGCCGGGGCGCGGGGGGCGCGGGGACGGCCCTGCCGCCTCGCCGGGGCGCTGCGACGCCGGCCGTGTGCCTGGCACGTGCTCCCGCGACGCCGCGTCTCGACGGCAGCGCTGCGGAGAAAGGGCAGGTCAGGGGGGTGCCCGCTCCCCCCAACCAGCATCCCCAGCACCGTGCCCCGTCCCGGGCGGCTCGGCGGGCAGGGACGGGGATGGGTCCCAGCCTGCCCGCGGCCTCGGGCCCCGCGCTCCCGCGCACAGCGGGCGGCGTGCAGCAGCTTGTCGGGTGAGCAAGCCGGCACCCAGCCCGGCCGAGCCCGCGGGAGAGGAGACGGGCGGCACGGGGGAACCGGGGGGCACGGAGGAACGGGGGGGCAGGGAGGAACCGAGGGAGACGAGGGAACCGGGGAAGATGGGGCAGCTGGGGGGCACAGAGGAACTGAGGCAGACAGGGGAATCGGGGGGCACGGGGGAACCGGGGGTCACCGAGCAGCCAGGGGACACGGAGGAGCCGGTTCCCCCGCCGGTCCCCGGTTCCCCCGCCGGTCCCCGGTCGCCGGGGAGCGCAGCCGGGCAGGCGGCGGCCGGGCCGGCCGGCTCCTCGCTCTCGAATCGCTATTGTCTGAACCCCAAAGCCCAAAGGGGGTCGCGTCCCCGCTCCGCGCCGGGCGGGCAGCGGCTCGTTCCCGTCCCGGCCCCTCCGGCCCCTCCGGCCGCCCGGGACCCTCCGCTCCGAGCCGGGGACGCGGGGACCCCGTCCGGGGGCGGCCCCGTCAGCCCGGGCCGGGCTGGCAGCTCCGTGCGGGGCCGCCGCGGGGTCCCTGACGGCCGGACACCCGCGTCCCACCGGGCAGGAACGTCCCCCCCCTCCGGGTCCCCGGGGGCACCCGCATCCCCCCCGGACGCTCCCGCTCCCCGTGTCCCCCGGACTCTCCCGCCCCGTGTCCCCGCTCACCGTGTCGGGGCCGCGCGGCTCGGGGCGGCCGCTCCGCATCTCCGGGCCGGACGCTCCGAGCGCCGCCGCTCCCGGCCGTGCCCGCCGCCTCCCGGCGCTGCTGGCGGCCCCGCCCCGCCCCGCCGCCGCCAATGGGAACGTGAGCACCCCCCCCACCGGCCCCCGCCCTGCCCTCGGCACCGACCGACCGATCACCGCCGGCACCGGGCACCGCGGGAGGCGGCAGCCCCGGCACCGGGCAGCGCTCGGACACCGGCAGCGCCGGGCACCCCCAGACACGGGCACCCTCTGTGCTTGGGCACCGGGCACCCCCACACGCTCTCAGGCATCAGGAACCGGGCACCCCCAGGCACGGGTATTGGTCCCCACTCAGCCACGGGCACCCTCTGGCCTTGGGCACCGGACACCGGGCAGCTGGGCCCCCCCAGCCACGGGCACTGGGCACTGCTCAGCCACAGCACCCTCTGTCCTTTGACACCACGGCACCGGGCACCGCTGAGCCACAGGCATCTTCTGGCCTTGGGCACCAGTCACCGGGCACCCCCACGTGCTCTCAGGGATCGGGCACTGGACACCCCTAGTCACAGCCACAGCAGGACCTGTCACTGCAGCGTCAGGCACTGCTTGGACACAGGCACCACCTGCTCTCCGGCACCGCAGCACCGGGCACCGCTGGCACATGGGCACCACGGCACCAGGCACGGCTCACCCGCGGGCACCGCTGTCCTGGGCACCGCTCGGGCACAGCCGTGGTGGGACCGGGCATCGTGGGGACAGCAGCACCTGGGACCGGGCACCATGGGGCTCAGCACCACTCAGGGCTGGGCACCCCATGGCGAGCAGGACCCGGGGCACCGGTTGGTGGCACCCAGCCTTGCAGGCACCGGGTGTCCCAGGAAGCAGGGGCAGCCGCGGTCCAGGGCCCGGGCAGAGGCATCACAGCCACTCGGCTGCCCAAATCGAGTGTGCGAGGAGGGGCAGATGACCCTGGCCACAGGGGCTGTGCCAGCACTTATTAATTGGAGCTAATAGTGCTTAATGGGAACAGCTGCCAAAGCGGCTCTGGTTTGCAAATGAAGCAGAACAGGGCTAAAAACTACCTCCCAGCTAATTGTCCCAGCTCCCGAGCACGCTGCGTGTCAGGGCAGCAGCAACAACTGCACAGCATCGCTGCCTGCCCTCACCAGCTGGGGCTGGCACCCCGGGCTGGGCGAGAGGGAGCAGCGGGAGCTGGGGTCACCGGGGCCGTGCCCCGTCCCTGCCCCGCGGCTGGGCTGGCGGCTGCGCGTGGTCGGCGTGACGCTGCGCCGGGGTGTGCCCGGCGCCTGGGCAACGAGCTCCAGCTTGTCCCAAACAGCCAGCCAGCCATGGGCATGCACAGACACCTTACCCTCCTCCTCCTCCTCAGCCTCCGGGCTCCAGGTAGGCGTTTCAGGCTCACGGCATTGGGGGTACCCTATGCCAGACCCTGGATGGGGGACTGAGAGGAGGAGAACACGGGCAGACTCCCCACGATCATCCCCCTGTGCCTGGGGTGGATCCCAGGGTGGGCAGAGGGGCCGGTGGCTGCCTGGATGGGTTCAGGCAGGAAGGGGGCATCACTGGGGGTCACTAAGGCATCACAGGGGCATCTTTGGGACATCACTGGGAATCTCCCAGGCATCACTGGGAATCACTAAAGCATCACTGGGGCATCTTGGAGGCATTGCTGGGTATCACCAAGACACCACCAAGCCATTCCTGGAGCATTTGAGGGATATTGTTTGGGCATATCATGTCCTGGCACCACTAGGGCACTTCTGGAGCATCACAAGGGCATCTCTGGGGCCTCCCCAGGGCATCACCGGGACACGTTCAGCAGGCTGGGGTGATGTTCTATTTGCAGGTACTTTGGTCAGAGCAGCAGGTAAGAGCACAGTGTCCTGGGCTGCGCTGTGCCTGGCAGGGAGACCGTGCCAGCGTGTGCCTGAGTGCAGGAGACACGCGCCCTCGGCACGGCCTCACGAGCCATCAGTGACACTGGGCACGAGCCATTGGTCCCTGGCATCTCCCACCAGCCCTGCCTGACCTGCCACGCGTGGTGTCCCTGAGCGAGGATGCGGTGCCAGGCAGCCGTGTGGCCGAGGTGGCCGTGTCCTGCACCAACGTGAGCAGCAGCCCTGATGTCACCCTGCTCGGTGCTGAGCCCGGCCACCCCTTCAACCTCGTTGCAGTCGGCGCTGACACCACAACTGCTGCCACGTTTCGGGCAGAGGTGCGGCAGGGGGTGGGTGGCAGGGCGGGACCCCCGGGCATCCTGCTAAGCACCGTGTCCCCACGGCAGGTGACGCTGCGTGCAGGTGCCCAGCTCGATGCCAGCCAGGTGAACCAGTACAACGTGACCCTGCGGGCCGCCTGTCCTGGGGAGGCAGTTGTGGAAAAGCCGCTCTTTGTGCGGGTGATGGCTGGGCAGGTGCTGCGCTGTGACGGCCCCTTCGCCAGCGCAGGTAGGAGTCAGGGCACGGGCAGCGGGGGCTGCGGTGCTGCTGGCACTGGGCTCCCATGGCCACTCTGTGCCACAGAGGGAGACGTGGTGCGGGTGCTGGCGGACGTGGCGCCCTGGACGCCCCTGTACGCGGTGCTGCCGCAGCCGCTTGGCGGGCTGACGGTGAGTGGCGGCTGCCCCCACGCTCACAGCCCGTGCAGGCAGGAGCAGCTGCGGGCATGGTGGGAGCTCAGGTGTAGGGGACAGGGGCTCTCCCTTCCTCCTCCCACCAGCTGCCTGTCTGCAGTTCAGCCTCCGAAATCACGACACGCCGCTCATGCTCACACGCCAGGGCTTAGTGCTGGCGCCAGCCGGCGGCTTCGACCGCAGCGAGGACAACCAGGTGGCTCCCTGTTCCCATCCCCATCCTCGACCCATCTTCTCCCTGTTACTATCCTAACACCCATCCCTGCCCCTGTCCTGTTCCCTGTTCCCGGTGCCACTCGGATTGTCCCATGGCCACCCCGGTGCTGCCGCGCAGACCTTCAGGCTGGAAATTGAGGTGCTGGACCGTCTCGGGCACAACTGCAGCGGGGCCGTGAGGGTGGAGGTGCTGCCACCGCGCCGTCCCCGTGTCACCTTCGCGTGAGTGGGGCTGGGCTGGGGGGGTAGTGCTGGCGGTACCGTGCCATGCCACACTGCCTGTCTGTGCCGCAGCGAGCCGCAGCGCTCCGTGACAGTGCTGGAGGGTGTTGATCCTTTGGAGGTGGTCACACAAGTCCACGCCAGCGGTGACAACGTCCGCTACGCTATCCTGGCTCCCATGGCACCTGTGCTCTTCACCATCGATGAGGGTGAGTAGGGTGGCAGGGGGTCTCAGGGCCACCTTGGCCCCCTCGCGGTGCTCAGCATGAGGCCGTGCCGTCTCCTGCAGTGACGGGCAAGATCCGCAGCACTCGCCGGCTGGAGGTGGCCTGCTCACGCCTCCTCGTCCGGGCGTACAATGCGCTGCACCCCGCTGACCACGCCACGGCCACGCTGAACATCACGGTGCAGGGGAGGGACCGGCGCTCGCCCAGCTGCGTCCCAGCCATCTTCGTGTATGGTTCAGGGGGAGTGGGAGTTCTCTGCCACGCCTAGGACATGGGGAGCAGGAACTGAGCCAGAGGCCACCCTGCCACAGGTCCCAGGTGCCCGAGACGGTGTCCCCCGGGAGCACCCTGGTGACACTGAGGTGCACTGATCCTGCGGGTGAAGAGGGGTCCCTGCGCTACGCCCTCGAGGAGCCCCTTGCCTCTCGCTTCCTCTTCCGCATGGAGGGGCCGCAGCTGCAGGTGGGCACGGCCACGGGCAGCGTCCAGGAGCAGTGGGACGGGGGTCCCACTCTTGTCCTGGGATGGAGCTCAGCTCCCCTCGCTCCCTCCTGCTCCCTGCCAAGCATCACAGCTTTGTGGGACACCCTGGCTTTGTGGGGCAAGCTGGCTATATGGATATCCTGCTTTTTTTGGATATGCTGTCTTTGTGGGGCACGCTGGCTATGGGGACACTTTGTATTTGAGGGATACGCTGGCTTTGTGTGGCACCCCGGCTTTTATAAGACACCTTGGCTTTGCGGGAGGGCCCGGCTCTACCTGACTCCCCTGCCCTGGCTTGGCAGGTCAACACCACCCTGGACTATGACTCAGCGGCTGTGGCCGCCGTGGGCTTCCAGTTCAGTGCCACCATCGTGGTGACAGCAGGAGAGCAGCCCCCGCGGAGCAGTGAGTGCCCTTGCCCATGGGGTGCAACAGGGGAGGCAGGAAAAGCCCCTTCCCGGCCCCCAGACTGGCAGGCTGTAAAGGAAACATTCCTGCCCCACTGCCCCAGGGATGTCACCCCAGGGGTGGTGCCACGGTTCCGGTGTCCGTCTCTGGGACAGCCCAGTGCGGGCTGCAGGGTGGTGCCAGCGCAGCTGAGCTGGTGTGTGCTGCGCAGCCCATGTGCCTGTGCTCGTGACGGTGACGCCTGTCAATGAATTCACACCGATGTGCCCCAACGGTGCCACCTTCACCGTGCTGGAGACGGCGCCTTTTGGGAGTGCTGTGGGACGTGTGGCTGGCACCGACCGTGACTACCCGCCGGACAGCCTGGAGTACAGCCTGGAGGGGGGCCCTGGCCCCTTGCAGCCCTTCTCCATCGACACTCACACTGGTGAGAGCCCGGCTCCTTCTCTGGCCCCCGCAGCACCTCTGGGCACCCATCAGCTCACGCTGCCCCGCAGGTGAGCTCCGCGTGGTGGGACCCCTGGACACCCAGCGCCACAAGAGCTACAGGCTGGTGGTGCGGCTGAGGGACACCCGCAACGACCTGAACCCAGCAAAGCGCTGGAGCCGCCTGTGCGACGTGGCCGTGCGCCTGCAGGTGCGGGTGCGACTGGGTAGGTGAAGCAGGGTGGGTGCGAACACCGAGGTGCCATACTGCTTCTCCCCGCTCCTGGCAGGCTGTGCCGGACCAGGCGCCGCTGTGCACCCCCGAGGTGCAGGAGCTGCGGATCACAGCTGGGCTGGGCAGCCGCCAGCCTGTCACCCGCCTGGTGTGCCAGGGCAGCCCCGACAGTGCCACGTTGGCGTACACCATCACTGGAGGTGAGCGGCCAAGCCACAGCCCGACACGGCCCCTCGCCCTGGTGCGGCACTGAGGAGACCCTCTTGTCCAGGAAACGAGGACAGACGCTTTTGGCTGGAGGGAAACACCCTCTTCTACAGCCCCGATGACCTAGCTGAGCCCCGCACCTATGTGCTGCTGGTGGAGGTGTGGGGCAGCCCCAGTGCCCGCCGCCGCAGCACTGTGGTGGCACTGGTGGTGCACGTCACCCCCCGGAGCACCATGGTGCCACCCAGCACCACTGCCCGGCGCACGGTGAGCTCAGCCCGCGGGCCGACTGGTGCTCCGAGGTCTGTCAGGCCCCCATCCTTCGCATGGCCCCCTCACCCCACCCCTCTGCAGACACCACGGAGGGAGCCACGGGTCATCACGCGGACGGAGGTGGTGTGGAGCCCGCCGGCCTGGTTTGTGGCTGTGCTGACTGTCTCTGGCATGCTGCTGCTGGCGGCCCTGGGCTGCGTGGCACGGAACCTGCTGTACAGGTGAGCCCCAGCACTGTGGCATGACACCGCCAGGCGAGCGAGGCCAGGGGCTCACAGCTGCCTTCTGCTCCTCCTGCAGCAACCGAGACCGCAGCAAAGCGCTCCTGGGCAAGAGGTGGGTGCTGCATGGCCGGGGTTTGTATCGGCAGAAAGGGGCAGGCTGCATGTTGGCTCCCACAGTGCCCATGCAGACAAACGGGGAGATGCAGCTTGTGGTGGGTGTTTAATGTATCCCCTGTGTCTGGCTGTGGCCCGTGGGTCACTGTGCCAGGGCAAGGGAGCAGCACTGGCCAGAGCCACGTGTGCAGAGATGTGGATTTGGCTGGGGGCACAGCCGTGTGGGTGACTGGGCTGGGCTAGAATCTCTGCGGTGAGTGGGTGGGATGGGATGGGATGGGATGGCACAGTGCTGGCGCTGCTGCATGCTGCAGGGCTGGATCCTGGTGCTGGGTCTGCTGCGGTTCAGCGGGTGAGCCCTGGTTTGCCAGGGAAGGCATCCTGGGAGGATGAACCAGGGGGAGAGGCAGCACACAAGAGATGCCAGGGAAGCCCTGGAGCCTGTCCCGGGCGTCTGCTTGGAGAGGAGGAGGCACACAAGCCTGTGGGCCAGAGAACAACCGCCTCCAGCAGTGTAACTGCCCCAGGGCAATGCATGGCTGCATCCATACTTGTTGGCAAGGCTGGGGACACGGTGCTTGGTGGCACTGCGGCTGTAGTGACCATGAGAGGGAGAAGACCTGGGCTCAGCCTCTGTGGGCAGCGCTGGCTGCAAGGGGCTCTGGGGCTGCAGCTCCCCCAGGGCGGCATCCTCCAAACACAACGGTGGGGAACAAGCTGGGATGCTGGCAGCCAGACTCGATGCTCTGGGGCATCTCTGGAAGGTTTTGGTGCTTAGGGGAGCACAGCCCCTGCCTCAGTCCCCTTCGGCACCCAGGGCCACACTGGAGGGACATGCAGTCTGGGTGAGGGGACGGTCAGGTAGTCTGCAATCAATGGGGGTGACAGGCTCCGTGGGGATAGCTGGCAGCACAAAGCCTGGCTGGTGTCCCGCTCCGGGCAGAACCCCTCGGGGTTGAGGCCAGGGGCCTGTCACCGACAGCGTGGCCTCTCCTCGGCCCCTCAGCAGCTCTGGGGAGGCGATGGAGCAGAGACGTGGCGAGGAGGAATGGGGCCGTTTCCCCATGGACAGCCAGGTAAGTGTGTGCCATGCGACGAGGGCCCTGCCAGGGCCGTGGGAGGCACCCAGCAGCCCTTCTGGCTCTCCTTGCAGGGGCAGTTCGACGGCCAAGCCCGAGACCCACGTGAGTGCCCTGTCCCACAGCCCCTTGGCCTCAGGCTGCGCTCCCCAAGGCAGAGGGGACCGGGGGGCGAGGGGACGGGCATCAGCAGCAATGCCCGGGCAGCACCCGCGGGGCAGGTGCTGAGCGCTGCGCCCCATCCCAGGCACCGGCAGGGACTATCTGTTCAACAGCGTGACCGGGGCACGGCGCTGGATCTGAGTGGGTAGGCCCGGCGAGGGACGATTGCAGCGTAGCTCTCGGGCCCAGGGAGGAGGATGGAATCCCTCCTCCGTGGCCGAACTCGCTGCCCACAGCGCGCAGGCCGTGCGGAGCCAATAAACGGTGGCAGAAATTGCCCTCGCTGTCATGGTGGCCATGGGGAGCACCAGGGCCAAGCAGCCCCGCGGTGGCGGGGACGAAGGGAGGGGACAGGGGTGCCACTTCCCAGCACCAGGTTGGCAGTTACAGCAGCACCGGCTCCAGGAGGGGGTGGCACTGCGGAAATTGTGCCGAGGGCTTTAACGGGGTCTGCTCTGCTCATGGCAGCGCCTCTGTAGCCCGGGCATGTGACCCAGCCAGGGCAGACCCTGCAGAGGGAAAAACCCCTGAATTACAGGTAGTTGCAAGAAACTTTTGCTCTGTATCCCACATCCCCGCCAAGCTCTCCCTGGCTAGAGAACAGGGGGTGGGATGAGCCGCTGGCTGGCAGAGGGGCCAGGTTTCCTGATGAAGAGGGAAAGTGGATTAGCACAGGGAAGCGGCAGGTGCTGTGAGGCTGTTGGCAGGGCCTGGCGAACGCGGGAGAGCTTTGAAGGAGTCGGCGCAGGGAGGTGGGAAACCAGGTGTTTGAATTTCAAAGGAGCGCCAAGGGATGAGTCCCTGGCAGCTCCCAGGGAAAGGAAGCACTGGTGGGATAAGGGGAGAGATCAGTGTGGGGAGTAGGTGGAAACATCCCTGGGCAGCTCTCAGGGAGGCGAAACATTGCTGGGATAAGGAGAGAGACTGATTTGGGGAGTAGGTGGGAACATCCCCCTGGCAGCTGCCAGGCAAGGAAGCGCTGAGGGGATTAGGAAAGAGATGAATCTGGGGAGTAGGGCCAGGGCCCTGGCAGCTCCCAGGGAAGGGGAAGAGACTGATTTGGGGAGCAGGTAGGAATGACCCCTTGGCAGCTCCCAGAGCAAAGAGGCGCTGAAGGGATAAGGGAAGAGATAAACTGTGTCCAGTTCTGGATCCTCAGCTTATGAAAGAGATGGAGCCGTTGGAACGGGTCTGGAGGACGCTACGGGGATGATCCGAGGGCTGGAGCACCTCTCCAGCCCTCGGATCATCCCCATAGCCTCCACTGGCTGGGAGCGTTTGGGTTGGGTAGCCTGGGGAGACCTCATAGCGACATTTCTTAGCGAAGAAAGACTGTAGGACTCCCCCTGCGACTCCTGAGCCCACAGGAAAGGGACTGACCCCGTTATGGCCGCCGCTCTGAGGGGCGGGGGGGGCTTCGGGCTCGGCCCCGCCCTGCTCCCGCGCTCCCGGTCCCGCGCACCGCCCCCGGGCGCCCATTGGCCGAGCGCAGCCAATGAGGGGGCGCTGCCCGCGACGGGGCGGGGCTCGGGAGGCCGTCACGTGTGCCTAACGTGAGAGGGCGCGCGGGGGGCGGGTAGGGGCGGGGCCTCCCCACGGGTGAGTGGCGGTGCGCTCAGCCAATCAGCGCCCGGACCGCGGGCCCTCTCGGTGGGCGGGGCTCGGCCTCCGATTGGCGCGCGCGGCGGCGGGGCGGGGCTTGGACGGCGCGGTTACTATGACGGCGCGCGCCGGGCCCCGCTCCCCCGGGCGCCGCCATCTTCTTGTTGATTCCAGCGGCGGGGAGCGGGTGGCGGCGGCGGGCGTAGCGTCGCCAGCCCTGGCTGGGCCGGCCCCGGTGAGGGGGCGGGCACAGAGGAACTGGGGCGGGGGGACACCAGGGGAGGCCGTGGAGAGCCGGGCTTGAGGGGAGCGGGGCACGACTCCGTGAGGAAGGGACCGAGAGAGACCGACACGGCCGCTGGAGGGTGAACGGGGTGGGTGTCCGGCCTGTGAGGGATGATGGGGAGAGCCTGGTCCGTGAGGGGGGCGGGCACGGGGGGAGCGGGCACGGCCTGCACGGAGAGAGGGGGTAGCCGGTGTGGCCTTCGAGGAGGGATGAGGGAACCCTGAGGGGGAACAGGAGAGCCCTGACTGTGAGGGGAAGGGGGGCGAGGAGCCAGGCAACGCCCCCTGATGGGGAACTGGGGAGGCCAGCCTGTGAGGGGTGATGGGCAGAGCCACGTCTGTGAGGGGGGACAATGGGAGCCCCATGAGGAGGGAAAAGGGGGGACAGGGGGAGCCTGGTGTGGCCCCGTGAAGGACCAGCAGGGCGCCAGGTGAGGTCCCACAAGTGGGGACTTTGGAGCCCTGGTGTTTGCAGGGTGTAGAGGGTGAGAGCTGAGGGTCCCTGTTTGGAGCATGGGGGGACTGTGGGCACAGCAGGGCCCTGTCCGGGAAGCTGATTGAGTCTCTTCTCTCTGTGCCTTTTCTTTCTACAGGAGCAGCTGCCACCCAGGAAGGACCTCCTGGCAGTAACATGAAACCAACATGGTGAGGATGGTGCGGTGCTGGGGTTGGGGACCTTTCCTGTGTCCCAGCGTGCTGCCAGTCTGGCAGAGGAGGGGGTGCAAGTAGGCTCCAGAGTGCTGCTTACCTTGGTAGTTAAGGGAGGATCCCTGGTAGTCCCTGGAGGCAGGTGGATGTTCTTGTGGGTCTGCAGACCTGGACTGCAAACAACAGCCTTTCCTGGGGTTTGCAAGTAGGGCTTGGATTAGGAGAAGTGGTACTAGCTCCTGGTGGGTTTTCTGAGTGTAAACTGGTGCCCGGCTCAGTGTCCTTCCATCTTAAAGCTGTGCACCAGCAAGGCCCTCATTTCTCTCCCCAGCAATTTGCTTTAGTACATGCTGCCTTTCTCAGTTTGGCCTGTCTTGCTCTGTTTGTGCTCCATCTGCTTCTCCTCCCTTCAGGTTCGCCCAGCTTAACTTGGTATTTAGAGTCTCCAGAGCTGAATTCCATGATTGCCCTTTGCTAATAGTGCACTGAATGGTGCTGGTCAAGTGTAAAACCTGTATGTAGCAAGATAACAGTGGGTTGCTGTTGCAGCTGTGTAAAACTTCTTGTTTTGTCAATGTTCCAAGTTGTCCTAATGGTAATTTTTCTTCTGATGATTCTTACCCTCAACAGCAGTTTCAGCACAACCATTTCCAGGTGTGTGGATGAACAGCCTGGGCTATGCTGGTTCTAAATCCACCCATTACGTGTATCTGCCGTGTCCTTCTCCTGGTGGTGCTTTTGTTTACTATCCAATAAGGACTTTTAGGAGAGCAGGGGAGGTGATCCTTGGCTTGCCGAGGGGAAAGATGATGCATACGAGGTCAGGACCATAGGAATCTCTGGTGCCCATGGGGTGGGAAGCGTAGGATATGCCAGCAGGGCCCTCTTCTGAACTGTGTGTCTTCTCTGGGTAATTCTTTACTCTGGTTGCCCAATAGGCAATTTTTTGTGCTTCTTGCATAGAAATTACAAGTGAGCACAATTCCTTGTTGAGATGAGGAAAAGGGGACAGTATCTAGGATCAGTCACCAGGAGTTTTGGTTGTGCCACCTGCTGTGTGTAGCTTCACAGTCACTTTAAATTCATGTAAGTACAGACTGCAGCCTACAAAAGGGTGTTGCCCCATCCCTGGTACCAGTTTGGCTGTTTGTGCAGGTGGGGATTAGAACTCCCAGACTCATGAACTGATCAAACTGACTTTTTTTTTTCTGCCTCAACTTCAAGGATTTTGCTGGTGCAATGGTGGGAACATAGGACTGGTGGTGGAATAGAGTCTTACTCTTGTTTCAGGGTAACCTGCACTGTGAAACAGTGCTACAAGGGGCTTTTATTTAGTTATATAAAAATATAATTTTAAAATACATACCTCTATTTAAAAATTAAATAGAACAGTAGTACCGATGCTTCTTTCCTGCTGCTTTTATGAGTAGTATCATTGTGTGCTTCTTCATGAGGCTGACAGTACTGGGGATGTTTGTCTTATTAAAATAGTCTAGAAAGCAGAATCAGATGTGCAGATTGGGCAAGGGAACTGACTTGCAGATGGTTCTGTATAACATTGCATATTGTGAGAAGTCAAGGTTAGACTGGTGAGAGCTCAGAGGTCAAAAAATGCCCAGGCTGAAGTAGTACCTGCATTCTTAATCAGTTAATTAGCCTTCTGAGCAAGCATTATGATTTCTTCTTAATCACAGTATTCTTATCCTCTCTGAGCTGCCTGCTTTGTTTCTTCTCTCCTTCCCTCCCCAACAAATGGAGCTTATTAATTTCAGGTAGAATTCTCAAACTCTGTCAATGTGACCTTGCTGAGATTGCCTGGTGTGAGGTAAGGAGAAGCTTGGAGCTGTTTGTGGAACACTTGCTTACAGGACAGTCTCTTTGGATCACCACCTGTTTGTAGAAAGGTTTGATCACTTCTGATCTTAGATTTCAGTTTTTCATAGATTTCTGTGTCTGAAGGTTGTTGTGGATTGGGTGAGTTCTGATGGGCATGCTGGCGTGGGACTGTCTTGTGCTTTCCATTGGAATGAGAAATTTGGATGGTCAGTTTGAAGCTAATATTCACAGCCTGTGTTCTAGAAGAGGTACCTTTCTTCCCTCTGTGTTTGAAATGCAGCTACCAAAGCCATAGAAGTTCTGACAGAGGCCTTGCTTGGGCTGTTGCTCAGGTATCGTGTTGTAACCCAGGCACTTCACTTGTTGCCATCACGCTAGCCCAGTTTCCCCACTGGGAATTAGCTTGTAAGATGTTTCAGACACGTGTGTTGCAGTTGAGAGTTGATGCTGCAACCTGGTTGATTTCCTCTCATGTTTGATGGCATCATACCATCTGCCCTTGTGCTGGACAGGGTTTACATCTGAACCTGACTTACAGGGCTTGTGTGTAGCTGCTCTGCGCTTGCTTGTTAATGTAATGCAACTTGCCCAGGAACAACTGTAACTGCTTTTACTTCTGACTCCTCAGCCTTGGAGAAGGAATGTGTCAAAGCCAGGTCTAAATACTTGGGGTCTGCTGTGAGCTAGGGGAAAGGAGTGAAAGAGAAGAAAACATGACAGAAGCCTCTGCAATAATCATGTAAAGTATTTATATTGTTTGCTGTGAACTGCAGGAACCCTTCAGGTGTACAGAGGAGCAGTTAGTAACCTCTCTTTTATACTCCTGGCATGACAGGAATGCAGAGCAGGGTACTGGCAAATGTTTCATCTCAGGTTTGTTGCTGCTGTTGTAGGGGCAGTGGTGAAGGAAGAGGAAGTGTTTGTGCGTGGCTGCTTAGTTTCTGTTTTGCAGGCATCGCCTTTATGCAGGGCCTGTGTTGTTCTGATGCGGCGGCAGCTGTTATTTTTTGCTTTCCCAGCGTGCTCTCTTAGCAGATGCGCTTCCTAATGGATGCAGTTCTCTTCAGCAGTGTGTTGGGGTGCGTGTGCTTCTGTATAGTCCCAAGCAGTGCAAACTGCTCTGCAGACAGCATTAAGGTGCAAGTCATTTGCCTTCATTTGTTCTTCTAGGCTTGTCTGCGTGTGTTTTGAGTGGCATTAAGTGTGTGTAAAAGACAAGTGGCTTTAAGCATTCTTTTATTTTCCACCATCCCTGCCAATATGTGCTCAGTTTCATTCACAACAAATTATTTTATCCCCTTCTCTGGGAGTAAAAGAATATGTTTTGCTATTATCAGGTGCATCTCTATCGTGTTTAAGGATGTCAGCTGTAACAATCAGGTAATATTGGTGTTTCTGTTCAAAAGCAACAAGGGCACAGCTGTGATAATTATATTAGTACAAGATCTATGTCAACCAAATCTGATCAAAGCAGTAAAAAAGGTGCTGAGATATAACGTGCCTGTCCCAGGAGGATGTTACTGAATGTGGTTGCATGCGCCGATAGATAAGCTGGCTCTTATTTAGCTTTTATAGTAAGGCAGGTTATCTCCTCTACCAGCTGTCCTAATGCTTTGTTGAATGCTGCCTTCCTTGCATTGGTGCCTGCAGCAGCACCCTCTCAGCTGCCACTGGTTAAAATACTGTTCTTCAGCCTTTTTTCATGGCCACCCATCAGTGTCTTGTGAACTAGGCCAGATGCCAAATGGGCGTGCTCCCTGTTTCGCTCCATGCACTGGCTGGTAATCTTTGGTTGAGGGATGGAGGTGGCAGCTGGGGCTCTGACCCCACAGCCCTAGGGGTGTGTTAGGGAACAGCATCTCTCCGAGTCTGGAGGAATGAGTTTGCACCCTGAAATGACCTCACTCTGAATTCTGGTCCCAGACTCGAGGGAAAGTGTGCTCTCAAACGTTGTGAATTGATGAGCGAGTAAAGATCTAAAGAGAAGTTCATTTAGCACTTCCTGACTTGTTTCAATACTTCAGTCTTCCAGGCTGACTTGCTCCTGGCATCTTCCTCCCTCTTGATTGTGAGATGTTGGCTCCATATTCCAGCAACTGCTCAACAGAGAGAGCTTGGGTGACAGCTCTAAGGCAGATTTTTTTCCACTTTAAATACCATGCAAAGAGAAATAAGCTGCTTGGTTTTTACCTCTCACTTTGTAACTTACCCTTCAAGTAAGTATATGTAGGTATGGTTTGTGGAAGGTGTGCCCTCACCTCTGGAGGATACTGCTGGAATGCCCAGGTGAGCGCACTAGAACTGAGTGGAAAGCTCAGGCCTGTTCTATGTTTGTTCACTTTTAATCAAATCAGTGTCAGTTCTTATTACAAAGTACTAAGCTCCCAAGATTTGAAGGCTGATGCTCTTGCATGGCGATTTCAGAACTACATCAAACTACATAATTGTCTGCTCTTTACTTTTTCTTTCTGTTCTGAGGTTAGTTTGTTGAAAGGTGATAGACTGCTTTGATGGTCTTCCA
This sequence comes from Clamator glandarius, assembly GCA_033459285.1. Lineage (NCBI taxonomy): Eukaryota > Metazoa > Chordata > Aves > Cuculiformes > Cuculidae > Clamator > Clamator glandarius. The sequence continues at coordinate 1,038,307 of JAUNZM010000711.1, read as the reverse complement.
GGCTGAAAGTGATTGCTTTGCCCTGTTCTAACTTTGAAAGAAAGTCTAGCATACCCATTTCCCCCTGGTTCTTTATCTGCTAAGATAGGACTCAGTAGTAGTACTGTGGTGCAAGTATTTGTTTGCTGGCAGACTCGAATGACCTTATTTTCTTGAGAGACCGTGTGTTTAGATAGCGGCTACATTGCACAGTTCGCTTTCCTGGTGGGAAGGCCCTGACCTGTGGGATTAGTAGTCTTTGCAAGTTTGAAGTGCAACAGGGAATGACCAAAGATTCAGAGCTCCTCTGCTGCCTTCCTGAGGTAGGGAAAGGAGAGATGTGGCACCTCCTCTGAAGGGGATGCTCCTCTGTCTTTATCACAGCTTTAAAGGTGAACTATTGTATAGCTCACCTATTCTGCTGTGACATTTCTGGTTTTCTCCCCTGCAGCTCTATGCTGAGCTGTGTTTTTCCTTTTTTTTTTTTTTTTTTTTAAACTGCTAGTGTGGGTTTATGCAAAGTCCTCTGTTGGTATCACAGTATTGTCAAGCATTTCAAAAAGTGAGTTTAGAAATCTTAGGAAGGCACAAGATGATAGGACTGGCTGTTCTGTGTCCTTTGACAGTACTGTCTAAGCAGCTTAAGCACGTGTGGGAAGGCAGTCATGATCTCATTACAGCTAACTATAGGAGATAAGCAGCTTCGAGCACCAAAATCAGTGCACCGGCAAATGCAGATGTCAGGGAGTTATTTAAAGCAGGAAGGATCTGGGAGAGGAGCCTGGGGGTCTTCATGTTCCTATGTCTTAGTCAGTGCCTGAGTCAAACCAGAGAATCACTTCATTGAAAACTGACTCTTTATCAGGGAGAGCAGGGATAGGAAGATGGGGAAGAGTTTTATGCTGAAAGAGGGGAGATTGAGATGAGATCTTGGGGTAAATTTTCTGCTGTGAGGGAGATAAGGCACTGGCACAGATTGCCCATGGCAGTCATGGCTGTCCCATCCCTGGAGATGTTCAAGACCGGGTTGGATGGGGCTTGGAGCCCCTGATCCAGTGGGAGGTGTCCCTGCCCAGGGCAGGGAGTGTGACTGGGTGGGCTTTGAGGTCCCTTCCAACCCAAACCATTCCATGATTCTGGGAGTGCTGGAACTCTTGCAGAAGGTGCGCTCTTGTGGTGGTGTGAGTACTGCTGTGAACTGAGTGAAACTGGTAGAGTCCTGGAGCTTTGGAAGGCTCTCACAACACTTGCTGTCTGGTGGAAGGCAGATTGAATCATGATCTTCGTGTGAAATTACATGGCAGCACTGGGGAAGTATACCTGTCAGATTTGTGGGAGTGGACTCTTTCATTCCACAAATGTAGGTGAGGGAAAAAGTTTTTGACTTCAGACTTATAAATCTGTCCCAAAAAGATTGTTAAAGCCATCTGAAGCTTAATTTGTGCTGAAATGCTTGTATGTGGAGTTTTTTGGATAGTTTCTTAAACTTCCCACACTTCCCATGATAAGATGCATAGGAGGTTAATCTTGAATATGCAGATTTTATTTTGATTAAATGTGACCCTGTGCAAAATGATTATGATTAGATTTAAGAAATTACTTTCTTTTTGCTTTGGCTTCACAGCTCTATGACTTAGCCAGCAGCCTCAGTTGTTTTAAGTGGTGCTCTAGAAAGCCTGTTGGAAAGAGATTTGTGCTCTACTCCAGCAGCTTAGCATTTAGATAAGATACTGGAAATTTATGACCTATACTGTGTTTATAAAAACTTGTTTGCAACTACTGCAGTGAATAGGAAGTTAAATATAGACTTTGTTTTAAATGAAGAATCGGACAAAAGGAGTTTCTTGTTTCAAACCTTCAGAATGCAACTGGCTGGTGTGGTAGAGTACTCAAAGAAACCTCCTGCCCCATGCTAGTGTATAAGGAGAGTAATAATGAAGATGTAGAGTATTCAAGGCACTTCCCTTTGGAATTATCCTAAGAAATACCATAGGATGAATTGTGTCCAGGGAGGGCTTCTTTGGCATATAGGAGTTCTCTTCTCCTGGCAAAGCCAGAGGTACACTGGGTTCCTTGGAAGGGTGAGATTTGCTTAGAAGGCAGCACCCAAGGATGGCAGTGCTGGCTCCTGCTCTGGCAAAATGATCACAGAATCCTGCAGTGGTTTGAGCTGGAAGGGACCTCAAAGCTCATCCAGTTCCAACCTCTCACTGGATCAGGGGCTCCAAGCCCCATCCATCCTGGCCTGGAACCCCTACAGGGATGGAGCAGCCACCACTGCTCTGGGCAACCTGGGCCAGGGCCTCCCCACCCTCACAGGAGAACATTTCTTCCTCAGATCTCATCTCAGTTGCCTCCTTTTTGTCCTTCAAAATGCTTAGCATCTTGCCAAGCTCGAAGCTGTGCCTAGCCGACCAGTTCACATACCTTCTGAGAAGATAGGGTGGCTGGTGTGTCTCTGTTAATTCTTTACCTTTTACCTTCCAGAGCATGCTACAAGCCACAAAACAACCCTGAGGTGTTTTAACAGCTTTAAGATTTTCAGTACAAGCGATTGAGAGTCTCGCAGATTATGTTGATCCACAGAAGACTAACAGGATAACAAAAGGCCCAGGTCAAAATCCCCTCCATGACCTCGAGCTTAGTGTTGTGTATGTTTTGCCTTACTTTAATGTCACAAGGGATGTGAAAGTGCCCTTGTAGGAAATTCTCTTTCCAGTTGTAGCTACTTTCAAATGAAATCTGCTACCTTAGCTTTGAGGGCTGTCAGATACTATAAGTACTAGATTTAGGGACCTGTCTTTGTCTAAAATATGTTTGTTATGACAAACTTTACGTTATTTCCTATTCAAAATTTCAATAACAAAATGTTGTCCTTTATCCCTGTATTTTCCATGTATTGCTTACTTTCTTGCAACCACTGCATTGAGATTTTTTGTTTGTTTGTTTCCTAACACAAAGCTCAGATTTTTCTTTCCTCCTTTTTCTCTGTATTTCTGGTCTGGTTTATGTTTTTTAGTGGGTTGACCTTATGAGAGAATGTGCTGCATGTGAGGATATGCAGTATTTGAGAATGTACCTTTGTTCAGTACTTTCTCAAGGAAGGAATCACAGTGAGTGTCAGCTGGGGAAGCGATGGCTCATGTTTTCTTGCTTGTGACCCTTAAGGGTCATCTGCTTAGGAAAATTGAGTCGGGGGCATGGATTATGGATTTGTAACGTGATTATGTGACTTTAACTCCCCATGGACGAGCTTATAAGGTAATTTCTGCTCTAAGTGCCTAGGACAGCTGCGTTAATCAGCATGTTCATCCCTGCCCTGCACAGCTCTGCTAGTGGAATCCCTTGATGTAGATACAATTATGGTGATAAAAGCATACTTCTAAAAAATGAAACTTCTTTTGCTGGGGGCATGGAGAAGGTAGACAGTGATGTGAGTGCTTTTTCCATCGTTGTGACTAGCACTTTTTCCAAGGAAAGAAGGAATAGGTAGAAAAATAAGGCCCAGCTGAATTATTTTTTTTCATCAGCAGTGTAAAAATAGAAGAGGTTGCAGCAGGAGAGGAGGGCATCCTCTGTCAGTTGGTCTAACTAAAGCTTTTACCTGTTCCTACAAACCTTGCTACTTGTTTTGCCACAATGGGTATCCCGTCAGTGTGGCAGGGCAACCTGCAGTGCCCTTTTCTCATACAATAAATTAAACTGCGTCCTGAGCGTTGGAGGGGTCTGATGTACTCTACATTGGAGTTCTCTGCCTCTGACCTTTTTCAGATGCTTGAGAAGTCCCCGGTTTTGTTTAATGTTAGGGTCTCAGAGCTTCGTTAGCAGAAGAAACCACTAGATAACAGCTATGCCTTATGCTTTTGGCACATGGATTTGTTTACCAGGGTGAAGTGAGTTTGTTTGGATAGTCTTGCTTTTATGCTCTGAAGTCTTTCTGTGGAACTGCTGCGCTCCTGGATTGTGCTTTTCTGCTCCTGCTGTTGGAGCAGAAAAGTTGTTAAAAGGTTTGGTTCTTCAGACAAACACAGCACCGCATTCACTGGGAAGAGGTGCCCTAATTTAAGTCTGTATTAGCAATCTCAGTTCAGTCATTAATGGACTACAACACGGGTTCTTAAAACCTGGAGAATTTAATTATTGGGTAAGACAGAGTTGAAATGCAGTGCAGGGGGTTTGTGGAAAATAAAGTGATCACCAAACTGCAGTTTTTTCTAAACCGTATACGGATAGTTTACTTGGCTGTCCTACTGTTCCTTTCTGGAACGCTGTTTTGCCAGTGACTGGAATCATCAAAATGTTCAGTGGAAGCAGCATGACTGGTAGCTATTCCCAGTTCTTTTCTTTCTGTTTGGATGGCCCCAGATAATGTTTATCTAAAGAACCTCTTAACAAAATCAACTGAGCCCTTCTGACCTGTTAAACTTCAGCACAGAGACGTAAGAATTGCTGCGTTTCTCCCGGCTTTTAATGTTATAGCAGCGTTCAGGCAAAAGCTGGACTGTCTGGTAAAACCGCACAATGCCATTGGGGGCCTGCCAAATGGAAGTGGTGTCAGCTTCCCCGAGCAGGAAAGGCAAAATGTATGTCCGGTTCTATCTTCGCAGTAGTTTAGAAAGACAAAATTCTAATGCACGTGCCCTCCATCCCCTGTAAAAATGAGTTCTGACTGCCGCAACGCCTTGGTATATTTCTGCCTGCATGTGCAAGATTAAAGTCCTCTTGGGTAGCAAAATTGCAGGCTGCAGGAGGCTGTGAAGCTTGCTGCTGCCTTGCATTGCATGGAAGGGCAGGTGGAGCTCATGCCGATGCTGTTTTAACTCTGAGCACTAATCTCTTTGTTGGAAGTTGCTGTCGATATAGCACCTGCAGTTCTGGCAGAACTTACGCAGGCCAGGATGCTGCTTTGATGTGGTCCAGTGGTGACAGGAGGCAGAGGCAGAACCCACACCATGGCGAAGCAGGCGTGTGTTTCTGGCCACAAGAGAGAAGATGGGTGTAGCGCTGAGGTGTGCTGGTTAGGGCCTTAAGGTTGTTCTCTTTCTAACAGTATGAGTTGTACTGAATGGGCATTGCTATGGTTCCTGAAGGCAGAGAACCTGTCATCCTCACTTCCTTTGAAAGCCAATTGCTTGCGATCTTTGTATTTAACACTGTTCATTTCTGTGTAATTAAATGTCAGGCATCTCAGAAGGACAATGTATAGATCTGAGGAGGAGATGGATCAGGGTGGTGTCACAACCCACAGCCTATCATAGTAATTGTAAAGCTGTTTTACAGTGAGCTTGCAGCGAACCAAATTAAATGGTGGTTCTGAAAGACCTCAAGGGTGAGAAAAGATTCTTTTGGTGGTTCTTCACAGCAAGCTTGCTTTTGGGTTTCATGCATAGCTCTCAGACCCAATAGGTTTAAATCTAGACATTGTCCTGATTCCTAGGGAACAAAACATTTGTGCTGCTTCCTGAGAACTGAAGCAAACTTCTGCTCCTTACCAGCTGCTTGTGCAAAGGAAGGGGAGAGTTGCTCACAATGTGTTCTTTGGATACAGATTTCCTGCATCTATGCTGCAGGATTGGTCTCTTCAAAATGAGAAATATTTCTTGCGTATCCTGAATGGCTGCTCAAAAGTAGCTGTGCTACATGCCTTTGGAAATTCCCTTCTCCTTGTCTCAGCTGGGCACAGCATGCAGAGTCTTTGCTTAGCTTTTCTCTCCAGGAGCCTGCAGGAAAAGCAGAGACAAAGGAAAAATGTTTGAATGTGTTCTGAGCAGCGGAGTTTTGTGGGGCTGCGCTCTAGATGGGAAGAGGAAGTGCAATGCTTGTGTTAATGCCGTGAATGCAAAAACACACAAAGCGTAGCAAAGTATTTCCCTTGCTTGCAGTTGGAGGAAGAGGAAGGTGGGAGAATTTTCACTCTCTGGCCGTAACTAGGTCTGTTTATTTCTTACATTTAAGATCTCAAGATAATGACGTGGGGCGGCAAGTCACTGTAAAGGGATTTCTGCTTATGTCAGGTCTCAGTCAGCAGCTTCTTAGAGTGTGGTTTCTGGAAGTGGTGGTGAAGGTTTACAAGCAGTTGATGCAGATCACACAAGTTTTGCTGTAGTTGCTGTAGTTTCCTTTTCTTTTTGTGTTATTTTGAGGAAGTAGTGGAGATAAAAGGGGTAAAGGACAGGGAGTCCACGTTGTGCATCGGTATTGTGACCTGAGAAATGAATCAGCTTAGTTGTAGCAGTTGAGCTGTAGTGAATTCTCAGGCTGTTTTCTGGCAGGTGAGAGTTTGTCAGCAGCTTCAGTGTATGGCTAAAGAGAATCCAGTTTGAGTCTTGTTTGTTGCTGAAGGAGATGTACTTAATAACATCTGGGTCTTTTGCTGAAGGGCCTCCTGCCTGAAGCAGAGGCTCTTTCTGGTTTTCTTTTGGTTTTGTGCCCAAGTAAACAATTTCATCACTGGAAATAGATATTGAAGTTTTCAAATCCACCTTGTTCCCAGAAGGGGGCAGGGGAGACTTGTGAGTTCTGGAGTCTCATAAGATGTGCTTTTGTTTCCTTGCATGACACTTCCGTGCTGCCTTTCAGATGCAGCAGGCGCTGCCATCACGTTAACAGTGTCAGCGTGGCGCAATGAGGTGCCTGCTCAGCGCCAGGAGCCTGCAGCAGCGACCTGAGCCATGAGTGTTTTGTCCTTTGGTTCTTCTTTCTCCTGGGGAGCATTAGAACAGCTTTGAATCTTCTCCTGCTGTTCCCCCTCATTTGATACATTGAGGTATTTATGCATGTAAAAAAAAAAAAAAAGAGAGATTATGGAGCATCTAATTTTCTATACATAGAGCAATCTGGCTAGTTGGCATCTAAAAATCTTAGTTCCTAATTCCATCATCCAGGTTTTTCTTCTTAATTAAAGCTGAAAAGTAGCTTCACCATGAAACCTTAGGAGTTTTCAGGAAGGCCAAGGTTTGCTCTTTGCAGAGCTGCCTTCCCTTTGCTGAATTCAGTCAGCCTGGCTGACAGCGAGAGGGAGGCTTTATTGCCAAATGGTTTTAGAAATGGGGACATGCAACTCTCCAGCAAGTTGGCTTGAGATTCTGCAGAGAGACCTGTGGTTTCTTTGGCAACCTGGAATACAGACAGAACAAACTCAGCTGTGTTAGGCTGCATTTTGTCTCTGAATTGTGGATACAGCTACTTCCTCTCAGGACAGTGCTTATTACAACATCCCTGGTAATAATGAGGTAGCTTTTACCTCTGCATCAGCAGTAAAAGGCTCAACAAAGACTCTGCTGAGTGAGTGATGGTTGGCACAGACTTGCTTGAAGTATACAGTGCTTTTTATGCCTAAGTTCTCAGTTGGTGAGGTCTCCTGGGCCCTTGTTTTTGGAGGCAGGGTTCAAAGAAGAAACAGGAATCAGAAGTGAATGAAAACAGAGTAAAGGATGACTTCAAAGAATTTGAGCCCTGTAAGTCCATGGGACCCAATTGGGCCGCACCCAAAGGTGCCGAGTTGGCTGTGTCTTAGTGATGCCAGTCTTAGTCATCTTTGAAAAGTCACAGAGATTCTGGGATGTTTTTGATCCCTTGACAAAGGCAAATATTGACCTTTATTTCAAAAGAGGCCCAAAGGATAATCCAGGGACCCACAGGCTTGTCAGCCTTGTCAGGTTCATTTGGTACACCTTTCTGGGCGTAGGCAAGAATGACTGGGAACAGTCAGCATGGATTTTGCCAAAGGTAAGTTGTGCCTGTCCCACATTGTTGTCTTCTGTGATCAAATAATCTGATTTGTGGATGAAGAGGAGCACTAGAGGCCATTTAGTTTAACTTCACTGAGTGTTTTGACGCTGTCTCCCACGGTATCCTTGTATGCAAGTTGGGCTGTTATGGTCTGAATGGGTGGAGTATAAATTCAATCACATCAGGGAATTCTGAAGATTAAGTGGAGTCAGAGGAGGGTGAACTAATGATTGATAGACAGCTCCTTCCACACTGCAGGACGAGAGCTCCTGAAAATAGGCTTTTAGTCAGTCTTTGTTTTCCTCCTGAATGTTGTTCTTTGCCACAATATGGTAAGAATAGATGGAAGACAGGGCTTAAGAGGCTGACTGGTTGGAGTTTATCAGTCTTGCCCCTTGGGGGGTTGGGGATTGACATGAATGTTCTTCACAATTACCCTGTTTTCTTTCAGTTGTACATGTGTCTGACAGACAGTGAACTGCAGTTGCACACAGTGCATGGCAGTTGTGGAGATTTTAGTCTTACCTGGCTTCACCTGCCATGGAGGATGCGTGTGGGATGCTCAGAGGTCTGTAAAGAAAAAAAAAACAGTTGCCCAGAGTGGAATTTCCTTTTCAGCAGGTTCATCCTCTTGGGGTTTGACCCTCCTTTCTAGTATAAAAGGTGAGCTGGAAGTTTTCTGTCAGTCCAGATCTCCCATATACCTTGATTTCTCCTCAGTGTCACTAAAATACCAGGGAGCCCCTGATGATCTTTTCAGAATTACCTGTCTGGAAAGAATACCATTTCCTTAGAGCTGGGTAGGCTCAGGTACATCTGCTTGTGCCCAGGAAGCTGTAGTTGCGGAAGTCAGTACATTATGCTTGCTTTGGAATGTTTTTCCTTCCAGTTATTGCTGTCCCTGCTTTGCGCGGTCAGTGGTAGGTTTTGGCATTAAGAATTCAGTTTGAGCTATCTGGTGTGGTAGTGTGCTAAATTAAGGTGCCAGTTATGAGCAGAGAGAGTAGTGGTCTTGCATAACATTTGTCCTGAGTTTTTTTTGTCACTGCAGAAATAAAAATAGCAATTAAGTTCTGTTTTGTCCCAGTTGTGAATGTTTTTGTGGGAATCAATTATCTGCAGCAACTGACTTTTTTTTAATCAAAGCTAGGTTTTTTCTGTTTTAAAAGCATCATAATTCAAAAGTTGAGAACAGATACTAAAAATCCAGGTTTGCCACAGGCTTCTGATGTTTGCCTTTCAGGCAGTGCCCTCTTGAAATGCTGTACAACATTCTTATTTTATCAAAATTACTTAAAGAATGTAATTTGAGCTCCTCTGCATTTACAGCTTTTGTAATCGTTCTTCATGGGTTTTGCTTTTGTGGCTTCAGTGCTGCTTTGGTTAACCCTGTAGCTTCTCTGTGCAGTTATTGATTAAATATCACCAAGCTATTGCGCTGTGTAATCTGAATCTCCAAGGTTTTGGCTGTTTCATGCAGATACATCTAAGAAGATCTTTTGTCCTGCTAGCCATGTATTTTTTTTTCTTACTTACCTTTTGTCCCAAATTGGTACTGACTACATCCATTGGAATTTCCTTGCATCAGTGTCTAATCTCATTGTCAGTCCAATCCACAGAGATTCTGCATCCTTGCTGGCCATGTGTTCCTACCTGTTAAGGTTTCTCTTCATACCCAGTGTTTACAGATTGTTAGTGTGGAATCGATAAAGCATTTTAACTTCGGTTACTCTATGAATGACAACCTGCTTATGCTCAGCTGCGTGGCAGCATAGATTGCATCCATCAGTGAAGTGGCAAGGGAAATTATGCTTGGTTACTGCTGTCTAGGAATTGTTGAGGACTTGCTTCATAGACTTCATTCAGACGTGTCCAGATGTCTTGTAAGAAGGTGCAAAATCAAAGAATAAGGGAAAAATTGACTTAAAATTCTTCTTTCCCAGTGTCTGTGAAAACAAAAGATTTATGTAACAGAGTTTGCTGCTACTCCTTACTCTGCGTGCGAGATGCTGCTGTGTTGTTGCAGTGTATTGCTGCTCCTCGCTGCTTGGAAATGCACCTGGTCCTGGAGCTTGCGGAGATGTTCCCTTTGGTTTGGTGCTGTCTGTGCATGAGCTGTGGAGCTGTGAACCACAGTCACTAGGCTTGCCCTGTTTTGTTAGCATAGGGTGCTCTCTGCTTTTCATTCTCTGATGAAATGTCTGCTGGTGGTGGCTTGCAAGTGCAGATAAGCTGGAGTGGTGTTAGAGCCAGGAAGCAGTAAGCAGACCTACACTGGGCATGTGGCGGCCACCAAGCAGTCCCCACAGGACGCTGGTGGCTGTGGTGTCCCCTGCTTGCTTTAGATGTTTCATTTAAAGTCCTTATCTTTGAGCAGCGATCTCATAAATTGTTCTAACGTCTCTGCTGGTGAGAATGAAGAGAGAAGACACAGTATTGATGTGTGATATCAGTGAGCTAGTAGCTGAGCAGAGATCTCCCAAGGGTAGGATCCATAATCCTCATAAAGGAGAGAGGAGCTGGAGAGTCTTTGGGCAGTCGCCTTTTGTGGGGTGAAACTATCCCTGTGCAAAGCTCTGCATCTTTGTGATCAATTCCTCTCCCTTTTCCATATTTCATCTGTTGGAAGCAGAAAATAAATGTAAGGGAATCCTGCAGGAGTCTCAGCCTCTGTAAAACTTCTCCTGCCTCAGGTTTGCAAAGCAGCGTGGACCTGTCAGAAGGCAGTTGTGTGTATGCAGATTGATAATCTTATGTGACAGTATTACAGAGTCTTACTCTACACAGATACTCCTCTGTTACTCACGAGACACTTGGAGCATGCTTTGATCTCAGTGGGACCATTTGCTCCACTTAGTGCTCTGCAGCTTCATTGCTGTTTTACCTTTGTCTTGTTTTGTCGCACCTGTGTTTTACTTGTTTTGGAAAGCTATGAGAAATTCAGGTGTCTAAATGTCACCCTAAATGACGGCTTTACTGAATTTTCTTCATGTTTTAGTAATCCTTTAATATGTATATTTGATATTTAACAAGAAAGACTGCCGATAGTAGTGACTAAGTGTCAGCAGTCAAGAATTCATTAAGGTAAATGCCTTTCTTCTGATTTATGATATTCTAGTGATTTGTTGCAACAGAGATGCAGTGCTTACTCATGAACATACTGTTTTCTTTGAAAAGGCCTACTTTTTTTGCAAGATTGTCCAAATACAATAGTGCTGGAAACTCGCTGCTGACTCAAGAGGCAGCCACAGCTTTAACTCTGAATTTTGTAGTGAATTGTGTATCTAAGTAGCCCAAACTGTTCTTTTAATGTGCTGTTCTCCAAGCAGCAGCAAAATAAGAAGCATAAATTGAATTTGCTGCTTTTCTGAGGCAAAGCTGGGCCTTCCAGGAACCCCTTGTTTGCTCAGTGCTGTGTTGAGTTAGGTTTTACAAGCAGTGATGAGAGCTTCCTAAAAGATGTTGATCATGAGGGAGGTTAGAGTTGTGAAATGTACCTTACAAAGAAGAAATTCTTTGTCGAGGACCCTCAATGTCACCAGCATTGAGGTATTGCAAGTGGCAAAGTGGTGGGTTTCCAGCAGATGAGGGGTGGTGCTATGTGCAGTTTTTGGAGCTATAGTGGCCAGGTCTCCTTTCACGGTGAGGGGACAAATCACTAGTTCCAGCTTTGTGTCATGTTTAACGTCACCTCAGTGAAACTCGGTGAGGCTTTCACCTTTGAGTTTGACTCAAAAAAACCTACTAAAAACCAGTTTGGTTATGGATCACCTCACAGTAATCGTGGCAGTACTTTCCTACACAAAGCCCTTGAGATGAGTCAGCCTCTGCTTCCAAAGAAGCTTAGTTGTTCAGAAGTTGACCACTTCTGCGCTGACTTTCCTAACAGTTTAACCAAGGTAAAGAGAGCGTTGAACGTGAGCAAGGCAGCAGTTTCTAAGAATTCTTTGTTGTCTATGAATCAGTGTTGTTTGTGTGATGTTGTTGCTGTACCTCCTGGCTTTGCTCCCCAGTACTGCTCGCACACACTGCTCCTGTTTGCCATACCCTAGTTAATCACAACAGGCTGATTCTCATTCTCCCCTATATAATTTTAGTAGCTCTTCTGCTCTGAAAATAATGCTGCTGAGATAAATTAAAGATGTATTTTTGAGGAAACAGGGCTTTTCAAGTATTAACAATGCAGCATGGAAAATTAAAGCACGAGTAATTAGATCTGTTGTGGTTTTTTTAATGTACAATTAAAATCTTTTGTACAAAAAGTCTTTTTGTATAAATGTTACGTATTCCTGTTGTGATGTTTTGTTTATGTTGAGCAAGGTTGCAGCTTTGCAGTCACTTGAAGTTGAGCTTTATCCTTTCCTTTCTGTGCCTTTTGCCACAGGTTCCCACCTTTTCCCTTCTTTTGATGACAGATGGGTTGTTGAACCTCATGGTCCGATCATTTAGGGACCTGAAAGCTTTCTTGTTTGCTTTATATGTTGCTATTTTGCCTTCCTACCAGGTCAAGTACCTAATCTGGCTGTAAGAGTGCTGATGCTGGTCTAAATAAGATGTCAGAAGAGAGGTGAACAACTCGAGCGATCCTTCTGCTGGGAGCAGCAGCTTGTGTCTCTTTAAAGGCAGGGTGAGACTGTTCCCTGAGTGTAGGGTTGTGAGGCAGTTGAAGCTCAATGAAACTGGCACTGCTACTTCTCTGCCTGTCCTTGCCCTGATGGGGACGTCTCCTCTTTTGCTTTCATTGAGCACTGGCACTAAACCAGTTCAGGAAGCCACATTGGCAAAAACAACTTCTTTTTTTCCTGAGTTAACTTTTCTGCCAGGTTTCTGAGCAGGATTGAGTGAATGCTAGTGCTGACTCAGGCGAGAGGATGGGTTGGTTTGGAGAGTGCTGACTTAGATTTATTTAAGCTGCCGTGGAGCTGTGTGCCGAGATGCATATTAAGGAGCAAAGGATTTGCCGAATACCAGTTTTGTTAGTTTTCTGTGTTCTCATGGATGGATTTGATGTCTACGAAACAAGGCTCCTGAATGGCTTGGAGACTTGAGATTCTTGCCTGCAGACACAACAGGAACTGTTAAATTGTGTTTCCTGAAGCTGTTTCATTAACGTGCCTCCTACCCTGTTCCAGAAGTCAAATCTTAATGGTTATTCAGTCTTTTGTGCTGTTTTCAAAGAGAAGGCATTACAGAATGGTGTTGCTGTGATGTGGGTACCTGTCAACCAGCTGAAAGCGGAGAACCGAGAGCCAAGTCCTTTCCAGCAGGTTGCCAGGTGGCCACCAAATAGGAGGTATTCTCAATTGGTTTTGTTTCAGGTAGTATCTGAGCTGGTAATTGGCGAAAAGACCCTTCATTCTGTTTCTCTCATAGACATTTCTAAAGCACATGCTGGCATTCCGTTTTTATATTTCTGTATTAAAATGAGAATTCAGCTGTGATTGAAGAGTTGCCCAAACTGCTGATGTGCTGCTTGGTCCTTGAACATCCCAGTCTTCAGATTGGTGGGAAACTGCACATCATGTAGGCTTGAGCTTTTTAATGGAAGATCACCAAGATAGTTAATGGTTATGCAATTTCTAGGAGAGTTTTGTTTCAGAACTTGGCCCAAAGCTTTTCATTTGCATCAATGACTGTTAGTCATGAAATTTATATTTATTTCAGCGTGCAGACTGCAAAAATGACATATAATTTAGGACAAGCAGCAGCTCAAGGGAGCTCAGTAGCCGTGCCTTGCTTGTAGGATACTTGTCAGCATGACCTCATTTTGTCTCATTAAAGAGACCCTCCATGCGGTTGTGAGCTGCAGCAATAAAGTACCCTACGTGTTTAGTTTAGTAAGTAACCCTGTTCTGCAGCAGCCCTGAAACAAGAGATGAGCCAGGAATGCAAACATTGGCTTTAGGCGCGAGGATAACCATCAGCAATTCAGGCACCTCGTGCAGATACAACTGTTTGTACAGCTGCACAATGGGCCGGGGATCTAACCTGGGTTGCAAAGTAATCCTTGAAAAAACCCAAACAAAGAGCTAGTTTATTTTTAACTATCAGTTCCCTAATTTGGTTCATGGTGAGGTTGTGAACAGTTGTACAGACACAGCAGCGCTGAGTGGGAAGATGCTGCTTGTGCTGCTGCAGCTGCCAAGGGATTGCCTGTGTAACCAGGGGCTGGAGAAATAATGGCGGGAGGAATTACAGACTGATTTGGCTCAATCAGTGCCCAAAGAAATCTGAATATATTAGGTGGGGTTTTTTTAAGAACTAAGCATTTGAATGGAGTTGTTTTCATTACGAAGGATCACTAAAGAGCAACTAGACAAGCAGTTGTTTTGTCCCCAAAATCTGTTTTACCAAACCAGAGAGAATGTAGTGGACGAATATAAGGTATTGACTTGCACTTTTTCTCTTGTGCAGGCCAAGCTTTTGATGTATTTATTTTGATGCTGTCATTTCCCTGAGAAGGCTGGAGGCCTTGCTGTTCACCCAAAAAAAAAACCACCAACGAAAAACTGACTTCTTGGCTGTGGCCTTGATGCCTCCAAGGACTTCTGGGGCACTTTAACCAGTATAACGTAAGGCAAGAACTTAGGTAGGAAGTACCTGTGGTTCTCTTCACCCCTGTTGTGACACAGACCTGAGACTGCCGCTAACGTGAATTCTAATCTGTGTGGTGCACAGTCCCCCAGTGCCATCTGCCTGGCTGAGCTCTGTGCATGGTACCACAAGTACACACCTTTCTTTTCTCTGCCAGCGGTGTGGTCTGTCCGTCCTCTGGTTCAGCACAAGCATTGCCAGCTCTGACTCACTCTGTGTCAGCAAATCGTCAGGGTGTGTTTACCTGCTCATCTGTCCCACCTTCTGATGCTGTTGAGGTGGTAGAATTTGGTGCCTTCAGCTGACGTGAGGTTACATTATTTCTGAACTCACTCTTCCTTGTGCTTGTAATAAACAGGCTATTCAGCGTTTTGGCTTGAATAAAGGAATGCGGGGAGGGAGGGGTGTCAAGGGAGGTGGAGATATCCAAATGTGCTGGTCCTGATCGCTGTACCTGAGTTTAGGATGAATGCTTAAGTCATGAGGTGGAATGTCATCTTTAGTGGTGCCAGCTTGTCTGCGGTGCCCGGTTCTGCGAGGGGGCAGTTCTGCAGCAGCAGGTACTGCTCCCCTGTACCGGACTGCCTGGACAGACCACTCTCAAAAGACATGTGGCAAGACCCCCCAACACGTGCTGATGGGGGTCAGATGAGCAGCTGTTTTTGTGCCCACATGTACCCAATTCTGCGCCCAAAAGAGATGTCTAAAGGGGAGGGGAGGAGCACGGAGCGGGTGCACCTCTGGCCAGACGCAGCCCTGCTGCAGCCGTGCGTCCAGTGCTGTGGGCCTTGCTTTGCTGACTTGAGTCCACAAGAGAGATGTTTTAAACTCTCGGGATTTTAGTTTCAAGAGCATGTTTATGACATGCTGCACTTGTAATCATTTCCTCATCTTCCTGTGGGGGATGCATTTGGATGGTATTACCTGAATGACCTTACAGCCCCTACAGGACTTCCTTACAGATGTGGCTGGCTTATTTAAGACTCATTCAAGGAGGAGGCCGGGGTCTGTGGCTAAAGAGCAGGTCTGCTTCATTACCAGTGTTAGGGAAAGATTTAAATGTAAGATTATGAGGGAAATTGTTCCTTCTGCTAATTCAGTCTGGAAGTTGAGTTACAAATTCTTTCCAAGTCAGTCTTTGAGCCAAGCCTTTGCAATGGGATTGATGTGAATGTTTTTCCGTTCCCTGGTGCTGTGGATGCCAGGGCTGCTATTTTCTGCTGTTCACTAGGGTGAATTCAAGAAATGTCTTCTTGTAGTGGGTTAGGTTGGTTCCTTATGATTTGTGACTGCTGAAAGTAGGTTCCTTTCTAGTTGTTGGATCTGAGATCTGTGCTGAACAGCAGCATTTGCCTCAAAATAATTTTAAAAATAACCCGTATATTGCAGGGACTTCGTCTCTGTAAATGAGATGAAGAGAAGCCAGAAATTGGCTCACAGAAAGCTGAGCAATGAGGCTTCACAAGCATTGATCTCCACCAAGCTCTTCTCTAGAAAGCATGTGCCGTGTTCTCAACTCTCCTATCAGGTGCAAAGCTGATACTGAATGACCCTGCTCTCCTAGGCACAAACTTGGAGGAAAATCTTCTGGGCCGCTACTGATAAAGCAACCTTCTATTACTGTACCCATTTGATCAGGTTGTGCTGCTGAAGCTCTGAGACTTGGGCTGAAGCCAGTGCTTCTGGAGAGAGAAGGAAGTTGCTCTTCACTACTAGGTGGGGTATGTTTGTGCCAAGGGGCAGCAGGATCCAGTAGCTTGGCTCACTCTCCCTCAGCTCTTGTACCTCTCTGCCTGCCGGAGAGGAAAGAGTGGTGATGACTCAACTGCGACAGGACCTTCCTCCAGCCTCCCCTTCACAGTGATGCTGATAGTGGTGACAAGGACTGACAGGTCCCCAGGCAGCCTCTGCCCTCCTGCCAGCACGCTGCCTTTCTCTAGTGAAGAAGGGGAAGCCTGGAGGAAAGAGCAGCAAGGGAGTTAAATCAGCTTATATCATCCCTGTTAGGTGCAGCCTTTTCCCCCTCTCTAGCCTGATGTTATTGCAATAGTGTCAGCTTTTCCAGTGTCAGGCTGAGCAGGAATGTGAGTAGGATGAGGTTGTTTGAGCCCTGGCTTTGTTGTTACACTTACCTGCAGACAGCTGTGTGGCAGATGTTCACAAAATGCTGCAGAGAGCCTGTTTTTTTCTGCTGCCAGACGTGGCAGAGCTTCACTACATGTTATGTACTGAGGCTTGGCGTTAAAAAAGACAAAGGGAATTATCACTGCCTGTGTGAGAAAACAGGCATTGCCTGGGCCTTGGGTTGAGATCCCTATAGGGAATACAGTTCCTTCTCCCTCCTTGTGAACATACTGGTTTTATGTGTAGGTAACAGCAGAAGGGCCTATGCAATTCCTGTGAATCTGATCACTAAGAATAAAAGTCTTTGTTAACCCCAGATCCTGGTAGTGGTTTTAATGAGTGATTTAGGCATCTCAGCCATAGCCAAAAGCACCCAGCACAGCCTCCATGTCTTCAGAAAGAGCTGTAGTCTCAGCTTCTGCTTCTTTCTTAGGAAGAGAAGATTCTTGGTCTGACAGGCTCCTGGCAGCAGAGCTGAAGCTTTGCAATAAGTGTGATATACATACAGCACCGAAGATTCCTGCAGATCTCTAGGACACCAAAACATAGAGCTTCCCTAAGGACAGACTCATGGTGCAACCTTAACTGTCTTTTCCTTGTATTCCTTTCTGTGAGTTCAGTTGAGGCCTCTCTTAAGCTAGATCAGGCTTTTCCCTTGCGCATACACGTTGCCCTGTTTGTTTGAGGCAGGGAGTGCATTGGTGAAGGATGCATGCTCTTGTTCAGCCCATGGCATAGGGTGGAATGCTTCAGCTTTCCCGTTGTGCTTTTGATGCCTGCATGTAGGTTGTACTGTGCTCTCTGGCCTCGATCTGAAGAGCTGCACTACCCCAGGCAAGGGCAGCGTGTTGGAAAACAGCTGCATTTGGGAGTAGTTCAAGGCTCAGCCACCGGGGAAGGCTCAGGATTCAAAGCCTTGTGCTCCAGGAGGGTAGGAAGGTTTGTTGCTTCCTGGATACCAGGGTGGCCAAATGTTTCTGGTTACAGCCTCAGTGCTGCCACAGGTTCTTGGAGATTTGTGTTCTCTGCCCAGGTCCCAGGGGTCATCTCTGTTTTCTGCTGATTAGACAGCTCTCAGGCCTGTGGGTTGGCTTTGTGCTGGGAAGTTGGTTTTGCAGTGCAGCAGGAGATGCCTTTTTTTTTTTTTCAGACTGAGTTTTCTTTCTGTAGAAGTTGGGTCACCCAGTCCAGCACGAGCAGAATGGACACAGATGTGAGCTGCTGCTTCTCTTTGCTAACAAGTCCAGCTCACAAGAAGCAGTTTCCAGGTGCCTGTTAGCAAAATGCTGCAGCCCTCTCACTGGGTATACTGGAGTTTTGTATTCCCATCCTTTGCTCCTGACAGCTTCTGTTATTACACAGAGGATTCTCTTATTTCTGTTGCCCAATGAAGCATAAACTACAGAAAAGTGTGAAGTTCAGTTCATCCCCTGTGTTGTCTGGAGTAACTGACAATTCTGCTTTAGTCATTGGCAAAATAAGAGAAACCGAATGCAAGACAAAGCTGTGTCAGCGAGGGGATATTTAAGTCTGTAAAGCGTTCACCTGAAATCGGTGAAGTGCTGATCTGCTGTAGATACTGATACTGACACTGTGGTTGTTTGGACACTACTATTCAACCAAACTAAAATGTATATTGATGAAAACAAACTTCTACTGAGATTTCCTTCTATTAAAGCAAATAACAGAAGGGAGAGAAGTCACAGTAAGAGTTTGTCTTTGTGATATGACTTGGTCTGAGGGCGTTCAGGAGATGGACTTTGAGGAATAATTTGAAGAGACTTTGATATGAGTTGCTACAGAGGACCATCTGTAGTACTGTTGGGTTTCTTTTTCCCCTCCTGTTCTCTGGTCCCCACTTTAGAAGCCAACTGAATGTTCACATTGTTCCCCTTACACCGAATGTAGTCGTGTGGTCATGTAACCACAAAAGGAAGTGTTTTCCAGTGGATCAGTGAGATGATTCAACTCAAATGAATGTACAAGGTACTATCCCAAAATCCAGTGCGTGGAAGCGAGCAGGAACACATGGACAGGGAGAGAGAAAAGTTGTCCTGTTGTGGGTAGCTTTTGAGTTAGATGGGGTAGAACATGTTCTGAAGTATCATCCCACCTTTCAAATCTCCTGAGCTGCATCTCTTAGATGATGGAATTGGAGGGGAGGGTGCCTGGCACTGAGCGTAGCGGTGGAGACATCCCGTGGCCAGATGAGGAACAGCCTGGGCCCTGTCCCTTGTTCGGCCTGCGGGCGTGGACTTGGTTTTAATTGTGCTGTAGCGGACTGTTCATGCTCTGTGATCACATTCCCTTGCTGATAAAATGAACTAAAGGGAGGAAACTATTTTCTAAAGATGGGAAGCTTAAAACATTCGTCTCTTCTCCTCTCTCTGTCTCGTGTCAACTCTACTGGAGAAGCTCTAGGTGAGGCTGCCTCCGAATCCTTGTTTTTGCCTGTGAGACTCAAGAGGTGGGGAGGAACCAGCTGGATAAGGGGGATGTAAACAGGGAACAGAGGAGGAGCTATTACAGATATAAATAAATACTGACAGCTTTTCCTAGGAAATATGGAGTGAATGCAAGTGGTCGTGCATTCACAGGAATCTCCTTTGCTTTTTCAGATGCTGATGAAGCAGCAGACCACTGGGATCTCCCCACTGTGGCAGCCTGACCACTGCTGAGCTCCAGCCCACCTGTCTCTCCCTGTGCTTCAAGAGCGCAACTGCTGCCTAAGGCAATGTGTGTATCAAACCATGGAAGCGGGCAGGAGTGGCCAGAAAAGCCCTCGATCCTGGGAGGTCCTGTTGAAGCCTTTTGAACACCAGGTGGGCGGCCACAACAGCTTGATGCGCTATGATGACAACACTCTGTGCAAGCCCCTCATTACTAGAGAGCAACGTTTCTATGAGTCTCTGCCCCCTGAAATGAAGGAGTTCACCCCAGAGTACAAAGGTGAGGCCTGCCATCATTGTAGAATGCAGTTACATCCTTCAAGAACCCGCCCTCTCCTTATTCTGGAGCTGCTGATCTTGTGCAGTCTCTTGGTTTAATTCTATTTGTGGTTTTTACTTCTTTCTTTTCTGCAGGCTAGCAATTTGATAGGAGCACTCGGGAAGGAGGATGTCTTTGTTGTAGGCACATAGAGTTAAACATATTCCTATACAAGGAATGTGCAGTGTGACAGCTGTACTCTGAAGCTTAAGCTTATGGATGTGTAACTGAATTAATTTTACTACCAAGTTATTGTCAGTTACAGCCTTGACCTTGGGGAAATGAAGGTAGATCATATACTGAGCACATGCACATACCAGTCCTATCCTGTAATTTATTGCTTCCTCATCCCATCTCTTTTATGGACCTGTATCAGAAAGCTGCAGAAGCAGGAAACGTTTCTTTTCCCAGTGCTGAGGTGGAGCCTTGTTCCCAGCCGCCTTGAAGGAATGGAATTTTACAGTGTGTAGGAGGGTGGCGGCTCATCTGTAGCTTTCAAAAACCAGAGATGTTTTTTGCCATGTACTTGTGTTCAGGATGGTGGTGCTGGCAGGTGGCCACCTGGGGGATTCAATGCTGCTGTTGCCTTTTCTGCTCGGTCACCATACGGCATGGGGGAATGGTGCTTCTCGGGCAGCTGGGGCCACCATCTGTTGGGGGTCTTGAGAAGCTGATCTGGCTACAGCCAGAAGGTCCCGAGGCAGTGTCACCTTACCTACCTGTAGCCTTCTCTAAGGTCGCCCTGCAGCCTTCTTTTCTCCGGGCTGAACCGCCTCAACTCTTGTTTGGGGTGTGCTCCAGCCCTCAGATCATCCTTGTGGTCCTCTTCTGCAGGACATGGATACTTAACCAAATTAACTAGGTCCATAGCTCATATGCTTTGCCCCCTTCTGTGTCTTGGTAGCCTGTGCTTGACTTTCTCCAGTTTGAGGACGTTTGCTGCAATACTGAACAGCAGGAAATAATCCCAGCCCCCCAGCTGTGCTTTTTGTCCTTGATTTCCTGTGGGTGACAGAGCTGCCCCCACTGGCTGCTGGCTCAGGTAGTGACTCAGTTGGCTCAGGCGCTGCTGCTGGGGGGGGCACGGTTTCTCCTCTGTGCTGCACTAACAGTGTTTGGGTTCTTGTAGTCTTAAGCCTCCTTTCATTGCTCTGGATTTGCTTTGCTGCTCCATGAGCTACTTTTTCCTCTCTCTTGTTGATGCTAGTGGTTGTGTATTCTCTCTGGGAAACAGAGGCAATATTGCACTTCTTTCTGGCAGGTGTCATATCCATCTGTAATGAACGGAACAAGGAAGGTTATGTGAACTCGATGGCCTCTCCCTGCACGGAGAACGAGGCTCTGGAGCAGGATGATCTGCCAGAGTGGGACCAGCCACGACGTAGGCACTCACGTCGGAGCCTTCACAGATCAAGCAGCAGTGCTGAGCACAGGGAGGAAAGACCCAGCCTGGCCAGTGGCAGCACTGAAAGGTAAAACTTTGAGGGCTCAGTGACAACATGTTGTGGGGAAACCTCTCCTCCCCTTTCAGCTCCCGTGTCCCTTCTGTTGAGAGCATTTTCCCCTTCCAGACCTTCAGCAGGCTATCTCACACTTGCTAGCCCAGCACACTGTGGCACTGCAAACTGTCAGTTTTGCTGGGTTCAGGACAGACTCATCCATCTGAAGTGCTTCTGACACAGGATACTCCTTGGCAGTTTGTTGGATGTGGAACCAAAACATGTGGAGCAGATTGAAACACACCCTGAGGTTTCTTGAGAGGTGCTCTGAGTACAGGTCTCTGCCTTCTCACACCAGCTGGAGCTCCCTGAGAAACAAATGTTCCTGCTCACTCACTCAATTACAGTCCAACCTAGTTAGACCAGACCCTGGAGCGTGGGTCTTTGGCCCAGGGTGTTAGCAAGGCTTTGGTGTGGCAAAGGCTTGCGTTGTGTGAAGTGTGCAGCGGGAGAAGGAGCAGGAGATGGTCACATGCAAAAAGAGGGTATGGCAGCTGTAAGTATCTGAAGAACACGTGGATTATAACAGGCATGTCTGTTCTGTCTTTATACCAGCAATGTCCAGGATACAAGGAGTACTCAGATGAACTTGCACCTCCATTCAGATGTTCCATTTCAGATGTTGGATGGGAACAGTGGTCTGAGCTCTGAAGAGATCAGATATAATCCCTGGAGCCTGCGCTGTCATAGGCGGCAGCTGAGCCGCATGCGCGCAGAGTTAAAGGACCAACATGTCTACAGTATCCTTTGGGAAGCAGAACAGTGTGTTGGGCTGTGCTGCTGCACTGGCCTACCTGGTTGTGCCTGAGGCAGCTTATTTCGTTTGGCTTTCCCATCGTTCACACAAACAAATCTGTATTATGTGTTTCTTTTTACTTTCTGCATCCCATACAGTGACACTAATGCCTGACACTGGTGCTCAGAGAAGCTGTGTTTCTGGCTACATTCCAGGTTTCCTTTCTTTTCTGGTCCTTCTGTTTTCTTTGCCTTGACAAATGACTCATGCTTTTGTCTTGAATTTGCCAGCTTGTGGGGTTTTGTTTCACCTGCTGGAACCTGGTTCTGTTTTCCTCACATAGAAACACCCATACTTTCAATAGTTGTGTTCATTATTTTAACTGTGCGGGCTTCCCTTATGCTAATCTCAATTGTGTGCTTTAAGCCTGCATCACTTGCAGAGAATGAATTCTTTTTTGGTTCTCCTATTCTTTAGTTACACTTCCTTATTTTTATGAAGTTCATCTTTCACAATTAAACATGCTTGGTGATACATTTTTCTAAATGTTCCACTTCCTTGCAGGCTTAATCAAGCTGTGCCCTGGCTGCCGTTTCAGCATGACATGTTGAACCCTGCCCTGCAGGGCTCCTTGGGGCGAGCATTAGAGTTGTTTTTTTCCCCTCTGGGACAAGCTGCTGCATTGATTGTCTTGGGTCTGTTCTCAGCACTGTGCCCTACCGGAGGGGTTGCCCATTGTGTGTGCTGGTGATTGCAGGCACCTTCACTGCACTGTTTCCTGCCTTTGTAGCCTCTCCAGTTCGCCCCAGGCGTTGTGTGATGTGGCTGTTCTGGGCAGGCCAACAGCTCCAGTGCTATGCTATTACTTGAGTGGGAATTGTATTGTTTGTCCACGGTGTTAAATTGCTGATTTGATTAGACTTCAGGCTCTCCTTTACCATGTCGGCAATTCTTACTGGCATCCTCTGTCTGTGCTGAGGCCAGCGTTCTGCTCAGCTGTTCCCCCCGCTCCTTGCTTACTGTTGATCAATTCCCCTTCCCAGGCTGATTCCTTCTACCAGGTGTCAGAGCCTGGGCACCCCTCCTGGGGGTTTTGTCCTTCCCTCCCAAACAGTTTGTTCTGTCTGTTCTGTGGCTCCTCTTCATTGCTGATCCTGTCTTAATGCTGGCCCAAGCCCCTCTCTGACCCATGAGCTCTCCTTGACGTGTCTCTCAGAGTTCCTGCTGCTGGAGAACGTGGTACATAGCTTCAGGTTTCCCTGTATACTTGATCTGAAGATGGGGACCAGACAGCATGGAGATGATGCGTCTGAGGAGAAGGCTGCTCGGCAGATGAAGAAATGTAAAGAGAGTACTTCTGCCACCTTGGGCGTGCGTGTCTGTGGGATGCAGGTAGGGATCCCTGAGGCTGCAGCTGCTGCACCTTCCTTTCCCCAGCCCTCTTAGACCTCCCAGTCAGTGATTTCTGCAGTCTTCCACTTCAGGTAGGTATGCCAGCCACTTCATCCATGTGGTTTTGTTCACAGGCAGACAGGGATTTTCTAATGATTTTTTTTTTGTAGTTTGGTGTTCAGCTGAAATCCTGGTGCCTGGGAGGGGGTGTCCTGCTGTCACAGCATCGTCTCACATTTGCTTCTGTGCTGTACTGGAGTTGGGAAGTGGCTTCTTTCTTGTGGCCAAGGTCTTGCACACGAGGGTTTGCTGCTAGTGCTCTTGTGCAAGAGCTACTCTGTTCCATGTCTGCAAGAGGGGTTTTGTAATCTCGGCCTCTGCTTGTGGACTCTGAAGCAACCAGGGGGGCCCCTCATTAATCACATGTCACATTATAATGGCAATACACGCTGGCAGTTCCTGCGGCTGCAGGATTGTCCCAGTTGCTCTCAGACTTGGCTCTTTAAGCCTCGAGGTCAGTGCTGGGGGGATGCTTAGATTGATGAGTCGCCCTTTGGGTGTTTGGGGGCAGAACCAGTGCTTGGGCACCCTGGTGGTGCCCATGGGATGTGCCCATGAGCTGCTTTGGGATTCGAGGAACAGACAGAGCTGTTCTTGCTCCCTCTTGAGTGTGGTTGTGACACAGTGAGTTCTCTCTGCCCTGTCAGTGCCCACTCAGGGCTCTCTGCGAGTGGCCTCTGCCTGTTAATCCCACTTGATGTGCGTTCCCTTTTGCTCCCTAGGTATATCAGCTGGCCACAGGAAAATACTTGTGTAGGAACAAGTACTATGGACGCAGCCTTTCCATCGAGGGTTTCCGTACTGCCCTCTACCAGTATTTGCACAACGGTGTGGAGCTGCGGAAGGACCTTTTCCAGCCTATCCTCACTAAACTGCAAAGCCTGAAGGCGGTTTTGGAGAGACAGGTCTCCTACCGCTTCTACTCCAGCTCCCTCCTCATCATTTATGAAGGGGAGTACAGCAGGGCAGGGGTGTCTGTGGAGCGCCAGCAGGAGCTGTGCGCGGAGCGGATGGACGGCTCTCTCCTGGCAGGCCTTCAGGGGGTCAACAGCTCGGCGTCCAGCTCCTCGGCGCAGCCCAAGGTGGATGTGCGCATGATAGACTTTGCGCATAGCACTTTCAGAGGCTTCCGAAATGACCCCACTGTACACGAAGGACCTGACTGGGGTTATTTATTTGGTCTGGAAAGCCTCATTAACATCATAGAACAGATGCGTGAAGAGAGCCGGTAGGTCTGGGATGTGGCCTCGTGTTCCTGTTCTGACAGAAGCTGTGACCAGCGGCGACGAAAAAAAAAAGACACCTTTGGTCTCTAAACAAAGTGTATTGCTCCGTTGTTTTAAAATGTACTTGGATTGAAGAGCTGAGGAGAGGCAGGATGGAAGAGCTCCTTGTGCCATGCAGACGCTTCTGACTGCGGTAGCTCTGCCTTCTCCAGGAGGCTCCCTGACTGCCTGCTGCGTGTTGGGTGTCCTGGTTCTTCGCTCAGTGCGTGTCTGCTGGAGGGAGGACGTGGCCGTAGGAAAGCAAGCAGGAGCGTGCGGGACTCTCGAGTGGCTGGAGCTGCGGGGTGAGGAGCCTCCTGCCCCTCCCTTGGCGGTTCTGACACGGCAGCGTCTGCGGGGCTGGCGGCAGCACCGGCGCTGGGCCCCAGCTCTGCCCGGGGATTTGCCGGGGAGGCTTTGCCTTTTCCTGCTGTTTGGGCGTCGCCAACAACCGGCCCCAGCACAGGAATGAAATGACCAAACGCAGCCCTGAGCGGAGCAGCGGCCGGGGGGTGGGATGCCTCACGCCTGGCGCGGGGCTGTGCGGGAGTAACTGACGGAGCAGGAGCTCGGCTCGGGGGCAGCACCAGTCTCTGTAGCAGTTAAGGTGCCCCCAGCCGCGCTGCGGGGCCTTTCGGACTATTTCACGCCGTCCCTCGCCTCCCGTTCGATCCGCGGGCTGCCGGCTCCCTCTCCCGGAGCGCCGCGGGGGGCCGGGCGGAGCTCTCGGTTCGGTTTTGTTCCTGGAGTCCGTTTGTGGGTGGACCCTGCTGGGGCTGCTCCCGCCCCGGGGCCCGCGAGGCCGGGACTGGGGCTGGGGGGGTTTCACTGGGGGAAAGCGCGTTCGGGAGCGCTCGCCCTGCATGTAGCATGTTGCACGGTCCGCTTGGAGAGCGCGGGGGCGGGAGGAGCTGGGGCCGCGCCAGCGCTGCCCCCAGCGGCCCGGGGGCCGGCGACTCCGCCGCTTGGCCCCGTTCGTGCTTCACCGAGAACCAAAGACCATTAAAGGACCTGATTTTGTCCTCGTGGGCCGTGCCTCTCTGGGGGCTGCTGCGGGGGTGGGGGGCGGCTCAGCCGTGACACCGGGGCGAGCCCCAGGGACCGGGCCGGACCCCCTCCCCCCGGAAGGGGCGGGCGCTCGGACCCCCTCCCCCCGGAAGAGGCGGGCGCTCGGACCCCCTCCCCCCGGAAGGGGCGGGCGCTCGGAACCCCCTCCCCCCGGAAGGGGCGGGCGCTCGGAACCCCCTCCCCCCGGAAGGGGCGGGCGCTCGGAACCCCCTCCCCCCGGAAGGGGCGGGCGCTCGGAATCCCCTCCCCCGGAAGGGGCGGGCGCTGGGACCCCCTCCCCCCGGAAGGGGCGGGCGCTCGGACCCGGCTGACGCGGCGCGATGGCGGGCGCTGATCCTGGTCGGCGGGTTCGGGACGCGGCTGCGGCCGCTGACGCTGAGCCGGCCGAAGCCGCTCGTGGAGTTCTGCAACAAAGCGCTGCTGCTGCACCAGCTGGAGGCGCTGCGGCAGGTGGGGCCGGGCCCGCGGGGCCCCCCGAGCCGCTGCCGCCGCCGCCGCTGACCCGTTCCCGGTGCCGCAGGCGGGCGTCACGCACGTGGTGCTGGCGGTCAGCTACATGTCCGAGGCGCTGGAGGCCGCCATGCGCCGGCAGGAGCAGCGGGTAAGCGCCGCGCCCCCGCCCCGCCCCGCCCGCCCCGCACGCCGCTCACCCTCTGCCCGCAGCTCGGCATCCGCATCGCCCTGTCCCACGAGAAGGAGCCGCTCGGCACCGGTAGGAGCGGAGCAGGGGCGCCGAGGGGCGGGTGTTGGGAGCGCGGGTGGCGCCGGGACGGGCGCGGGAGGGGCGGGGCCCGGTGAGGGTCCGGGGCCGCCGGGCTCACCCGGTCCCCGCCGCGTCGCTCCCGCGGGCAGCGGGACCGCTGGCGCTGGCGCGGGACCTGCTGGCCGAGGGCGGGGAGCCCTTCTTTGTCCTCAACAGCGACGTGATCTGCGAGTTCCCGTTCGCGGCGCTGGCCCGTTTCCACCGGCAGCACGGCGGCGAGGGCTCGCTGGTGGTGACCCGCGTGGAGGAGCCGGCCAAGTACGGCGTGGTGGTGAGCGAGCCCGACACCGGCCGCATCCTGCGCTTCGTGGAGAAGCCGCGTGTCTTCGTGTCCAACAAGATCAACGCCGGGCTCTACATCTTCAGCCCCGGCATCCTGCAGCGCATCCAGGTAGGGTCGGGCACAGGGCCTGGGCTGGGCGGCTGGGACCCTCGCTCAGCCTCTGCCCCGTCCCGCAGCTGCGTCCAACCTCCATCGAGAAGGAGATCTTCCCGGCCATGGCGCAGGACGGGCAGCTCTACGCCATGGAGCTGCAGGGTGAGCGGGCGGCACGGGGGTCTCACACGCGCTGCTGCCCCTGCGCCTGGTGCCGTCACCGTGGCTCTGTCCCCGCAGGCTTCTGGATGGACATCGGGCAGCCGAAAGACTTCCTCACGGGCATGTGCATGTACCTGCAGGCACTGCGGACGCAGCACCCCGAGAAGCTGCACTCGGGGCCCGGTGTTGTAGGGAATGTGCTGGTAGTAAGCGCCAGCTCCCAGCGTCACGGGCTTTCCCTGTCCTGATGGTGCCGTCCTCGCGCTGGTTGAGGGGTGCGGGCAGTGCCAAGCACTCTGCCCCCCAGCCTGGCTGCAGCTCCTCTTCCTTCCAGGACCCGAGTGCCAAGATCGGGGCAAACTGCGTTATCGGCCCCAATGTGACGATCGGGGCTGGTGTGGTGGTGGAGGACGGAGTGCGCATCAAACGCTGCACCGTACTGGAGGGGGCGCGCATCCGCTCCCACTCCTGGCTCGAGTCCTGCATCGTGGGCTGGAGCTGCTCTGTGGGCCAGTGGGTGAGGACGTGGGTGCTGCACAGGGGTCAGAGTCTAGCTCCTGCCCTCCCTCCTCCTCATGTTGTGGCCAGAGGGACATGCTGGAGCAGGAGGGTGGCACTGAGTCCTGGGCAGGTGTGACGGGGCCTCTCTGGGCAGGTGCGCATGGAAAACGTGACAGTGCTGGGCGAGGATGTCATTGTCAACGACGAGCTCTACCTCAACGGGGCGAATGTGCTGCCACACAAGTCCATTGCCGAGTCTGTGCCAGAGCCGCGCATCATCATGTAGCAGCCCCTGGAGGGCCCGGTGCTACCGGCGCTGCTCAGATTAAATATTTTTATTTCCATCTACCGCTCGGCCTCATCTGAGTGTGGCCCAAGCCGTGGGTCGCTCACCAGGGCCAGCCTGGCTGCCCCCTCCCATGTCTCAGCACCATGTAAGGAAGAATAATTTAATGCTGCATTTCATGAAGGCAGCCCCCAGTCAGGGGTGCGTTAACAGCCCGAACGCCCAGCCTGGCCCCCCTGCCCCGGCGCTGCCGCGCGTTCCCGGTGCTGCTGCGGAGCCGAGGCCTCGGGCTCCCCTCCCTGAGAGCGGCTGGGGGGCAGGGAGGCTGCTGCGTGAGGGGCGCGGTGGCCCCAGAGCCCGGCCTCGGGGCTCTGTCCCCTGCAGTCCCCAAGCCCACATGCTGGGTCCTGGCCCCATGTCTCAGGGGGCTCGGCTGGGGGAGCCCGTGGTGCGGGGCTGGGCGCTGCGGGGCTGGGCACTACGAGCTGGCCGGCTTGGTGAAGTCATCCACCCCCGTGATGGTGGCCTTGCAGAAGAAGCAGTCCTTGTTGTTCATCAGGTGCTGGTTGATGCAGGCTCTGGGACAGGAGGCAAGAGCATGAGCTCCCCCACCACGGCCCTCAGAGACTCATGGAATGGTTTGGGTTGGGAGGGACCTCAAAGCCCATCCAGTCCCACCCCTGCCATGGGCAGGGACACCTCCCCCTGGCTCTGGGGCTCAAAGCCTCTAACACCCCCAGGGGTGGAGCAGCCACGACTTTCCTGAGCAACCTGGTCCAGGGCCTCCCCACTCACAGGAGAACGTTTCTTCCTAATTGCTCATCTCGATCTCCCCCCTCTCAGCTTCCAAACGTTCCCCCTCGTCCTGTCCCTGCCCTCCCTGACCAAAAGGCCCTCCCCAGCTTTCCCTGCGAGGGTCCCGCCTGCAGCCACTCACTTGCACGACTTGTGGGAGCAGGGTCTGAAGATGGCCGAGATGGGGTGTGCGTAGCAGATGGGGCACAGGTCCTCCTCGCTGGTGGGCTGGTGGGGAGGCAGTTAACAGCGGCAGCAGCAGCAGGAGAAGCCCTGAGTCCCAGGGCGGCTGTGCCAGCGCTCGGGCCGAGCCTGGGGACGGGGCTGGAGGACTCACCAGCGTGGTGGCAGCTGCCTGCTTGGACTCCTCGCTCAGGTGGTTCAGCATCTTGTCCACCTTCGCCAGCTCCTCGGCACTGATGTACTCGGTGTCTGGGAGGACAAATCGGGCTGTGTGGGGCGAATGGGACCTACAAGGTGCCCGAGGCCGCTGGGTGATGCAGGGGGGGCTGCAGCCCCTCGGGGACTGGCCTGACGCTGGGGACAGCAAGTGGGACAGAGGGTGCTGTGAGGGGAGAAACTGCTGCCACAAGTGGGCACCGGACACAGTGCATCCCAAGTGCTGCTGCTGGGGGACAAAGGGGAGCCACGGACCCTACCCCTGGAGCCACCAGCAGCCCAGTCCCCTCCCAGCCGTGGACAGCGCAGCCCAGCTCCCGGAGAGCCGCACTGACACTTACAGGTGTGCAGAGAGAAGTGGCGCTTGTCGGTGGCTGAGGCGGCAGCTGCCAGAGCCGAGGGCTCCGCGTGGCCCAACAGGTACTGGATGGAGCGCAGCTGGAAGCAGGGGTCTGCCAGCAGCACGGCTGTTGCACGCTCGGCCCTGCAAAGGGACACGGTCAGGGCTCTGCGGCAGCATCGCAGCAGCACGGGGACACCAGGGCCCTGGCCGCTGCACGGCAGGAGGGTGATAGCAGAAGTGAGGGGCAGCGCCCAGGCTGGGTGCCCTGCAGAGCCTACAGCCTCGGGGAGACCTCCAGCTCCTGTGCCCCATGGGGACAAGCCCAGGGCACAGCTGGGCACACGCAGCACCCAGCCCAGTGGCCCCCCCCGTTCCTGGCTGTGCTGAGCATGGGAATCGTGCTCTGGCACAGCTGAAGAGCAGCCACCCCGCTCGAGGCTCCCTGGATCAATAAGGTGCATTAGCGCTCACCGAGGCTGCAGCTCCCGCAGCGGAGCCTGGGGAGCTGCAGGGCGGCTGAAGCAGCCGGCACCACGCTGGCCTCGCAGCCCCCCGAGGGGAGCCCCCCAGCAGCCTCACACGGGACTGTGGCTACCAAGGTGCCCCCAGGGCAAGTGCGTGCCCCTCGAGGTAGGAGAGCACGGTTGTGGCTCTCCCCAGCTTCCAGCACTCCGGGGCGCAGGGGGTTAACAGCCGCTCTTCGGGGCGCATGGGGTTAACGGCCACTCTCCGGGGCGCAGGGGGTTAACGGCGGCTCTCCGGGGCGCAGGGGGTTAACGGCCGCTCTCGGGGCGCAGGGGGTTAACGGCCGCTCTCCGGGGCGCAGGGGGTTAACGGCCGCTCTCGGGGCGCAGGGGGTTAACGGCCGCTCTCCGGTGAGGTTCCCGCCGCCAATCGCATCCCGCCCCGCGCTCACGTCGCCGGCCGCGCCGGGTAAATAGAAGCGGGAGCGGGACGGAGCCCGCAGCGAGCCCGGAGCCGCCGGCTGCGCTCACCGGAGCGGGACGAGCCGCAGCCGCGGGGTGCGGGGGGCAGCCGGGCGTCCGCCCCGCGGCCGGTGAGACGATGCTGCCCGCCCGCCCCCTCCCCGCGCCGCCGGGACCCTCCGCCGCGGGCCGCGCGGGGGGCGCCGCTCGGTAGAGCCCCGGCCCGGCCCGGTTCTCCCCCGCGCGTCGCCGCGATGTCCCCGCGGGGTCCCGCAGCCCCGCTCCGCGCGGCGCAGCTGCTGCTGCTGCTGCTGCTCCAGCCGTGCGGCCGCTGCCCCGCGCCCCGCGGCTGCCCCGCCGCCTGCATCTGCACCTCGGACCTGCTGAGCTGCAGCCGCCGCGCCCTGCGGGCCGTGCCCCCCGCGCTGCCGCCCAGCGCCACCAGCCTGGACCTCAGCCACAACGGCCTCGCCCGCCTCCGCGACCGCTGGCTCGCCGCCCTCCCGCACCTCGAGGCGCTCCTCATCGGCCACAACCACATCCAGGACCTGTCCCCGCTCGCCTTCCACAACGCGTCCCGCCTGCGGCACCTCGACTTGTCCTCCAACCGCCTCCTCGCCGTCGAGACCCACTACTTCAACGCGCTGGTGAGCCTGGAGGAGCTTCTGCTCTACAACAACCGCATTAAGCGAGTGGACGAAAACGCCTTCGCCAGGCTGAGCGGCCTGCGCAAGGTCTACCTGAGCTGGAACAACCTGACCACCTTCCCCTTCCGCTCGGTGCAGGGGCTGGGCAACTACGGCCTCCGCACGCTCGACCTCTCCTCCAACAGCCTGAGCAGCGTCCCCGTGAAGGAGCTGGCGGCTCTGCCCGAGAACATCAGGAACGGCTTGTACCTGCACAACAACCCCATCAGGTGCAGCTGTCAGCTCTACGTGATGCTCCAGCGCTGGAAGCAGCGAGGTTTCAGCTCCGTGAAGGATTTCTTTGAGGAACACACCTGCAAGGTGTCTGAGGACGTGCCCCGGTCCCTGATCAAGTTCCTCAAATACAACGACATGTTTGAGAACTGCTCGGTGGACTCGGAAGAGGCGCCCCCCGTGCCCTTCCCGGTGCTGGTGGGGCAGCCCCTGCTGCTCGCCTGCAACACCAGCCTGCCGCCCGCCACCACCTACATGTGGATCTCCCCTCACCATGAGCCCATCAAACACCCGGGGAACGGCAACCGCTCCATGCAGCTCTACCACAACGGCAGCCTGAGGATCACGGCCGCCAAGCCCTGGCACTCGGGGGTCTACGTGGGCTTGGCCATGAACAGCCCCCACAATTCCAGCAGGCTCTGCGAAGTCAATGTGACGGTTCACTACCCCAAGCCGGACGGGGAGACCTTCAGCACCGGCCTCACGACCCTGCTGGGGTGCATCGTGAGCCTGCTGCTCGTGCTCATTTACCTGTACCTCACGCCCTGCCGCTGCCTGAGCTGCTGCAAGAAGCCGGCTCCTCTCAGCCCCCCGCAGGAGTGCAGCGCCCAGTCCTCCATCCTCAGCACCACTCCCCCCGCCACCGAGGGGCCAAACCGCAAGGTCAGCGCCAACAAGCACGTGGTCTTTCTCGAGCCTGTCAGCGAAACGCAGAACGGCAAGATCCGCCTGGCCCTCGGCGAGGACTTCCCTGATGTCAAGCACCCCAAGGTCCTGCAGCTCAAGTCAGACTCGGAGTCCATCAGCTCTGTCTTTTCAGACACCCCTATCGTTTCATAGCATGCAAGAGATGGGAAGAGAGCCAGGTCCTCCCAAGAGCTGTTCTCCTCCATCACTGCTCGAAGCAGGATTATCAGGCATCCCCAGCTTGACCGCAGCCGCAAAGGCGATGGGCTTTACCTGCAACCGCTTCAGCCACGAGCTCCTGGTGAGGTTGGGCCGGGTGCCTGGCAGTACCCAGCACGAGCTCCTCACGTAAGCTGTGGGCAATGGCCTCGTTAGCACAAGGGTAACGCTGACAAACCACACACGCCTGAGAAACCCCGGCTCCGTTTGGGTAGCCGAACTCTGTAACAGTGATGGCGGGGCCAGCAGCCTGCCGCGGCCCCGAGACCCAGCCTGGTGCCACCACCACGGACCCCCAGGCCAGGGAACAGACGTGACGAGTGTGGCACTGTCTTCGCTCATGCCAGGGCCCTGGGATGGCGGTGCCTCCGTCCTCTCACAGTCCCTGCTGGTCCCACAGCTGGGAGCAGGGAGAGCGTGACCCTGTCACAGGGGAGTCCACACCCCTCCACAAAGAGGGCCACGCAGCGGGGACGGAGCTCAGTGACTGCCCAGCCACGCAGCCCAGCAAACAGCATGAGCTTTCGCTTCCCGAGAAGCTGTAAGTAGCCCAGGTAAGATTAGGTGCTGCACTACAGTGCCCGCCCGCACTGCTCCGAGCTGCCCGTGCCATCAAGGACAATAAGGTCTCCGCTGCACCACCCTCCTCCACTGCTCCTCCTTAGGCAGCCAAGCACTGCCGAAGCGCAGCGATTTACCAGTAATCTAATGAGCCTATCGATAAATGTGAGTAATCCTCCCCTCTCTTGGGTCGTAATTCTCTAGTTACATGGGAATAAAAATGCCTATTTTTTTAAGTTGATCCTGGGCTCAGTGTCTCCTTGCCCTTGCAAAGCAGCAGTGCGGAGCCACCCCACGTCCCACAGGCGCAGTGATAGGAGGCTGAGGAAGCCCCAAATCCCTGCTGGCCTGGCCCATGGAGCCAGGTGATTCCACCAGGCTCACAGCCTCTGTTCCCATTGAACTGCCCTCAGCGAGGGGTTAAATGTACGGCTACAGAGCTGGTGACCTGGGGATGGTGGGGTCAGTGACTTGTTCTGGGGAGGGCCGGGAGCTGCACATGCACATCTGGACCACGACAGGGACAAGCAGGGTTTGATGTGGGGGAAAGGCACCTTGGGGAGAAGGGCTCGGGGTCCCAGCACCCTTCACAGATGGAGCCTACCCACCTCAGGGGACTCCTGTCCCGCATGCCCCAGCGCCCATCCCAGCACAGGGAGCGGCTGTGCCCCCCAGTACGCCTGCCTGATCCCACAGAGGAATAAGGCTGTCCACCCTCTGCCAGCCCACTGCCCTCCACAGCCAGGGTGGGAGCCAGGGGCTGCCTGCAGCTCGGGGCTGCCTGTGCCACTGCTCAGACACAACCCCAAAACCAGGCCAGGACCCTAAGCAGAACTTCCACAGCCTGGCCTGGCCGCCTGCCCCAGCCCTGGGACCTGTGTGAGAAGAAGGTCCCTGTGCCACCACGACAGCGCTAGCACCCATCCAACTGTTTCAGCCAGAAAGCAAGCAGTATTTTTCCCAGCAAAAGTCAGCTGTGCCCAAAGCTGCTGTCAGAGGAGAGGAAAGCATTTGGAAGAGCAGCAATGCTGAGCCAGCTGCAGCCGCCCCATGCCCCCGACACTGACACCGAGCATCTCCGTGCAGTACGTGCCCTGCTGCCATGTGCCCTGTGGCCGCTGGCAAAGATGATGGGATGTAGAGCGACAGGTCCTGCTGATCTGTGCCCTCAGTCCTCACCGCTGCCGGCCCTGATCGCCTCGCGTTAGCACAGGGCTCCTGATGAGCCCAGGGTGCTGCCAGGGGTGGCGAGGTGCTTCAGTGTCGGACAGAGAGGTGAGTGTCAACCTGCCCCTCGAGGACAGAGCCAAGGCAATGCCATCCCCTAGCTTTGCACCCACACAGGCATCAGCTGGGAAAGCGAGGAGACGCCGGCGAGAGGTCCTAGGTCCAAACCCAACACTCGCGCTGCCCTGAGCGTGGTCAGCACCTGCCGAGCCAGCACCGAGCCCATGTAGAGCACACACTGCATCAACACCGTGTCTGCCTCTGAAAGGCGAGGGGATGTGCTGCTCCAGGCTCCAGCACCTAGACTGAGTGCTACCCACCTGCTGCTCTTCTGTTGCCACCCTTGTAGCTCTCCTCGCCTTCCCACCTAGCACTGCCAAGATCAGCTTCCTGGGCACCAGCATCCTCAACTGACGGGAATGACTGAAGCTTGGGGAAAGCTCAGGCCAACTGGAGTACAAGAAAAGCTGCTGAGGACCTCTCTAGGGACACTCCAGCGTTGAGCTCTCCTATCCTGCAGGAAGGCTGAGACCCACTGTGCTGGGGACAGCACAGCTGGGGTTTGGATCAGCACCACTCCCAAGGGCTTCCTGCTGCCTTCACCCAGGAAAACCCTGCTGCTGCATTTCACACCTTTCTGATGCTCAGGAGGGACCTCACACCATGCTGCTGCTCCAATGAGCCAGATGAGGCCATCCGAACCGCCAAAGCAGTTCATTAAATAGCCTTAACGGCAAGTCATGTCAGCAAGGAAAAACAGCCACAAGCACAGCCTTCCTGACAGGCAGGGGTTGGGAAATGGATGGTCCCCAAGGAATACACCGTGCTCTCTCAGCAGCCATCCACAGCATTAGAGCTCCGGCGTGCTGCCAAACTGGCCTCCTGCTCCTGGACTCTGCAGGGTAAAGTAACGGGGCAGCACAAAGCACAGCAGCCCTGGCACTCAGGGCCTGTGTATGTGGGGACAGATTTTGAGGACCAACCTCCAATGCTGACTCCTGTCTGCCCTGACACTTCACATCCCAGCCAGGGCAACAGGGGCATGCTGAACTCCACCCTGCACTGGGGCTGGATCCCTTCCTTACACTGCTCATGGTTTTCCAAGAGCTTGAAGCAGTGAAGGCTGGTCAGACTCCTTTTTTAACCATGAAACCTAGGTGTGAGCTAGGGACTCCTCTGTGCTCTGGCTCACACCATCCTCTCTACGTTCCCCATGAGAAGAAACGCATTTGTTCTCTCCCCAAAGCACAGACCACTCTATCCAGTGACCGAGGCGTATGATGTATCAACCGTCTCATCACATCCCAGCCTGGGCAGCATTCCTCTTCCTTGTGTTTAATGGCTCTGTTTGGTGCCAGGAGTCCATGGCGAGAGGATGTGATTCCAGCTGAGTGTCTTGTGCTGGGCAAGTAGCAGCTGAAGCATCCAGATGCAGCCTTGTAATGTGGCTGGATGAGTCGGCAGGGCTTCAGCTCTTCTACTTCCCACCCCTCCCCACTGGAATGTTTTGGCCCCATACACAAGACCTCACTCCTCCAACCTGAGGTGAAGCTGTCCCTGTCCCAGGGCAAAGCTGGTAGCACCCTCCATTCAAGCACCTGGCACAGCATCAGCTCCCTGGGTTAGAGGCAACCAGACAAATCACAACTAAGCCAAGGAAGTCACACAAGGTTCTGTGCCCTGTCCTCCTCTTCTGGGACAGGGCTTCCTCACAGGGAAGCAGTCAGGGAAATGGCTTGTGTCCTCAGCAATCCCACAGAGAAGTTCCTAGGAGCACACGTGGGCTATATAACCTCGCTCTGATTTCTGGTAACCTGGGAGTTGCCAAATGGGACCTGGAAGACTTCTACTCACTTCCTGCAGTACCCAGGCAGAGCGCTTCCAAGGAGGAAAAAAGCCCACACTGTTATCCTGCTAGCTGCACTGAGAGGATGGGGAAAAGGAGAAAGGAATAAGGAGAAAAACTCCTCCAGTCCTCAGTTCGGAGAGTGCTGCACAGAGTGTGGGTGGCTCCGTTCTCCCTGCACCAAGAGGCACACTGCCTGCTGCCTCGATGATCAGGTCAGGCTGCCCATCCCCTCGGCTCTGCTAGCAGCAGAGGATCTCCAAGCCACTTGGCCTTGGTATTTTTGTCTTGATTGACCTAAATGGCTCCCCCACACTGTTTGCTTGCCTTGTATAGATCAGTGACGTCTCAAACCTCAGATTTAGTGCAGGGCTTTGCAAAATTACATAGAAGCATTTTGGTTTATAGATGTTCCTTCCCTAGGCTTCCTCTTGTTTCACCTTGTCCTCTTCCTGCTTGGCTAGGTCCACGGAAAGGACATGATGCTTTGCCTACATCATTCCCCCATTTCCTATTTATTTCTGCTTTCCAGTGCACAAGGAGGTGAGTACAAAGCCCCTGATCATCAGTCAGACACTTGCCACCTCCCCCTCACACACCGCAGCACGGCACCTCTGGCTTGTGAGCCCACAGCCCAAGGACCGGAGGATGCCGCTGGCACAGAGGAGGCAGCGCTGCCTGGGGAGATAACAGCCCCTTCGACACCAGCTGCCCAGCTTTCCCTGACCCAAAGCAAGACAAAGGCAAAGGAGACACAGCTGGGAAGCTTTTGTCTCCCCAGGACTGAGAAGGACATGATTCTCATCACACTACTGTCATCACAGTGCACTTCAGAGTGTGCTCCAAGGGTCAGAGAAAGAGCTTTATCACTGCCCCTCTTTGACTCTACAGGTGATCTGGTCAGGGACAGATGTTTGAGGACAGGCAGCCAGGGAAGGACTTCTCGTCCTGACTGACAAGCAGGGAACTGCTTCATCATCTCCTCGCTTCCCCTCAGGAAGAAATGTCTCATTGTGTCATCAAATTCATGATGCTTGCCCTTTCCACAGAGCAGGGTTGTGGAGGGAAGCAAAATCCAGCCCTGTTCACAGTCCAGAAAGGCCACTGATCAGTGACCTTGTGCTAAGCTCCAGGCACTGTCACACTTGGGGCTGAGAGATGGGTGCAGCAGCCATGGGAGGCAGGATATATTTAGATATATTTGTGTACATCTTTGAGTCCTTGAGAGAAGAAGCTGAAAGACTGGCTGCATGGTTGATCTGCTCGTCCAGATGGGGCTCCACTGTCCGCAAAGCCAGAAACTATCATGATCTCCAAAGGCAAAAAAAAGCAGGACTAGCAGTGCAGACAGAAGAGCCTCATCTCCTACAGCATCCTGCAGGGCACAGCAGCCAGGCAAGACACCTACGAGTGACACTGGGAGAGAGCAAAGGTAGGGCTGCAAAAGATATCAGCGTGCGCCTGTTTTCAGGACTTGTTACAACCAGAGACAGACACGCAAACCACCAGGTCAGCTGTCGCTTTGTCTGGCCACACCACTCCCCGAGAACTGTCTCTCTGAAGAGCTGGTTACCATAAAGACAAGACTGACTTCACCTGAAAATCAACATCACACAAGTGCCTGTACAGAATATATCTCACCCTTGTGCCACAGGTCTGGGCGGCCAAAGAGCTCTGCACACATTTTGATCCCTCCTTAAGATGTGTCCAGAGCCAAGAAGCTTTAATGGACTCCCTTGCATCCACTGCTGTGTGTCACAGCATTCTGCCTGCATCATCGCATCGGCACAGCTCTTTTACACATGGTGCCCACAACCTCCGACAGCAGCCTTCCTGCTGCACGGAGTGCCAGACTGCATCCTCGGGAGGGGTGCGTGAGCTGTCAGTACAGCACCCCACAGCTGCCTCTCCTGAGAGCTTTCCTGAACCACGGGAAACCCCTAGTAGCACAGGGATGCAGCTGAGGAAGGGGCATGCGACCCCTTGGCTTCTGCCCGCCCCATGCATGTCTGCTTAACCTCTCTTTGGCCCCCATGTACCTGCGTTGCTCCTGCAACACCTCCCACAGCAGTGACTATTGCAGTGCCCAAAGCAATGCCACGTGTACTTCTGAAGTCAAAAGCCACTCACCCCTGAACATCAGTGTCCACAAGCAGACGGACCAGTATCCCTGTCACAGCCACAAGGATCGGGTAATGATCCACACTCTCCAGTCCTATGGAAGCAGAAGAGAAAGATAGAGGCACTACCACCGCAGGACAGGCAGAGCAGGGCTCACTGGTGGGACCATTGAGGACAGAGGAGTCTCCCCACTAATGTGAACCCCAGACTCAGCACTGCCCTCACAAAGGAGCATCCCTGCCTCTTCAAAGCCTCAAGAGGAGAAGGTTGTTTGTCCCCTCCTAATCAGGCAAGAAAATCCAGCTGCTGCACACGTAATACAGGACGCCCACAACAGCAGCCAGAGCTGGTCTCTGCTAACAGGCACAGGTCAGCTGCCCACAGCCACCTCCACCAGGCAGAGGCTTCTGGTGGTGCAAACAGCTTCCCCCCAGCACCTCAGTGCAGCCTTTAATTGATGCAGAGCAACCAAGGCTGCTGCCTGAACTGCAACCTGCCCAGGGCCCTAAGCCTTTCAAACAGCCTCCACCTAACCTTGTCACAGCAGCGTCTCGTAAGGCAGCTCTCTGTCCAAGCACAGCAGGGCTGCTACTGCTGCCACGGACAGCCAGACCCACGCATCAGTGCCTCATCAGGACAAATCCTGGAGGGAACCAGGCTGCTGGGCACACAGAGAATAAAAGCCTAGGAAGGACATCGAAGCTCAGGTGCCACAAGCATTTACCTGTCCTCTGAAGACCTGTGGCAGTCTGCGGCACCAAAGTGGCTTTCCCAGCCAGGGCCATGGCAGGCCTGAGCTCTGATCCCACGCCCCTCTACACCCACCCTCAGTACAAGCCGTTGCCCTCCCCAGGTGCACAGCTCCAGGCCTTTCCAGCGGAGAGGGGCAGAGTTAACCATGGACTCACCTGGCAGACGCAGATTGACCACTCTGTCAAACAAGTTCCTTTCAGCTGTCACACGGTTCAGCACCTGGTTCAAGAGCTGTGTGGGGAAAAGCAGAGAAGGTTTGTATTTCTCGGATGGGCCTTCTTATGAATGGCTCGGGCTCAGTGCCTGGGAGCCAGTAGATGCACAAAGGGAGGCTCGCTCACAGTCCTAGCTTGGCCCTGGCATGGAGCGAGGTGTCACCACACCCCAGGGGTTGTACCAGAATCAAACACCCCAGGGAAGAGTCAGTCTGAGGTCAGAAAACCTCATCTTCCACCTAAGTCTGAATCCCACCTATAGATGCCACTTCTGAGGATAAAAGCTCTTGGCAAGTAGAAGCCACAGGCCCTAGGACAGCCACAGCCCATGAAGAGGGAGCTGGCAGCTGCTGTGGGGCAAAAGCAACGTCAGCAGGGAGAGCGCAGTCTGATCCTGGCCTGTCTGGAGACACCAGCAGGACAGACCTACCAGCCCTGAAGCATGGAATGAGCACAGAGAGAAATCGCTTCTCTGCTGGACAGAGCAGCACCATAGGCACAGAATTCTGCCTACGACCAGCAGAGAAGGATTCAACTGTAAAGACACTTAATTAGCCACATTAGCTCTCACCCAAACCCCCAGTGGGATGAGCAGGGACTGCTCCAGGCTTGACACAACTGCTACAAGCTGTGCACCAGCTCTCAGACGCAGCATCTCTTTTCCTGTTGCCCTCGTGCCCACAGAGCAGAACCCTGCACCCCACATTCAGCCATGGGGCACGGCTTCATAGCAGCACCAGAATGCTGAGGGCC
Organism: Clamator glandarius; assembly: GCA_033459285.1. NCBI lineage: Eukaryota > Metazoa > Chordata > Aves > Cuculiformes > Cuculidae > Clamator > Clamator glandarius. The sequence continues at coordinate 999,018 of JAUNZM010000711.1, read as the reverse complement.
TCTCGCTTTCCCTCTCCACGAGAAGAAGCCCTAGATCTGAGGCTGAGCACTTCCATCAGTACTGCTGTGCTAGACCCCACCGTGTCTTGCTTTGTCTCGTGCTCAGAGCTCTGAGTCTCAGCCTTGGAGCAATACAGCCCTTGTGGTCCAGCTGAGGTTGACACGGCTGCTCCCCACCCGCTGGCTCAGATGAGAGCAGCCTGTCCTCAGGGCTGCTCAGCTTTAGAACAGGAACCATTTTACTAGAGCTGGAGGGGCGTTGTGGGTTGGAATGGGTCCGTCCCAGTCACCCCGGCAGTGAAGTGGAGACATTTAGTTACCATAGTCCAGGACTGAGGGAGAAAGAACCACCACACCTGCCCAGACACTGTGGTGCCAGTTACGCTCTCCACAGTTCTGTGTCCTGATGTACTGCACCTCCACTCCAGATTCCATGGCACTGCTCGTCACAGGAGCACTCAGTGTTTACTGGGTGGAAGAAATGAGCCACAGCCATTCTGAAGGTAGAATTAAGTAGCTGTCACCTTCTCTCCTAGTAGGGGTAGAAATCAGCTGTGGGCAGACTGGTTGCAAAGAAGGGAAGCAGGTGACATGCAGTGATTTTAGGGAGTGCCACTGGTTCCGCAGCAGCTGGGTTTGCTACAGCAGCTTTGGAACTACAGCATTTGCTGCAGGAGCCCCAACCTCACAGCAGACATGGATGGAGGGCAGAGGGGCCCCCATGCCCCTTCAGAGGATGCTTCTTCACACCTTGACAAAGGATGATACCTGGGCAAGCCTTCGAAGCAGCAGCTCTGACGACGGGCGATTCCAGTCAAGAAAGATCTCCGGTGCCAGCGTGACAGTCATCTCCAGCACCCTGAGCAAGCTCACCGACAGGTCAAAGCACGTGGCACACACCTTCAGCTGCCGGCTGTCCACAAAGTTCCTCTCCAAGCGCTCTGCTGCCTGCTGGATCTGCCAGGCAATGGAGAGAGTTTAACAAGATGCTCCTTCCCAAATGGAGGGAGCTGACCCCACCCAGTTCAGCTCCCACGTGTGCCACAGAATCTCTCCAAGAACCACATTTTGAATCTCCCTGCGTGTAGGGCACAGGCATCCATTGAGTGCCAGACCCCAGAGCCCCAGGAGCAGACTCACCTCCTGAATCATGCCAATGAACTCGGAGAAAGCCCAGTTCAGCTGGTTGAGGACACTGTTGAGGAAGCTGGGGGCCAGGTCGCGGTCGCTGCGGAGCAGGTCTGCCATGTGCCGCTGCAGCAAGGTGGAGGGACATGGCTCTGAAACCAGACAGCGACAGCTTCAGCAGCCTCGTCCTGGAGCGGCCGTGGATGATTAGAAGCCTGTCTGGGCTTCAAGCATTTTTTCAATGCCAGCCGGAATTAACCAGGGAAGAGCCCTGAGTCCTCGCTGCTGCCCACGTGTGTGGGAGCAGTTCCCTGCAGCTCAGCATCCCTCCCACTCAGCTCAGCATTAATCACTCCTGATAGCAGCGTGGCAGCAGCCGCTGCCCAGAGCCAGCATGGCCACCTCTGGCCTCACGTGGCCATGTACACTTGTCCACATCTGAGGAGGAAAGTACCTGTGAGATCCCACTCCTGAGAAGGTTCTGCACAGAGCTGGGGTGGCTCTGCCCTTGGCAGGCGGGGATGAGCCCCCAGCACACACAGATCCCCACAGCGTGTGGCACCACACCTCTGGGTTCCTCACTCTCTAGAGTAGAGACAGGGTCAGACCCAGCAGCGGGGTCACAGAGTCAGTGCTGCGTGGAGCACCAGGCCGGGAAAGGAGAGGTGCACAAACGGCACAGATGCTTCTCACGGGGAAGAGTACCAGAGTTCAAATCCCAGACTGAAACTTGGGGCTTGGAGAAAGTAACTTGAGCACATTTACCAAGGATAGGAACAAAAAAACCCTCCAACTACATTTCACTTTGCTAGGAGCTCTTCATAAGTGAAAGCAGGGGGAACCTCTGGTAGCACCAGCACAAAATCACAGATCCTCAAGATCGAGTCCAACTCTAAACCATGTCCCTAAGAGCCATGTCTACACATCTTCTGAACCCCTCCAGCTATGGTGATTCCACCACATCCCTGGGCAGCCTCTGCCAGGGCTTTTTGGTGAAGAAATTTTTCCCAATATCCAATCTGATTCTCCCCTGCTGCAACTTGAGGCCATTTCGTCTTGTCCTGCTGCTTGTTACTTGGGAGAAGAGACCAGCACTGGCCTGGCTCCAACACCCTTTGGGGGAGGTGGCACCACTGTGCTGTGACTGCCAAAGGTCTCTGGGGAGGCAGCCTGCTTGAAAGGCCAGCACAGGCAAAGGAAACATGGGGCAAACTCCATCACACCCCTAAGGACCAAGAAGTGAGGCACAACTACAGGCAGCTGCTAGCTAGGATTAGTCAGAGAGGGATTGCCACTACCTCGAATGGGAACGGGATGAATGATTCTGTAAACACCCACTAGCAAGAGTGTTAAGTCTCCCAGCCCATAAACACTCCCAACAGGCTAATATCTTGGCTTTGATCCTGCCTAGAAGCACATCTTTGGGAGGGATTTCATGACAACAAGTATCTTTGATGTCCTCCTCCCCACCACAAGTACTTTCCCAACCCTTGGCCGTGCGCGGCTCAGGGACTTCCCAAGCCAGACGTCCTTTCTACGGATTTAGTGACTTCTGAGGATTTCCTGCCCGGTGTCCCCCTGAAACTGTGCAAGCCTTTAGCAATAATCGTGTCCTTGAGCAACATCTCACAGCTCCATTGTGCGCAGCAGGAAGAATGTGAATTTGTGCTTGGCTCCTACTTGCTTTATTTCATGATATTTGTTCTTTATAGCCTCCTCCTTCTCGTGGGAGAGATGGAGCTGCTGCTCTGCAGCCCCCCTCTCCAGCCAGCTGTGATTTCAGACCTTCATGACAGTGTTTCAACCAGAAACAGCTCCAGCCTCTGCCGTTTCCCATACAGAAACAGTCACACCTTTTTCCCCTCCATCACTGCTCTCCGAGCCTTGCCAGTTCTTCCAGATTTGCTTTGGCAAGGTAGAATTAGAAGCACACACAGCACCCACACCACAAGAGGAGGGTGGAGTTGCTCAGAAGCAGAAGGTGGTGTGGTTTAGTTCTGTACCCCTTTCCTCCCAACTGTTGTTGTACAATTTTTAGCTCTGACTGGGCATCAGGCTGGTATTTTCCAGATTACAAGAGGATGCCAGTTCAAGGATAACCCTTTTGTAAGATTCATAGTACAAGATCCTCAGGAATTTGCTGGCTGCAAGGCGCAAGCTAAGAAGCCCAGGAGTCACCATTGGAGTCCACCTTGTCTTCTCTGTCAGTGACGGGCGAGAGGGCACAGCACATCTGAACCAAATCTGCAGATGACACTAAACAAGGGGCTTTGTCCCAAGTGCTAGACGCACCCTGGGAAACCTGAGGACTGGGACAGAAAGCCAAATCATATTCAACAGGAAAGAGAAATTTTCACATCTGGGGAAGAACGATCCCAAGTATTGGCTGTGGATGGGAAACAGCGGTCTGGGCACCATCCCATGAGGAGGTGTAGGGCACCAGATTGAAGAGGGCACAGGCAAGGGCTTTTGCCACAGCTGAGAGGTTGGGGATAGTAGGAGGATGTGCTCAGCAGATAAAGGGAAAGTGTCACCCCTCTGCTTGGCCTTGGGGAGATCACACTTGAAATACCGTGACTCTCCTCTCAGAAAGGTGCATACAGGGAGCCCACTCTGCAATCTTGTCTCTATGGGTTATGCTCAGCTTGCAGCTCACTCATTTTTAATCCCATTTTCCCTTCCCCTTCACTACTCCACATCCGGCAATGCTGGATTCCACTGATGTTTTCTCTACCCGTCATTGAGAACTGAAAGGTCCCTTTGCAGGGTTGAGCTTTGGTGTGAGCTTTTCCCCAGCCTCCCCTCGACACGTACAAGGTACTTTTTATCCAAACCACTGACACAGCAACCCCCTTCCAGCCTTCGAGCACCACCACACAGCACTAGGCAGCAATCACCACTCCTGGGGCTGAGCTCTGCTGGCTGTCCTCTTGGTCTGTTGCCAAAGCCTCTCTTACCAGCATTTCAAGGCAGATGGATCTCAACATGAATGGCCCAGCCAAAGCCTCTTTCATTTGAAGGCCACTTTGGCTTTTTGAAGGATGCTCTTATGTTTGTCATTCTGATACTTAGCCAATGCCTATTTCCTCAAGGTCTTTTTCCAATAAGTGGTGTGAATTTGCTCCAAACCTCCAATTCTAGGTTCTTAAATGCCTTCCCTGCTGCTGGCAAAGACTGTGCCAGTCTCTAAAAGCATTCAAAAGCGGTGCCTCTTGTCAAACTTCTCCACAGTCATGTAGAGGTTTTTAAGGTTTTAAGCTAACACCAAGAAACACTGGACTTCCCTGGCTTGTGTTGCTCCCAAGAGGATTCTGCATCCAAAGATACTGTGATCACTGCTGCTCTTTGAAAGCAACATCAGGAACCAGCCCTGGGCTACAGCAAGAACAGCTTTGTCCCTTGCATGAGTGCCCAGATCAGCCTCTTCATGGGGAATCACTAGTGGTATCTAGAAATCCAGCCATGATGTTAGACCCTGGTCCTGTGTTTGTCCTCATCGGCAAGTTCTCCTTTGCTGAGGCATTTCCACTCATGTTCCAGTCACCGCTGTCCCCCTGGGTAATGACGCAGCCCTTGCCATTCCAGACAGGGACCTCATTCCACAGGGACTCTGCAGATACTGACTGAGTGGCACATCATTAGCATTTCTAAACCTTGTAACTCCTTAATACAAAAGCCACTCCATCTTGGCTTAGCCTTCGTTTAGCAGATAAAGAGCAGTCATTGGAAGAGAAATCAGTGGTTTTTCAAGGCTGGAAATTATGACCTCAATACATTTAATGGACCAACAGAGCATGGCCCCAAGTGGTTACAGATGCATCAGATGCTTCCACAACAGAAAAGTCCTCACAGAACTACAGGCAACACAGTCAGAGGGGAAAGAGAAATCTAGGTGGGGAGAAATGGTGCATAGAAACAGAGCTCTTTAAGAAGATTCTTAGGAAGCCAGAAAGGCCTAGTGCCCCAGCAAATACTGGCAAAAAGGTTCACCAGGACCAGGATGAAGCAGGGACAGAGGTTAAAACGTAAAAGGCAAAGGGAACCTAATTGAACACAGCCAGTGGCTGATGAAAGCAAGAAGGGGTAACAGATGGAACCGATGGGAAAGAAATATCCAAGACAAAATTGGCTATATGAAAAGTTTCTTTAACTACAGGAAAAAATTCTAACAGAATGATTGAAAAAGGAGTGATGGGAGTGAGTCTGACCCAGACGAGGCCATCAACGAGTCAGAAACAACAGAGCAGATAGAGCAGAAGCCTGCAGTGAGTGCTCCTACCAGGTAACTAAAGCGAGGTCAGGTACTTCCACCACAGGAGGATAATGATGTGCTTGATAGTTCGCTAATGACCCAGGAAGATTTATAGCACCGCTGCTTGGGAGGCTTCTTGGTCTGGAACCCAGGGGACACTCTGGATGCTGCAGCACTCACAGTGGAGCTGGCAGCACAGAGGAGGAAAGCCCGAACCCACGCAGATTCAGAGGCAAAGCAGTTCCACCCAGCGCCAATCTGAGCTTTAGAAAGGATCCAGCTGTGGACAGGGCTTGGCTGCTGCTCAGAGGCTGTTAGGCTGATGCAGCAGTAGTGGACAAGGCAAGCTGGGGATGCAGCGCACCACCTCACTAGTGAACTGTGCCTCTCAAAGATGCATTCAGAGAGGACCAAAGAGAACATTGGAAGGTGAGGCAGGAAGAAAGCAAGCAGCTTTCAGGGGATAAGGTATCAAAAGGGTCAAGTCCAAGGCATCAGGACTCCCCAGAGTGTGCCTGGGGCTCACCCACGCCTCCAGAGCAAAGCGCTGGCAAAGCAGCTAATGCAAGTGTTGGCTGCGTGACCAAATTGCAGCAGGATCAGGGAGGCATTCTAGCCAGCACAGCACTAGCACCTCTGGGGCTGCCAAAAACACGGGCAGGGTGAACGCCAGAGCTCAGAGAAAAGCAAACCCCCTTCCTGAATAAGACACAGGAGCTGCACTTCCTTTTCACCATTAGAAAGGACCAAGAAGTGAGTTTAACCTCGTACACAGCCACCTCTGAAGAACAAAATGTTGTGCTCTTCAGAGTTTCGGCCAGCAGAGAAAAGCAGAGCAGGAGCAGTGGAAGACAGACAATGAGGTCAGGTACCTTCTCACCATGAACAAGGGATGGATTTAGTTCTGAGGGTAAAGAACCGCCACCAGAATGGCTTGGACAGCGCCCCAGCTGATGCTTTTGGTGCTGTCAGATCAAGACAGGATTTCTTCCTGAAAGACTTCTTTAGCTTAGGCAATTTGCTGGTGTTGAGAAGGGGACGTGGGAGAATTCTTCAGCCCACACTGCACAACAGGTCAGATGGATGACCTCACGGTCCCATTCACCTGCCCTCCAGGGCTTGACGGATGCATGGGCAGAAGCTGGGGCAGAGGAGCCCGAGCTGCAACCTGAAGCCACCCTGCACCTTGGTAAAGGCAAGACAGACAGGGCCTGGCACAGAGCTGTGCCATAACAGCACCCGGCTTTGCCTGCAAGCCCTGATGAAAGCAAAACAAGTTCCTACAGCAGCCACTGACCAGAACTGCCCCTGCCCCTGAACAGAGCTCTCAGCAGTCAAGGTGGAGGCAGAGCTGCATGACAGCTGTTTGGTGCCAGCGGGGCTAAGGAACAACTCTGAGAGCAGACAGGAACACACGGGCTCTCTGCACCACTCCTAACCCTCACTGCCCACCACCAGAGAGTGCAGGCCGACCAGATGTGGGTGCCCGTGCTCTGTGGATGCTGCAAGCAGGGCAGCGCTCCTTCCCCATAGGGGCAGAGTCCTCCAGGGAAGCACCTCAAGGCAGGACAAGGCTGGAGCTCCACAGAAGAGGTGGTTGCTCCAGCTCCCTTCAGATCAGCCTGCAGAAGCAGACCTGGTCTAACAGGGATTCCTCCAGCTCAGCAGTTGTTCCTGCAAACGCTCACATTTCAACAAGGTGAAGGCTAATGAGGGGTCGTCTCCCTGGGCAGCATCTCAAGGACACCTCTGAGTAACATGTCCCTCTTCAATTAAATCAGCATTCATTATTGATTTGGTTGTGCCTTAAAATAGCAATCCCAGGAGCGAGTCACCAGTAGCCAGCCCAGCCTGCTCTGGGCTCAGACTGTGCGGAGCCACCCAAGGATGAATGGAGAGAGGCCTGGAAAGCTGAGGAACTCTGCTCCTGCCCAGAGCTGCCCTGGACAGAGGGAGCTCGGTCACCACCCCAAGGGAGTAGGGGCTTGCTTGTGCCAGAGGAGGGCAGGGGACAATCACGAGGTTCCTCCTGCATAGGTATCAGGGCTTCCCCATTGTCCTCCAGAGGCTGAGAGGAACATGAGGCTGGCACAGCATGTGGCAGGGCTCTGACCCCAGAGTTAACCCCGATCAAACAGGTGAAAAGCAGGCCATGATGCAGCCTTGGGTACTCCATGTGGGCACCAGACTGCCCAGCACCTCCCACAGATGCAACGGCCATTGCGTGAAGCCTTGTGCCCCCCAGAGAAGGGTCTCTCTAAACAGAAGCAGGGAAGGAGGGAGCTCTCTAAAGCTACTTCACCAGACAAGACAGGGTCACACAACAAACTTACTCTGGAAACTAGCAACAGAGAGATCTCCTGGGCACCCACAGGCAGGAGAGAGAAAGAGAACAAGAGTGCTGTTAAAACAGAGACCGGTGGCTCTCCTTGGTGGATGGGGCTCAGCACACACCTCCACGTGTCACGGGCCCACATCAGGCTGCAGTACTCTCTGCCTCCCTTCCCTGGGCACCTCTTCAGGGGCAAGGTCTGGCAAAGAGCCTTTTCCACAGCAGAGGGGGACCAGGAATATATTCAGACAGGCCTGGACCCTGCAAGGGTGAAGCTGGGGATGTGTTCTTCAGCTCAGGAAAGGTACCAGCTTCTCCCCACATCCTTCTCAGCCACAACAGAGCTAAGGAACCCCTCGGTTTGGCAACAGTGCTGAGAACCAAATGGCCATGCCAAAGGCAGGACAGGCTCTGCCAGGCTCCAGGATCCGTGATTAAGACTCCCTGCTCACAAACCTGTGCAGTGCCCTCCTCCTTGGGCTCCTGCTTGGCATACTCGCCAACACTTCCCCACAGAAGCTGCTTGCTGTGGACATCAGAGAGCCTAATCCCGGGCTTACATTTCTGGGGTAAAGATCTGGTGAGGGCCTCTCACTTCTCCTGTGAAGGACAGAACCCCTCCTCATGATGGGTCTAACCCACCACCCTGCATGCGAAAGTCACCAAGCAGTCCAGAGAGACTCGGCATGTCCAGGAGAGGAAATGCAGGCTGCAAAGGTCAGGCACGGATATTTGGCCAGGATCCCCCTGCTTCAGCAGCCATCTCACCAGCTGGCCTGTCCCACAGTAGGGGTGGCTGCTAGTGAGAAGACCAGCCCTCCCTCACCACCCATCACAATCCCAACTCCACTCACTCTGCAGGCTGGGGAGGCTGGCATCCTCTGGCTTGGTTTTCAGGAGGTGTGGGAGCCGTGTGTATCTGTACCCGAAGCCACAGCCCTGGGAAAAGAGACAAGGAAACATCTCAGAGGCTAGAAAACAATTGGGTTTTGCTGCTACTGAAAAGTGAAATCCTCGCTGTCCAACCAGGCCCAGAGGTTGAAGGGGCAGGGAGGCAGGACACTCACCCGCCACAGCCTGACGAGGATCCAGTTGGTCTGTGCCCAGGGCCGCTGCTCATAGGGAGCCAAGAGGTTCTTCATCATGGAGATCCGCCTGCCAGATGAAAGACGTAAGTCAGCCACGAAGGGTGTGGGGACAGGGGATTAAACAGCACCCATGGTAGGATTCAGGGAGCTGGGACAGAACAAAGCCACTGGTACAAGGGTGTTCGGAGCCTCCTCAAGCCAATCTCAGTATCCTGCTCCAGCTCCTGGACTCTTGGTGGTGCTCTGCAGCTCACCCGCTCTCCCACCCATCCCTGCAGCTACCCCAGTGCTGCCCCAGCTCCCTGGGAACAAGCAGGGCAGCACTTACTGCTCCTCTGGGATCCTCTCTACTGCACGCAGCGAGTGCGGGTAGCAGACATAGCTGGCCAACGCCTGCATCAGGGAGTCCCGGATGTCTGTGGAGGAATGAGAAGGAGCTTGGTCAGACACCCAACGACTCCCAGAATATTGGGGAGTGCCTGAACACCAGAGCCTGGGAGGGGCTGCCCCCACAGAGGCTGCTGTCCCAGCTGCTGGGAGAGCATGTCTGTGCTCCAGCAGCTCAGGAGTAACCCCAGATTTGACATGCAAGTAGTCAGGACATAAATCCTGCTCTCAAAAGGGTATCCTAAGTTGAGTATCAGCTTAGGTATCCGTAATAAGCAGGACCCACAGGACAAGGGCAGCGCCCAGCGTCTCTGTATACATGGATGTAGAAAGCACTCAATGGATTCAGCAAACAGATCCCAGCAGAAGTCTAGTGAGCCACCAGTGGTGGGGCTGGCCAGACCTGCAACATTATCACCTCAAAGCAGAGAAGGGCAGCTCTACCTGTGCCCACGATCCTCGAGTCAGCAAAATGCTTGGCCAGGATGGCAGCAAGGCGCATCAAGGTCTCTTCGTAGCCTACAGAGAGAAGGAGGAACCAAGGCTCACCCGACAGCCTGATGGGCAGCCCTGTGGTCCCAGCTTTTCTGCAGACATGGCACAGGTCATGGGATTAATTTCTGGTACAGCCAACTGCAGCTTGGTTGTCAAAGCAGCTGGGAAAACACATCTACATCCAACAGAGCTGTTCACTTCAGTCTGCAGAGTATGAAATAGTTACTTGAAGGAAAGATACAACCATGCAACTGAGTTGGGCAGCAAGGGAAAGATGTCAAGTGCAGAAGAGGCTGAGCAACATCAGTAGCACCCCAGACCTATGCAGACAAGCCGCGTCCAGCCTGCTGGCCCTGAAAAAATCTGCTACCACTGAATTCTGCTCCTCCCTCAACTGCAGACACAGCCTGAACATTTAAGCTATGTCTTTGGGGTGGGAACAGAAGCTTTTCTTACCTTCATGAGCTACCACTATTCCACCATAAGGCTGTGGCTTGCTTTATACTTTATCAGGTCAGAATTAGCATGGTCTCACCATCCCCTCACCTGGAAGTTCTTCCATGCTGTTCACAGGGCTGAAGTAGTTCTTGAGGGCGCTGTAGCTGTTCATAGCCACACTGAGGTAGAACTCTGGCATGAAAGCGAAGAGTGAATCTGTCCTGTCGCCATGCTCAATGGTGCGGATGCACACACGCAGCAGCCAATATATATCCTGCATCTTCTCCTGGCCATAGAGAACACAACAACCCCCATTCAGGTTCATCCAGCTTCTCTTTGGAGAAACACAACTGTCAGCCCCACACTTAGATCTCGAAAACATCTCCATGTCTGAGATGTTCCTCAGTTCCCTGCTTTAAGTTCATTAACCATATCTGTGCCACTCTGTCTTTTCAAAGACCAACAGCAGTGTCAGGTGGAAGGAACAATTGGAGGTCTCTACACCAACCTCAAGCTCAGAACATTACCCTGTTCAGGGTGACATCAGATGGCTTTATCTCACTGAGAAATCCTCTAGGAACTACTCCTTAGTAGGGCATGACTGACTACACAGGCTGGATGGCCACAAAAGCATGCTAGCTTTTATTCCAAGTGCACTGGCTGAAGGAAAGGAGACACTAGAGAACCCAGCATAAATCTGCTGGAAAGCAAGCTGCTCTTTTGAAGGAATTAAATGGGAACAGGCAGAAAGCTCCAACTCAGATCTTTGCATAGCCTTTCAGGTTCTGTGCCAGCCATGCAACCACATTTACTGTCCCAAGGAATGTCAGCCTCTTGCTTCTCCAGCAAAACTCAGGGGGCCCTAAATTAGAAGCAGGAAATTTCAGGGCATCTACATAACTTTAAGTTATAAGAATCAGCACCAATCAAGCCAATAAAAGAGGAAATAGTTCATATCCTGCAATGCCAAGAAATATCAGAAGCAACAGCAATTTGCATAAAAAGAGGTGGAGTAGCGTACATCTCTAATTAAAAGAAAATTAAAATCAGAGGTGCAGATGAGTGCTTTAATTTGCACAGTGGCTTTTCTAAAACACATCGCCTTGGGAGATCTACCTAGGCTTGTGCTGTAAATCAGATCAAATTCATATAAATCAACTAAAGGACATCTTTATTTTGACACTGACACGAGCCCAGCCCAACTGTTGCTTTCAGGATAAAAAGCATCGATGCAGACAACATTAAGGTAAAGAAAGCTGCATTTGGTTTTCTTTAGACTTGATAACCTCAAAATGTCATCTCAAGTATTGCCAAGCTAGAAGAAAGCTTACACCAAAGGGATACAGAGACATGACTGCCCGCAGAGTGACAGAGAAACACAGTGCTGTAACAAAATAAAATAAGGTGAAACAGTTTTCCCACAGGGATGTTTTGAAGACAAGATTATCTACTTTAAAATTAAGAGTGTTTTTAAGCTGTAGTGCTCCCTTTCATCTAACCTTGACTCCCTGAGCTCAGAATAAACCAGTGACTAATTCCCCAGAGCAAAGGAGCAGCCTCTCCTGTGCTTTGACACTTCAGCACAGAGCAAGACTTCACCTCTAGACAGAACCAGTCTCTTTCTCTCCATCAGCATCAGCGGTGCCTGCAACGCTCCTCCAGCTGGGCCCCTCCACCGCACGCAGTTCCTAGGGACACAGGCACCCACTGGGTGGGTGTCAGCATTGGGAAACTGCAGGCACCTGCAAGGGCTGCACGATGGAGCCCTGAGGGTGCGGGCAGCATGGACAGGCTCCTCTGTGCAGACACACTCCTCTCCAGAGCAAGCTCCCACATTTCACAGAGACCTGCTCTCCCTGCCGGCCAAGCAGACTGAGGCAGGAGCACAGACTGGGAAGGCTGTGACCTTCACTCCCAGATGCTGCTGATTCATCCAGAAAGGTGACTCTGCACTCCCGACATGAGGCGGGTATCTGGTTTAATATGACAATAGATCATCTAGAGACACAAATAGTGTTTCTGCAGAGGCCATCGCAGCGACACCTGCAATGCACACCAGTAATGCCCCTCGGCCTTCCAAGAGCACTCTGGAAAGAAAGGTTTATTTTCTGGCAAGCACGGGCTACACTAATGCAGCTGGTGAGCATGGGCAGCGCAGCACTGTGCTTTGCAGCCCGGCACTGCGAGGGAAAGAGGAGACAAGCACAGAGAGTGGGAATTGGGATCAGACCCTGCGGCTCTGCAGGATGTGTTCACAGGAACTGCAACTCCTCCCCTCCCTGTTCACATCCTGGGACATGTACACAGGCCCTGCTGCCACTGCCTGTTCAGTGAAAGGTGTCCTCTTCCCCTACACAAAAAAAAGCAACAAACACAGATGGGACATGGCAATGTGCAAAGGGAGACAGAAAGAAGGGATCTGCAGAGTGGAAGAGCACAAACTGCTTGAGAGAAAAAAGGCTTCATCCTGGAAAATGGTGAACGCAGGGAAGAATGGACAACCTGTGCAAACAATCACTGTGTCACTAAATGCAGAACACACTCTCTCAGTGTGGGAAAAAATGAAGAAAGGGAAAACACCTAAACAAAACCTCTAGGCTTGGATCCTGCAGATTTCAGGAGGGGCAGTGTCAGTGAGACCTCCCTGTGATGCACAGCCCAGCTCAGGGAAATGGTTCATGGTAGCGTCTGTCCTCTAAACGTGCCCTGAGAACCGAATCTCCTTTCGGCCTGCACTCTTCCATCTGCAGCGTAGAGGTTTGATGTACCAAGTGAAAGCCTACAGCCCCTGGCACAGCTCAGAGCAGACTGGGCTGTGCTCTGACAAACGCAATGGGACCAAGCCTAAGAAGGAGCCTCTGATACACAAGAAAGGAAAAATCAGCCCCACAGATCATCAGCATTGCTCCAACCCCAGAGAAGACGACACTTGTGACACAAGAACCAAGCAGCACAAGTAAAGGCTCACTTGCTTGGTCTCCTCTGAGCCACTCACAATACGTTCCTGCCCACCTTTGAATAAATGGTGACATTTATCCAGGCGAGGCGCCGGCTTAGGTGGTTGAGCTTCTCGGAGAAGACCTTTTGGCTCTTCAGCAGTTCCTCATGGATGTCTCTTCTCTGAAAAGAGTGCAGAGATGTCAGGGCAGATGTCACTGCCATTTACAGCATCTTTTTTCCAGACACCGAGAAAGCAAATAACACCTTGGGGCTAGCTAGGGAGTACAGGCAGGCAGGCAAGATGTCAGCAGCCTTTCTGCATAGCAGGCAGGAACCAATGCTATAAAAAGTGCTTGCTGGTCTCAGCTGCAGCCCACAAGGCCCAACACAGATGCTGGTCCAGTGTGGGCAGCAGCTTTCAGGTCAACTACTGTCAGATGCTTTTTTAATGCATCACTAGATACACTCAGTCTGCAGCAGCTGGATAGGAGAGATGCGTCCCCAGCCCAGCACTGGAGCGCCTCCCTCCCCCAAGATTCCATTTCCAAGGTGGAACCTGCAGCACATGGTATGTCTATAGCACATGGAGGCTTGCAGGCTGCCACAGCCTGACTAGGAGAAGCCAAAGCAGTTGTTTCAGTCCCCCTGTTCCTTGAGGCATTGATACAATAGGCTGGCACAGTGCAAAACGTGGCTGCCAGCTCCAGACATGGGTCACCACCCCATCTAAGACACTGGCTGCTCCAAGGCTGGAAATCACCTGCTGTGCTTCATGCTTTTTGCCAGATACTGAGGCTCTACCAGAGAAGGAAGCTGGGAGTCCAGAGGCACTTACTCTCTTAGGGCAGCGGCTGATTTTTTCCTCTGTGTCTTTTAGTGCCATGGCATATTCATTCACATCATCTGACACACCAACCATCTGGAAAACAGCAGATTCCAACAATAAATGAGGGTATTTCTTTCCCTAAACACATAAGCATAGAACCAGATCTCCCATGGGAGTTGGGAGGGGGAGGAAAGAGCACACACAGTCACTAAATAACCAGAAAACAGAGTCAGTGCAGAAGTGTGGATGTTGAAGGAATGGATTCCTGCACAGCATGTGCACTTACCTTCCCAAGCTGCTGGTGGACACTGAGATTGTACATCATCACTATCCCATCCAAGACTTCCAGGAGGGAGTTCTCTGTGATGGGCTGGTCTGGCTCCTCTGGGGGTCTGCCCAGTAAGAGACCCTCATTTCCATGGCTGCCTTCAACTGCAATGCATCCCCAAGACAGCAGAGAAGTTCTCAGAAAAGCATTTTGGCATCTCAGCTTCTGCTCGCACCTCTCTGAAGCCAAAGCCCTGCTGTGCTTCTGAAACACAGCGCTCCTGCCCAGCCCATGCGACCCACTAGATACGCTAACATACCATTCCCGTTTCACTGCCTGCATCAGGCTGATCTGCTAGGTCTGCTCAAACAGACCCAGGCCATGCAAATCCTGCTTCCTCGAGCTCTGTACATGATCCAGAGGCTTGCCTGTCATGTCCGGGATGGCAAAGGGGTTAACTATGGACTTGTGGGTGTCAGCACACCATGAGAAGGGGACTGAGCGATGCTGGATGTAAATAGACTGCATTCCTCATGAGAGTACTGGGAGTTGGAAGGTGCCATTCTCCCAAGGATCACCTGAACCATGCTAGCACACAGCAAGTACTCACTGTCCTCCTCTGTCCGCTGCTCCACACTTAGTGTGCGCACTTTAATCTTCTCCAGGGTGCCAAGAGGCCGTCGCGGGTTCATCAGACTGACAGTTGCCGTGCTGAGGAAGCGGTTGGCACGGCCCAGTGTAGGGGAGCTGAGCCAGCCAGGTCTGGCCAGAGCTCCACCAATGGCCAGGGCAGCAGAGGGACGCTGAGACTGGAAAGAAAATAAAGAAGAAACTGTTCTAGGTGCTTGGCTGCCTGTTATTCTGCTCTTGTCCCTGCAAGGAGGTTGGTATAGATGCACAGTGGCCACTGGCAGGTGAGCAGACATCCTTCCTATTGTGACTGGGCCAGCAGTGCCAGGTTAGCAAACGGATATTCCTGCCTCTAAGGGCACATGCCAGGTACAAAGAGGGGATCTGCACAGTAAGAAGCTGCTCTGCCTGTGGTTGCCTTGCATCCTTTCAAACACAAGCACCAAGAGCTGCCGTGGCAGAGAGGGGGCATAATCAGGTCAGTGGGCAGTGAGAGAGTAGAGCAAATGAAATCTTGCTGCTCAAACTTGGTGCATTCAGGACGTTGCTGATCTCCAGTGACCCTCAGGCAAGTGCAGCTGCTCATCTGGCTGCCCATGGACTGGTTACAGTTCTGGCCCAGACACTGCCCTTCCTCTAACATGAAAGCTTTTCTAGCCAGAGGCTCAGCTCGCTGCCCCAGCACCAGGGCACCTACAGGTGAATAATAGCACATGGCTCACCTGCGCTACTGATGTGGCCGATTCCTCATCTTCATCAAGATCGTCCATAGTCACTGCATGCAGCTCTGCTGGGTCAATCAGGACATTGGCTTTTGCAGCCAGGTCATCTGCAAAGAACACACCAAAGCAGCTGTGAACACAGGAGTCACCTGTTGCTTTCCATGAGGCAGCCCTAGGTTCATCCCCTTTCCTGCCTCTCGACAGTAGAGAAGCTGCCAGCAAAGTCAGGTGTTGTGTCAGAACAAGTTCCCCTTCCCTGCCAGCTTCCCTACGTGGAACAGCTCTGCCTGTGAGCAGCCATGGGTGCTGCTGACCCAGACCCTCTTCTAGTCTTACCAGCAACAAACAATTAATGAGGAACCAGGAGACAGCCGCCAGGGCCAGACTAGGGAGCACAGGAAGGAAACTCAGGGCCTGTTAAGCATGCAACTCTTTAACACTGTCCCATGAGATGTCCCCAGGTTACTAGGACTGCAGGTTCCCCTCAAGACTCAGACCAGAAACCATCCCCAGCCCAGATGAAAGCTGCGCTGACAGCTGTGCTCTACAGAGCCCAAACAATGTGTCCCCTAGTCCACAACCCTGTCCTTAAAGCTGGCCAGGAAGACCTTGTTGAGAAGCCTGAGGAGATTACACGGCTCTCAAGTTAAGTAATCTAACTCTGAACAGCCAGGGATCGGCTTGAGACAGGGAAAATGGTCCTAATCTTGCAAACGCATGAGGGAAGAAGAGAGACGTGAACCAAAGGCAAATGCAAGAGCACCACAGCAGAGTATTCCCAGACTGCCCGTTCCCTCCACACACTCAGAGATTCAGAGAGTAAACGGTTAACTTAAAGGACACTCCGCCCAAGAGGGATGGTGTCTTTTTTGGTGTAACTTGGACCTCCTTAAAATTCAAGTCTCCTCTCTCTAAATTTGATCACAATTCATGACCCACAGCTCCCTCCCTGGGATGTCTCTCAGGTGAACTCCAGCCAGGGCTTGGATGCAGGTATCAGAAATGAGAGCACTTACCTTTTAAAGTCTTCTTAAGATGAGACAGGAGACCTCCAAGTCGCTGAAGGTCAAAATAATCCACCTTCCCATTATAGAACAGTTGAGGAGGGATGTAGGCCTCTAAAGCAGAGAAAACTTGTTTGCTCCACGAGTCTCACACACAGGACCCACACAGACACATAACCCTCCTACAGGAGAACCCAGGACCCAGTTTGGACCTTTAATGAATGACGGGTTTTTGTCATGAAAGCACAAGCCATTAAGGTGGAGGTGATTTCTACAATGAAACAGAAACAGGAGCAACCAATGGCCACAGACAACAACTGCATCATAAGAAAACTCAGCGGCTCTCTACCTGGCTGCTCCAGCACTGTAGTTTAGTCCCACATAAAGCAATTACTGAGTCCAGAGAGAGGCTCAGCCTAAAGTAAGACAGGGAACTGCCAAGCAGACGATTGGCAGGACAGGCAAGGCAGGGTTTGAGGGTGGGGAAAGCAGTTGGCACCAGTTTGGTTCCCTCAAAATCCGTCTGGAAATCCCAAAACCAGACAAAAACATTCGCCTAAACTTTGGCTTTGGGATCACTGAGCTGCCCCTCTACAGACCTACAATTAGTATTGGACTCTGTTCCCCAGCACAGCAGGGACTAGCAAACACCACAGGTAACTCCTTTATGAATCTCAAAGGAACGAACTGGAATAGGTTTGGACATGGACTGGAAGAGATCTGCACACAGGAATTACCCAGGGTGACTGAGAACTACAGACACAGGGTGACAGAAGGCTCATAAGAAACACAAACCTTCTGGCATCCTGGAGAGCCTCCAGGCCTTACCTTCACTGCTCAGCGCAGCAGAGGTCTTTGCCTTGTGGCCATCCCAGAAGAAGCGCAGGGCAGCAATAAGCCGGTGCAGGAAGCACACCATGTACTCTGGTGGGCACAACACAGTCAAGTTCTAGAGCAAGAAAGAGAGTTCAGTCATCAGGGCAGGTGTGAAAGCACACCTTAGTCCCAGCAGCCACCTGGGGCAGTCACCTCGCGCTTCCAGCACTGGGACAGCACCCAGCCCTGATGGCAGGAGCAGGTTTTGCCTCTAGCAAGTGCCGGGCACTGAAGCAATAAGCCGGTCTCACAGAGGATGGATACCACCTGCTACACCAAGAAAGATGGGGCTGGTCGCGAACACAGAGATGCGAGTGAAGAAAAGGTTTCCTGCAACAGCAGACACCTGCTTCCCAAAGCTGCAGGCCACCCTCTTGATCCAGGGCCAGAACAGTCCCCACCCAAGTTGTGAAGAGGATGCCAAAGCCGGCAGGCCAGTTGTGGTAGAGCCCTCCCCAGCCATGCTCCCCAAAGAGGCTTTAGGAGGACATCCAGCTCCCGCTCAAGGCTGTTCCCAAGGCCTGCTTTCCCAGAAATCACTGCACAGGACTTGGATAAGACGCTTGGTTTCTGGCCTCAGATCTTTTCCCTCCTCCCCACTCCCAGTTGTATCTAGATGTCAGTCGATCAAATGATGGAAGCAGCCCAGCTGAAAGGGCATTGCTCCCAGCCCAAAGATGCAACAGACCTCTGAGGTGAGGTCTGGGAGGCTGGTGCTCTGACTTACCCCTCTGTTGCTAGCATTCTCCTGAAGAAACTTGCGGAATTTGTTTAGGAAGATGTATCTGGAGGCTTCCCCCTGTCAGGAGGAAAAGCAGGTGGTCAGTCTATAGTGTGCAAGTCCTGTGATGTGCAGATGCTATACCAAAAGATCCACTGAGCACTCACCCCTCCTCTGTCCTTGTTGTTCAGCAGCAGCTTCAGAATCTGAACCTGGAGACCTTCTACCACTAAAATAGGGACATGTCTGCCATCATAAAACAAGCACAGGAGAGCAGCCACCCCTATTAGCCCCAGCTACAGCATCTTGTCCCTAGAAGAAAAGCTGCACCCTCAGCAGAAGCAGCCCAGGAAGAGCCAGAGCAAGCAGAATGCTGATCCCATCACTGTGAGAACTTTCTCCTCCACCATCCAGCAATAAATTCATCCACAGCTGATGAACAATGCCCCTAAAGGGTTTGCTAGTGTCGCGTCGTGGGAAGCTGTAGGTCCAGGCATTGAGGTCCCAGCACTCATAGCCCTCCACCAAGTAACAGCATCACTGCCCCCCACCCCTGCAGCATAACCTGTCCTGGCCAAACCCAGCCCAACGGCAGGGCATGAAGGGGATTTGGAAAGAGCTCAAGGGCTGGTCCCCCTAGCTGCACAAAAGGTATGTGATCTCGGCAATTTCCCTCCTTCTCCACAGACCTTCAATGCGTTTCTTGAGCCGCTGGCAGCCTCTTTCATACGCCCGCCGCCTCAGTCTCTCCTCAGCACTCTCCTCCTTCACCTCCTTACTCTCCTTGCCCTGGGTGGGGGACAGACACTGCTCAGCAGGGGATCCCTGACTGAGGAAACCATCTTGCCAAAGGGGGAGCAGAAAGGCCCTGAAAGAGTGTGTGACTGCAGCTGGCAGCACTTCCAACCAGGCCTTCTGCGGCCTGGCAACAGGTAATGGTGGGAGATCTTTTGAGGACACATAAGTAGATCTGTAATTCCTTGGACACTGTGAGGTTCCTTCCCAAATGAGTAGCCATAGATAACTGTCCTCCTCCTTTGTCCTGAGCAACATCTCCCAAACGTCCCCTCTAAGGAATAATGGAGACAGCAGGGGAGCGACGGAGAGGTTACAGCTCTCGCACAGCTCTGCAGGGTCCACCAATGCTAATCCAACTTCCTCAGCTAGAAAATGATGGGGACAGCAGGCAATAATAGTGGGTGTGCTCTTACTTACATCCTTGGTGAAGCGGTTTGGCCACCACGTGGTGGGAATCAGTTCCTGCAAACCAGCCTCCTCTACACGCAGTGGGCTCTTTATGTAGAAGAACACAACTGAACGGAGCACATCGAAGCTGTGGCTGAGTTAAAGCAAGCAAAAAAGCTACATCTGAAGAAGGCACCGGGCGTGTTTCCAGAGCTGTAGTGAAAGACTCCTTTCCAAACAAACACACAAAGCTCTGCAAGACTAGAGCCCACTTCTCCCGGGAGAAGCCCCATGCAGTTATCAGAGCAGCTGCCCAAATGCTAGCACAGCAGCTGGACTGCTTCAAAAGTGGTTTTGCTCTAGGGACATTAGAGGGGTCACTCAGGTAGAAATGAAGTCCTCTGTGTTAGCAGGATGCACCGTTCCCCCTCCTCAAAGCAGGACTTTGTAGAGGATGGTGTCAGGCAGGCAGAAAACCCGAGAGGTAAGAATGACCTCTCAAAGACGGAGGCTTCTGCCTCCTTGCAGCCTCCACAGCTGCATTACTGAGGGCAGGGAGAACTGAGCCTGGAGGAGACACAAAGGATACAGAACATTGCTGAGTAGGTATTTCCTAGATTTCTCGTGCTTCAGGACTGCAATGGTGAGCCGGAGGTAGTGAATCTAGGGAAACACAAGAACAAAAGTGATTCCATCTACAGAAGAGGATACAACTCTCTAACAGGTACAGTGTTACAGAACTGCTGTCTCTGCATCAAACAACTGCAAAATCCCAAATCTTCCCTGCTCTGTACTTTTGGACAAGGGTGAACAAAGAAACTGGGTAACCACAGCTTCCTGGGGAGTCAGAAGGGACACTCACTTGTAATCCCAGGTCTGGGATGATAGGCGAGAACCTGTAAGCCCGCAGCAGGGACATCAGTAGCTGCTTGAGGCACTCATGCACTTCATACTCCTGAGAAATAAGAAACACGTTGAACAGCAACAGCATGGAGCTGGAAACAGTTACGGTTGGAGCAGCTTGGAAGGCAACATTCACTTCTGAACTGAAAAAGCAAGTGTTCTGAACCCACAGCGTTTGTCCATCTGATATGACTCCATATGAGAGAATCCAAGTAGAAGTTGGTGCCATCACTTTGCTACAGGGAAACAAGCTTCTGCACTAGCAAAAACAATTCAAAAGTCATCTACAGAAAGCCAAGTCCCAGGTCCAGTTAGCTGAGTTGAGTCACCCATCCCTACGTCCCCTAAATCTACCGAGCACACATTGTTGGCAGAATCAGCCCAGATACGAAAGAAGTTACTCTGGTGTATGTGTGGTGATGGAGGAGCTGTCTGTTTGAGTCCAACTCACAGCCAGGACCCAGCAGGATGAGAGCCAACTCTTCCACAAACATCAGCCCTGCAGGGTGTTCAGCTTAACTTCCAAGATGAGGGGCGTGAAGGGAGCATGACAGTTTTCAATGAGAGCAGGCTGGGCCAGTGCCCATACCCATTACTCATTACTGCAACAGATAGACACGTGTCTCCAAGCAGACCTCTGCAGGAATTGGCTCCATGGAACCAACCCAGTACCTGGTGGCTGCCTCAAACAAGTGTCCCAGGAAGGACTGATCTCATTCAGGTTGGACAGGAAGGGGCACAGGAAGCTGGAGGAGGTTTTTATCCCAGCAGCGCTGGAGGTGGCAAGTGCAGTGCCCATTCCCATCCCAGTCCTGAACACTCCAATCCATCTCTTGGAGCATATGTCGGCTCTTAAGACCTCCACAGTCACATAAGCATTAACAACATCCAAGAGACCAACTCGTTTCTTACTGATGGATTTGATGTTCGCCGAAGCAGGAAGTTATCCAACACCACCAGTTCCTTAAGCAGCAGGAGAAGCCTAGAAATGCCTCGTTAGCTCATGGCCAGTGTCATCATCACTTATTATTCTGCATTCAACCCTCATTCTCCGGGTGTGAAGCAGCAGACAGATGAGCTAGCCCAGAGGGTGGTCTACCACAAAAAAAAAGGGACTTTGTCACCAGTAAGGGAAGGAAGCTGATTGCTACCGATATTTTCTAGGGAAGGCTGTCCTCCACATCTCCCAGGGGCCCCCTGTGGCCCCTGTGGAGGAACCAGCCCCTCAGCAACTCACCTCCATGAGAAGCCACATGAGATCAAGCAGCTGCTGAATAAGAGGATGAGACTCCACTGCCCCTCCTCGCTCAAGGATGCTTAATAGGAAGGTCATGAGCACATCTTCCACCAGATACACCTTGCACTGCAGGCAGAGAGCCACAGGTCAATAGTCCTCCACGGCACAGAGACTTACCAGGAAAGCTGAGGTTTCCTTCCCCTTGCCAGCACAATAACAGGCAGCTACAGAAGCCTGCAACAGGCAGGCAACACTCACCATGAGAGGAGAGAAATAGTTGAAGATGTGGGCCAGTGTAATCAACACCGTGGGTTCTCCCTGAAGTTGCCACATGGACGTGTCCCTCTCCACCAGCTTCCCCTCCTGCAAAGACACGCCCAGAAAAACACACAGCTTGGATCCAGCTTACCCATACATCAACAACAGAATGAACTAGAGGCCTGAAGCCAGCAGTATTTGCTGTCCCATGCCCGACTGCACTATAAACCTTCAGCATGGGAATTTGGGATTGCCAAGCAGCCAGGCCCTTGCCTCTGGAGAGGTGCATTGCAGTCAGGATGTCAGCTACAGTCACACGCATGCACCTTGACAATCTGTTTTTCCAAAAGGATTCAAGTGTCCATGACAACTTGTAAATGAGAATCTCTACAGAGGAAGTCAGCTGGCAAAGCAGGCCTCTGTTCAAGCCCAGACCAGAGCAGAGGGCATTCCCTGTGCTCTGGGCATCAACAGATCATCTCCCACCCTAGCAGAAAAAGATGGGTTTCTAGAGAACAGTGAAACAGCCCAAACAGCTGCCAAGGCAGCCCTGCTAGAATTTCACCCCATCGCTACAGCCGGACGTCAGTAAAAAGTTTAGGATACGAACAAGCTTCTTTCAAGGCTGCAAAATCAAATCCAGCAGCTCTGACCTCAACAACACCAACTCTTGCGCACCGGGAATGAAACTTCAGAGAATTGAGAACAACAAAGCCCAGTATGATTTGATTTAAGTACTGGAACTATTAGGAATCCCATTTCACAAGCCAAAGAGCTCCAGGGACACACAAGCCCCATGCAAAAGCAGCTAAACATTTAGGTTCCCAGGTACATGGAACTGTCTGAGATGCCAGCATGTGCCAAGAAGTGCAGAACTACCTTCCCCACAGATTCGCCCAGTGACATCAGCTTACCGTCACATCTATTCCAATATGGATCACATTCTTCAGGTAGCCCAACAGCCTGCGAGCCTTAACTAGGTCTGCAACAGGAGGATCTTGCAAGGGGCGGTAACCTTCCACTGGATAAGTAGGCAAGTGTTAAGGTAAAACACAGTCTGATCCTTTCAGGACTTCTTTTGTTTGTGCAAGGAGACCATTTCCCTATTTTACTCTACACTTGTCATGGTTCAACCATGCCTCAGTCATGGTTCAAACCACAGGGCCTTCTAAACAGATGATAACCCACAAGCTTGTACCCCGGCTTCCTCAATACTTCCAGCAGTGAGCATTTCACACCACACTTCTGCTCTCAGCAGGAAGATCCACTCAAGCCTCCATTACAGCTGTCGATAGGCCCACCCAGGACTGCTCTGACAGGAGCTGAGGCCCCAGCATTCCCAAAGGAAGGCAGCAGAAAACGCTAATACCATGTCAGCAGTCCCACGCGGCTGGAAGGTAGAAGAGAGCAGCGGCCAAGAGGCTCAGCAGCATTGGGGTTTTCAGACCTGGAGAGCAAGATCTTTGCAGGATCTGAGTGCTTGGGAACAGGCAGCCCCCAGCTGCAGCAGGAGCTGTTGTTGCAGAGCTGAGAGCAAAGCTCATTTCACAAACTGCCTGGGACCAGCACAGCTGTTTGTGTGCCCTGTGCTGCTGCTCCAGCTAAGGGGATATCTGTTTCTTCTCGAGCCTGCTCTGTGCACAACTGCCAATAAGAGAAAGCAAACTGCAGTCAGGTCTGTCTGTTCTACAGCCTCCAAAGATGGTCTCAGGATAGGCTCCCCTCCCTTCAGACCCCCTCACACCTAAAGGATATCGGAGTGGACGGCTTCCAAAGTTAAAAGCAACGGACTCTTTGAATGAGAGGCTGATGGCAGGGAAGTAAGCCATTCCAGCACCCCTTGTGATGTTGTCAAAAGCAGTTCCCAGAGAGATGCCATTCCTGAAAGAAGGAAAACCCACAAGGTTTCAGTTACAGAAGGAGGGTTTTGAGATCAACTCGGCAGTCGAGTTATCTGCACTCCCCTCCTGGCAGATTGGCAACACAGACACATCAGTCAGTCACGCCTCCTGTCCCTCTTAGCTGGGCCCACACGCATCCCAGCTCTGCTGAGTTACAGCCCCAGCAAGCAGAGCAGCACTCCCACTTTCATACGATGGCACAGGAAGGCGCTGGAGCCTGCACAGCATGCAGAGCCCACTCAGTTTCGAAGGCAACCCAAGTCCTTACAGGTTAACAATCCAGCAGGACATTTTAATGGCAGGTCACAGTTTTGGCCTCATCCATTTGACACTGGTGGAAATAGGATAATGCTCTCAATTTACCCTTTTGTAAAAGACAACATGGAGCTTCTAACAGGTTTTAATTCCAGCTGGTTTGCTGCAGTCTGTGGTTTAGGGCCAGGGAACAAGCCTTACTTAGGATGGCCTCTGCTCATTGTGCAGGGGAGTTGGAGGCAAGAGGTTTATCAGCCCTTCCACGGCTCCCTGTGAGTCTGGGACAGGCAAGGTCTACACTGACCACAGAAGCAATTGGTGTGGCTCAACCTGCTGCACTATCAAGCATCATGAGAGGTCCTAATCCCTCCAAAATCCTAGGAAGCTTTACAAAGACTCGGTAGCTTGAGTGTCTTCCTGCCAAGTGCCCTCACCTGAACTTAGGAGACTCAACAGCTCTTTTACATAGTTTCTGAACACAACACAGAACAGCAAAGGCTGAAACTACCAAATAACTTAGAGGGGAGAGGGCAGAAATAGGGCTCAGCAAATGCTGAGCAGTGAGGAAACCTCCATGTTACACACAGACACCAACCGAGCAGGGAAATGGGCAAAGATGCTTACAAGCAGAAAGCAATGGTGCCCTCATCAAGGTCTATCAGACAGCTGACGATGTCTCCTGCTGCCCAAGACTGCAGTGAAGGGAGAGAAAAGGTTAAACATAAATCCACTGTGTTCCCACATCAGGAAAAGACTGCAGCTCAATCAGTCCCTCGTGATTCTGGATTCCTTCTCACAGCAGGTCATGCAGCACTCTCAGGCGCTTCTGGAAGCTGCATACAAGCCACTGGTTGGGATCTTTTGTCCCTCCAGCACCAGGAACATGCACAGGATCAAAGGTGTATTTATCCCAACACTGTATCATCCTCTGATATGCAAGAAAGAAGCAGAGCCTTCCAAACACTTTGTTGGGTATCAGTCTGCCAGGCTGCTCAACAGAGCACCACATGGCACGTCCACCACCCCTAAGGTGCAAACAACTGCCGGCAAACAGCCTCCCCAGGAGCAGACTGAAGCAAGGAGGACAGCTTGAGGGCATTTCATAGGGCCCAGCAGAATCCAACGAGCAGGAGGAGTTCCCTGCTTTCTTCTCTTTACCTCCTGTTCCCAGGAGGACAGCTACTCACTTTGCCATAGTTGGTAGTAGTCACGTTCCACTTGCGCACTCTGTTTCCATCGTATGCATATGAATCTGGTGTATCTCCAACACCTTCCTGCACCAAAGCATAAAAGACGAGGCTCATAGAAGGCCAAGCAGGATCCTTCTCATTGCAAGAGTGGCTTTAACAGGGAGACCAGCAGACAGGGAGAGCAGCTGACAGCACACACACTCTGCCTGGGAAAAGCCCTCCCTCTAGGGGTCAATCCAATAGTCTGTGGTCTTTACTTCAGAGCAATACACCATCCCTTACTCATTTTTAGGTCAAAAGAAGAATGCTGGCACACTACACTCCCAAAACCTGTCAAAGCAGCCCTCCAGGATGCCCATCACCTCCCCTCTCAGGTATTGCCAAGGGCTGGCCTAGGCTTGTCACTCCTGGGCATAAAAGACCTGAAGCACCACGGCTGAGGGCAATCCTGAGGCATGCTTCCAGCACCGATACCCACACGCTCTCTGGAGAAGACGCCAGCTGAAAACCAACATGTGGCGGTGGCTATGCACAGCAAAAGCGCAGCAACATACCCAGCATGCACGGCTTTCACACGGTGCTCTGTTCTGTGAGCACAGATTCGAAGCAGCCTAGTAAAGAGTTTCAGAACAGCAGAGCAGAGCTGGTGCTTTGTGTGTGTGTGTGTCGGGCAGGAACCGCCAGCAGGGCAGGAGCACAGCACCAAAGTGACACTGCGCGCTGACCTAAGAAGCAGTGGAGGAACGCAGAGCGGCCCTGTGCCCCGAGCAGCAGTTACACTACCTCCTGATTAAATCTGCAGTTGAGAGTACACCAGCCAATCTGCATGAGTCCCTGGGAGGAGATGAGCACCTCGTAAATCCACTTCCCTGAAAGAAAGAGAGACGCTGAACAGTAAACCCCTGTTCTGTAAGAGAACCATTAAAAAAGCTGAACCTGACACTGCTCCCACAGAAATAGGCGTGGCACATAAAGGAGCTTCGGGACATGCCCAGCCTTCCCCTCCCACCTCTTCACTCCAGCATCACACAACTCTCCAACCTCCTGCCTCCCTGGAAAAGGCAGTGGAGGAACTGGGGACAAGGGGGCTCAAAATCTGGAGCATGCTGAGGATTTCCTGAGCTCTTGCATTGTGTAACTGTCCATACACTCTTTCTGGGGTCCTTTCTCAAAGCACCACTGGTTTACCTCCTCACCTTTATACACGCACGTCGTGGCCCTGATGGACCCAAAGTTGCTGTGGCCAATCACCTGCACCAACAACAAAAGGTATTTTAAAGCCAGGCAAAAGGGCTGTTTCACTCAGCTCTACCCATTCTCTCCTTCCTAGCCCTCAAAATCAGATAGCGAATCGATTCACAAGTACAGTGTAGGGAAGAGACAGGACATCTTCCCCATCCCAGCAGCTGCACTCAGAGCCCCAGGCCCTAAGGAATCCCCCAGGTCCTTCCCCCGGCTCATCTGTAGGTGACAGAGCCCAGGAAAACATGCAGCACAGAAGCAGAACCAGAGCGACGTGGCAACAGACATCTCTCCGGTGAATTGTGACAGGTACACAGATGTGGCTGTTGTACAGGAAAGACCCCGGAATCCTGGACATATTGGAGCAAATCCTAGATTGGAGGGGTGTCCAGACTAAAGGTCAGGGCCAGCAGGTAACATGCTGTCCAGAAACTGCACCCTGCTCACTCCTGACTCTCAATCTCAGGAAGGACCATGAAGAAGAGGTGAAGGCAGCAACAAGGAATTCACAGGCAAGCCAGTGGGATCCAATCTGAGGGTAGGTCTCAGGGACAGCCAAGATAACCTACAGGAAAGGGGAGACCAGGGCAGCCCCCTCTGCTGCAGGTGGAAGAGGAGACCCAGATTAAAGAGGGAATGAGCCCAGGACATGTGTGCTCAGTGATGGGGTGAACAGAGTATAAATTACTGCCATAGGAAAGGGTTAATTTCCAGGTGATTCTTTCAGCTGATTAGCTAAGGAGCAAGCATGGTTCGAATAGAAACAAAGGAGAAATGAAAGCCTTAGCTCCAGCCTCTCACCATCACTAGAGGATACCAGAAGGAAGGAAGGAAGAGGCACTCTGCTGGAGGGAGGGACAGGAAAGCTGTTTGCAGCCCCTTCCCCTGCTTAGCCAAGCTCTTCAGCGAGCCCCTGGGCCAGGGGAATTCTTTCACTTCCTCACAGCTCCACTTGGAGCTTGGTGAGGCTTAGGGGTGCTGCTAGGCCTGTTCCCAGGAGCACTCAGTTTCTCCAAGATCCTGCAGCCTTCTGGGCATTCCACCATAGTCTACAAATCCAGTGATGGGGATTTGTTATGAAGAAGAAACCAGGAAACCCAAAGTGCTTTTAGTCCCACAAGACCATTTTCTGCTACACCCAGCATCACACTCACCCCAAGTAAGTCATCATCGACCAGCAGGAGCCCCTCAAAACCGCTCGTGTGGTCCAGCACCACAGCGGAGGGGCCAAGCCGGCCCTCGGCTCCCTGATCTGAAACAAGAAGTGCAGGAAACCTGCTAGGGAAAGCTGTGAATTGAACAGTACACCTGCTCAGTGCCTCCAGCGAGGCTGTAACAGCACCTAGATTCTGCTGCCGAGGAGGAGGACTAAAATAGTGTTAACCATGTTAGATCACCAGGACCTCAGAAAAAGAACCATCACTGAGGTTTAAAAGGAAGTTTTCATAGCAACACACAAGATCTCAGCTACCCAGCATTCAGGTCGATGCTGTTTTCCACATTGCCTGAAATTTTTACTTTGGCAAAATTCAAAGATCCAACTAAACTCAATGTTCGGCCAACATATCACGCTTTGATTGCAGCCAGCAAGAAAAACTCTGCTTTTTAGGAGAGAAGCCAGCTTGTATCCTGCCACATCCTGACTCGCTCAGGGAAACGAACGCTAGCACGAATGCAGGCAACAGCCTGCGGCCCATGGTGAATGTCTACAGCAGAGATCCGTACATAAAAATGACGAACAAGCCTCTGCATGTCCCACTGAGGAGAGCGCCCCACACTGCTGGGCACAGCAATGACTCTGTAGATCATCATCACTGAAATATCTCCAGCATTTGCCCCAGAACTGCTTTTCCAGGTGTTTTCACCAGGAAATGACTCCTCCATCCAAAAGCAGACCTAGTCCAGAGCTCCTCACAGGTAGGATTTAAAGGTAGGATAAATTACAGCACAGGAGGGCAGAACAATGTGCACTCAGAAGATTGCTTTTCATGACGCAACTTGTCCCCCCTACTATGCAGCACAAGCAGAAGCACAAGTCAGAAAGATGCTCCACATCTCCTACCTCGACTGTCGTCAGAATCATTCTCCTCTGCTAGCAACCGGTCAAGGTGCTCCTGCAGATTCTGGAACGTCAGGTGCTTTCTAGGAATAAATATGCACAGGAGCTCTTCAGAAAACTCTGTCTCCAGGTTTTGAAGAGTTCCAGCCTAGACACACATTCTGTACAGCCCTGTGTCGTGAGACACAGATCGGGGAGTTCTGTTGGTCAGTGTTTCTTGTCGTGAATCTGAGGATTCTACTGCCCAGCACGCTGGGGTAATGAATGAGCCAAGGACTAAGAACAGCATGAACAAGTAACGTAGTTAACAAAGGATCTCGAAGTCCACATCAACCTCAGTCCTACACAGTAGCATCAGCCCAGGACCCAACATTTCATGCCTGATGTTGAGGCTGCTCCCCTTTCAGTGCATTGCTTTGTGTTTCCCAACACTGAGTATCACAGACCATTTCGCTACCAATTCACTGTCACGGCCTATTCACCTTGACATTGCTCTAAATAGCTTTGCCACAGCTGCAGACTTCCTCACCTCACACTCTCCTCCTTTCCAAGTCTCCCAAGGACTCACAGAACCCCACAAGTTGTGCTGCAGGTCTCCAAGAGACCCCAGCAGGACCTCCTTTTACTGTGAGAGTCGCTAGTTGTTCCTGCTTCCCATTTCCAAATCTGTTCCATCTG
Organism: Clamator glandarius; assembly: GCA_033459285.1. Taxonomy (NCBI): domain Eukaryota; kingdom Metazoa; phylum Chordata; class Aves; order Cuculiformes; family Cuculidae; genus Clamator; species Clamator glandarius. The sequence continues at coordinate 970,003 of JAUNZM010000711.1, read as the reverse complement.
TGGAACAACTTCCCACTTCTGCAGGGCCAAGGGCTAAGAGAGACCTTTGGAAAATCCGATGGGTGGGAAGGATGCACAGTAGTGGAATCAATTAATCGGTTCTGATTGGCATGAGAGGGGATGGCTTCAGCAAAGAAGCTTGCTCAGCAGCTAGCACAGAGGAGGGGGTTCTGGAAGAAGCTGGAAGAGTAAGAGGCAGCCAGAGAGCTGTCTGCAGCAAGCTCCTCTACGAGGAATTCAGGCCTCTGAAGACAAGATGTCTTACCCTAAAAGCTGCTTTCATATGGCACGTGTTATTTTCAAGGCCTATTTGACCACGACTGGGCTTTCTACCAAATAGCCTAGTCCAGGAAAAAGAGTAGAGGGCAGGAAAGAAAAGACAGACACAGACCAGTCAAGTGAACCATGAGTTCTGAGCCATTAATCACCCGGCAAAGGAATTAGAAATACTGAAACCCAAAATGCTCAGGTGGATGGAATCTTCCAAGGCAGGCAAGCTTGTGGTGAAGTAACACAACCATAACCCCAGCTCACCAAGAGCAGAGAGGGCCAAGAGCTATTTTTAGCAGCTCTGAGCTCACATTTGAGCTGGCGGCACTAAGTATAGCCTGTGGAATGTGACCCCACCACAGGCTGGCAGGAGCTACCCGCTTGCCTTGCTTGGCCACGCCGTACCACCCTGAACAGCTCTGACTTCCCTCTGGCTAAAGAGCTAAGTGCAAGGGAAATCTTTACTTTCTCAAAAGTACATGTTTCTGGGTTACAAGGTAAAGGAGAATGGAAAACAAATAAAAAAGAGACACTGAACAGGAATTTGGTGGTTTTTTCCTTTAGTGACTCCCAATAATTAAAGAATCAACAGTTTCACCCCCTGGGACACGTATGGTATCCCCTGTATCAATAACAGCCTTGCCTTTAGCTCACAGGGCACTGGTGACCTATTTTTCCTCACTTTACTTACAACCTGGGCATTTTGCACTTCCTTACATATCAAGAGGGAATGCAAACCACACGGTGAATGCTCCCTTGCCTATTTATTTCAGAAATGCTGCCTAGTGATTTTATATGTGGAGGTTTTCATGCAAAACATTCTGAAGAATGCCAAGCCCTACCATTTGAAAAAGCCATGGAAGGGTAAGAGCTGGGAGTTATTTCTGTCACATGGTGCTGCAGGGCTTTTAACAGAGATCACGGTGTGGCACCTTCCTTTCTTTTCAGTGCAGTGTCTGGGACTGATACAGCATCGCTTGCCCTCTAGTGAATGAGAAGTTGTTCGATACCTGTAAGCAGCTGCAGGCTGGTTCCCATCAGCATTGGTAAAGATGCGATGCAGATAATCATTCAGCAGCCGACTGTTCACAATCCCTTGTGAAAAACAGAAGGAAAATAAGCTTAGGGAGTTGCAAATTAAACTCAAATACAAATTTCACGTCCAAGCAAGAAACTGGTAACTACCGGAAAATTATGTTCAGGTTTGCAGATCAACATGGTAGCAAATGCAGCTTGAAGTCATCACTCATCGTCTCACCACCTTCACTGCAGCCCTCGCACCAAACATGATGGGGCGCAGTACACAGGCTCTTTCTGATTTGAGCTGCTCTGTGATAACAGATGAGAGGCCACACACCTGTCCCACAGGTGGAACCTCACCCTCAGGAACGCTGCTGTACTGCTTCCTAGTCAAGTAACTTCAGGAGCTGGGCACGGGAATCCAATTTAATTTCCAAAAAAGAAACTGTTGCAGTCCCTGATGTCTTTTTCATACCTGGGACATCTTAAATACCTACACCTCTAAACCGCACAAGGAGATGCTTAGAGAGAAAGGCCTGCAAACAAAGCTCATCTTGTCTAACCCACAGCCCTCTTTAACAGCTCACTTTAGCTTTCATTGTGCAAAACAATCCCTAGTGCCACATCAATGCCACCTCCTTAATTTCTAGGTGCAACAGTCCCCTCAAATGCCAGATCTGTGGTCTCATAGGCAGTGAGTGATTGGTGAGTCCAAGAGAAAAGAGACTGTGTAGCAGGGACCAACTCTTTCCAGGAATGTTTTAATCTGAGAATCTGACAAGCAGTTCATCCTGGAAGGAGAACTCCCTGCATCAGACGGGACAAAGGCAGGCAACGCAGCATCCTCCAGCCTTGCAAGGTAGGGTTGTGTGCTGAGGAAACAGCACAGCGACATGAGCTTCTGGAGTCCTGAGTGCTACAGGAACATCCCTGCCAAAATCTCACCTCAGCTCAGGGGTTTGCTCAGCTTCAGCCCCACCACACTTCACGTCAGCGAGGTAAGTGCAGCTGGAAGGCAGCTGATTTCCAGGGAGGTAAGGGGTGCTCACCCTGCCCGCAGCCATCCTGCTTTGACACGGCACAGACAGGCCCATACCTGTGACCTTGGACTTCTCCGGCTCAGTGCTCAGCCTGTAGTTCTTCCTTGAGAAAGCAGTCCCAGCACCTCTTGACGTCATTCTTCACAGGCTCCACTTCCAGAGCGGACATAAGGCGGACAGACGCCTAGAACAAAACCTCTGGGGAGGATGCTGCCTTCAGACTTCTATTTTTCTTGGAGGTTGATATACCTGGATTGAACAGCAGGGATAAGCCAAAAAATAGTCAGAGCCCTTGCGCTGACGATATCGGACAACAGCCCAAACCCAGCTAACCGCCAACCCTGCTCAAGGTCCTGTGTGTGCGCCACAGCCCAAAGTCTTCCCGAAGCATGTGAGGCATTAAAGCCCATCTCCAGCCAACCACGCAGATCCCACTCCTGCCAAAGGCACAGGCACAACGAAGCCAGAAACACAGACAACCTTTGCCCCAAGTTTGAGGCAGCAGGACTGAGCCAGCACAGGGTGCAGCTACCACCACTGCCAAACGCCCTAAAATGGGCAGCTGCCTCGCACTTCCACCCACATCCTGACGAGACACCTCGGCCTTCCTCTCCCACACCGTATTCTTTAGGACAGAAATATGCATCCAGTTAAAATTCTTTTCAATGAGTTATTAGATTATTCTGCTATGCAAAGCAGAGAGAGAGAGAGAGGAATGCAGATGAACTGGACAACAAAAGAACAACACTGACTACAAAGGCAAAGACCCAGAGACCAGCTGCTGGTTTTACAAAAGCAGACACAGGTAGAAATACACAGAGCATTTACAGGTGAAAACTTGCCACATGACTGAAGATTCATGACCTTTCCTAGTGTCACTAGGATGTGAAGGATGCTATCAGAACTGATCCGACGCATGCCAGGACAAAAAGAATAAATTCAAATTGCTAGTTCCAATCATCTTCAAAATGTTAGGTTACCCCCCTTTCCTGTTTCTGATCGCCCCGATAGCTGACCATTGCTGGAAGTTATCCCGCTCACTAGACAGCCATCTGACAAACTGTTTTGTGACACACACAGCAACAGGAAGAGGCAACAGGAGCAAAGGCTGTGGAAATTAAATGCTTGCCAACAACCTCATACAGAGCAGAAACTCAGAAGAAGACAAGAAAAGTCAGTGAACTTGCCAAGCGACACGAGTTCCACCACAATGCCACTGGTAAAGATCACTGGAGCTTCAGCTGGGCGCAGGAAAGGATCTCCTAGAGCCCTCTTCCTCAGAGCCACCCTAGCATCCAGCAGGGGAGCAGCACTGCCAAGCAAACTTGCAGGAACAAAGCAAAAACCAGCCTAGATCAACGGTCCTGAACAATCTGCATCAGAGCCTCAGAACAAGGAATAAAACAATTAAAGTATATCATTTACTACCAAACCAGAGCAGACAGCACACTGTGTACTACCTTAAAGTACTCTAAACATGACAGACAGAATTTCACCTCTGTCAGGACAAGTTAAAAACACCCAAGGGTGGTGTGAAGTGCCCCTAGCTCTTCCTGAGGACAGCCAGCCCGTACCTGCACTGTTGGAACAGCTGGAATGCCCGGCCAGAGCAAAGCACGGCCACACCGGCGCTGTACCACATGCACTGCTGCAGTGCCAGGGTGTTGTGGCTGGAGCAGATGCTGCTCTCAACAGGTCAGAGAAAGGGCAGTGCAGGGGACACACATCTGCCCCTTCACTGCAGCCCCATGCGATTCACAAACCTGGCCCCAGCAGCTCTGGCAAAGGCACCCAGCTCCGAGCCTGGCCACGCATTAGAATTCTCTTCTCTAGGCAAAGACAAGCAGCTCCCAGCAGATGGGCAGAGTAAACAACACGAGGGAAAACAGAGCTTAAACTGAGTCGGCCAGGGGCAGGCGAAGAGGCAGAGAAGCTAGGCGAGTAAACGTAGCTTTGTCCAGGGCCCGAGGCCTCCTGCTCTCACCGGGACAGCGGGGATGAGGCCAGCGGGGACAGAGCTGGGTAGCAGAGGCCCCCGCACCGCTAAGAAAATAGCTCCGCGTTGACGGCGAGCGTGGGCCTCTGTGGCACCCCGAGCCCGGCAGCGCCCACAAAGCTGGCGGCAAGGCCCACGCTCAGCGACACCCCCGAACCAGGGCAGCTCTCCCGGCAGCCTCCTCTGAGCCCACAAACACCACGAGCCCCAGCGCCCCCGCCGGGCCCCCGCACCTCAACCGCCCCCCCGGCCCCGCAGCCGGGCCCCCCGAGCCCGGCGCAGCCGAGTCCCCGCGGCCCCGTCACGGCAGCCGGGCCCCCAAAGCCCCCCGGGCCCCCCGCGCCCCGGGCCGCGCTCACCGCCCGCCGCGCCGCTCCGCCGCGCTACGGCGTCCCGCGAGGGCCACGCAGGGCGGGGCGCGCCAAGCGTTGCCGGGAGACGGACGGACGGGCGGCGGGACCTGCGCGGCGCCGCCACTCGGCCGAGCGAGCCGGGCCGGAGCCCCCGAGAGAGCCGGGACAGCAGCTGGGGAGTCTGGGCTCTAAACAGGGAAGAGAATGGGTATAGTCACCCGGCCTTCAGCTAAACTGCCATCACTTGGCAAGGCACTTCTGGAAAAACCTCGGGTCCTTTCCTGTTAAAACTTCTGGTTCACAGAGTACAAGGTCTCCAGAAAAGAAGAAATCACACAGAACAAACAGATCTCTCTGGGTGTGCTCAGAAAAAGCACCAGAGATGTGTTGGAAGAGAAAAATCCATCATTCCATGACCTGTCATTTACAGGCTTAGGGTTTTGTGGGTTTTTTTTGTTTTGTTGTTTTTTGTTAGGTTTTTTCCTCCCCCCGGAAGAACTCATATTACATTTCTTCCATCTGTTTACTGCTGGATCGACCCGTGTCAAGTAGACATTATGCACATTATCAGTCTCAGTGATAGTGTGCCTTAAATTATGTTCTATTGATTTAAACCAGCTATTTCAAAGGTGACAATCTACAATTCTCTTGATTAAGGTGAAGCAAAGGAGATGTTTAACAAACAATTATGAGATGTTCCTGACTGAACGTTTGCCAAAACCAAGCGCAAAACACCATCTATTGTAGTAAAATACCTTGGCAGCTTCACAGAGGACACCAAGCTGGGAGGATGAGTTGATTGGCTCAAGGGTAGGGAGGTTCTGCGGCGGGACCGGGACAGGCTGGGCCGAAGGGCTGAGGGTCGGCAAGGCCAAGGGCTGGGCCCTGCACTCCGGTCACACCAACCCCGCGCGGCTCCAGGCCCGGGGAAGAGCGGCTGGAAAGTGGCCCGGGAGGGCCGGCCGAGAGCTGCTGGACAGAGCCAGCAGGGGCCAAGGAGGCCAACAGCTCCTGGCTTGGACCAGCCGCGGCGCGGCCCGCGGGAGCAAGGAAGGGATCGTCCCCCTGCACTGGGCGCTGGGGAGGCCGCACTTCGAGCCCGGGGTCAGCGCTGGGCCCGCACTCCAAAGCGCGGGCGCCTCACAGAGGGCAGAACCCTCGCGCCTCCGCGGCCCCGCCCGGCACGTGACCCAGCAGCGACCCACCTGCAGCGCGCGGCCGCCGGGCGGCCAATCAGCGGCGGCTCCGCCCCCCACCCCAGCCAATCAACGGCCCCGCCCCCCGCCCCAGCCAATCAACGGCCCCGCCCCCCGCCCCAGCCAATCAACGGCCCCGCCCCAGCCAATCAACGGCCCCGCCCCCCGCCCCAGCCAAATCAGCGGCCACCGCCCCATCCCAGCCAATCAGCGGCCCCATCCCAGCGCCCCGTCCCAGCCAAGCAGCGGGCCCAGCCCCACCGCCCCAGCCAATCAGCGGCCCCCCCAGCGCCCCAGCCAATCAGCGGCCACCCCCAGCGCCCCAGCCAATCAGCGGCCCCCCCAGCGCCCCGTCCCAGCCAAGCAGCGGCTCCGCCCCCTCCCCTCCGCGGCGCGCGGGTCCCGCGATGGCGGCGCCGCCCGGGCCGAGGAAGCGCAGCGGTGCGGCCGTGTCGGGGGCCCGGGCCGGGGCCGCCCTGCAGAACGGGCTCCCGCCGCACAAGCGCCCCAAGGGCGGCGGGCATGGAGACCCGTTCGCGGACGGCGATGAGTTCACGGCGGACGAGCTGGAGGAGATCGAGATCCTGGCCTCGCAGGCCCTGGGCCGCGAGGGCGGCGGGGAGCGTGCAGGTCGGTGCGAGCGGGGAACGGGGGGAGATCGGTGCGAGCGGGGGCGCAGAGGAGCCGCAGCGGGCGACGGTGGCGCCCCGCGGGCCGTACCGGGGTCACAGGGCGCTGCTCCCCGGTGTGGGCCCGCGGCCGCCCCCGCGCTGCTCGCCGGCCCGGCAGAGGGGAACTCTCCCTTTAGGACTCGCTCCGCCGGCCCCGCCGGCCGGGGAGCTCCTGAGGGCTGAAGAAATGAGCTGCCGTCACGGAACCGCCCGAGCCAGGGGCCCGCAGCAGCTCTCGTCCCGGCGCGGCGCGTTCCACCTGCCAAATCAACAAATCGGGTTTTGTATTCAACCTGCTAAATGAACCAAATGGGTTTCACGAGCTTCCAATGTGCTTTAAGTATCAATTTGAGCACCGTGCGTGTTGGCTCACAGACCATCAACCTGCAGAACGTGTCTGGCGTTAGATTTGCATTGAAAGAGCGCGCAGGGCTCAGGGGCTGTTCCTAGCGAAGCACGGAGGGCTCTGTGGTTCAGCCACGCTAACATCTCTGATCCCTCCGGGTGACACAGTTGTTGTTATGGCCTTGTTTGTGCAGGGTCTGTTAACTAAAGTTACATGGGAGGCAGTGCTTGCGCTCACTGTGGGTCATCTCACTGTTTGAAGGTACAAGAAGCGTTTAAGAGGAGGGGTTCTCTGTTTTAAGCTTGCACAAACTCTAAAAATGTGACCGTGGTGGGGAGTTGTGTGCGGTTTACCTGCTCTCAGTGGCGATATAAATATTGAGGTATTCAGATATATGTCAGGACAATGAAGTCTCGATGTTATCAGGGGTGCAGATGCATCACCCACACTTCAGAACAGCTCTCGGCTCCTTTCTGCAGCAGGAAGCAGCGCAGCGGATTGTCTGCGGGACACATTCCAGTTTGAAGTCCTGCAAACACAGCACGAAGAAATCAAACAGAAGGTTAGTGATGTCCTCCCCATCCCTGTAACGTCTCGTTTTGTGGTAGGGCTAATTGAAAGGTGGCCTGTGTTCCGTTCCAAGCGTTTCATTCCAATCAAGTTGATTAACAATCTTTGAAATCCATGGATCTATTAAAAGCGCCATACTAGAAACAGCTCTACTAATGTTAAGAGCAAGAACAGTCTTATTTTGTGGTCGTTCCAGATTAGCAAATGCTAATTTGTCAGTTTTCCTTGTTTCCTATCAAGCCCCTTCTCTGTCCTGTTATCAAGAGTGAGTTTGTGCAACATAAACGTTTGAGAAAGTAAAGTCAGTCCTAAGTCATGTTGCGTTACTTTACCTTCTGATGGTCCTTCATGGAAAGAAATAGGTGTGGAAAAGTGAGGAGGTGCGAATGCGTGCCTGTTGGCTGGTGATTCTGATGAGTTGTTATAATTAAATGATCATTGTTATCATCCAAACAATGTATGAATTATTGATGTGTGTGACCAGAATACTTTTCAAAGAACAAACGTAATCGCAGAGCAGGGGAAAGAGGTCTCTGGCAGATACCAGGGCAGTATGTGAAGATGTGCCTTTGCTGTCATCTTACGTTAGAGGAAGCAGTAGCTGAGCTTAATTTAATCAGAAAATGATTAGAAGCAGAATTTCTGAACTGAGTTACAGGAGCATTTTTCTCCCTAGAAAGTACATATCTACCTGATTTTCAACCACATAATAGTGTAATTAAATAGTGTTGGTTATGTACATCCGTTAATGTAATTCATCTGTTTGCAGCTGAAGGAAATGCAGGATGAAATTCTTATTAAAAATGGAGAGATTAAAATTCTGCGTGACTCAATGCAGCAGATGGAGCATGTGATGGAGGAGCAGAAGAGATCGTACATGCTGTTAGAACAGCAGAAAGCTCAGACCTTAAGTGAAAAAGAAAAAGAGTTCTCCAAAAAGGTTTGTAACTACATCAGTTACTTGTTTCATGCAGAAGCCAATTTTATGGCTTAATGACGTCACGGACTGTTTAGCCCATGAGAAAACATGAGTGAAATTTCCAAACGATGTGTGCTTTTATTCTCTTACCTCAAATAAAACATTTATAAGAACTTGCTAAGTTTTATTCTGCCAAAAGAAAAGAGAAAAATTCAAAGTGTTGAGGTTTTTGTTCACTCGTTGCAATTTTGTTTTTTAAGCAGTGCCCAGAAATGAACATTTGGATGTATTTTAAAATGGGCAAACAGGACCGAAGGTGCTTTATGACCCTGAGCAGCTCGCTGCTCCTGTTGCAATCCCCTTTCCAAAAGCCCTGAGGACAGGGGCTGCCTTTGCGCTGTTGACTCTGCTGTTTGCAGCCTCCCTGTGCTCATGCTCTGTGAGGCACTCGCTCTGTCGTGGGGAGCCCTGTGCTTCTGGCCAAAACTTGTGGCACGTGGTTCTAAGGTCGCGTTAACGGGACTGGTGTGCATGAAGACTGGGACCTCAGGCAGAGGTCACTGTCAGTAGGTGGTCACCTGGGAATCCTGTGGCAGTTCTAGTGGCTCTGCAGTTGTAACACCACTAAATCCCCTCATAACAGCAAAACTGTCTTTTTAATTCCTCTTTCAGTTACTCTCTTTGCGGTCTGAGTTGCAGTTCAAAGATGCAGAAATGAATGAATTGAGAACGCGACTTCAGAACTGTGAAAGAAATAAACATGCTCCTCAGACGGTTTTACTACCCAGGTATGAGGTTTGAAAAAGAAATCTGTGTTAGAATGTGTGTGCTTAAATGATCAAGGAGGTTTTCTTTCTTCGTAGAACTCTAAGCTCTGTTTTCTTGAAAAAAATAGAACCAAAGAAAGTCTGCTGGCCTCTGTGGAATTGGCTCGACAGGAGCCTTCCTTATCTGCGTGACAGAAATGCAGTTTACCGTGATGTTCCTTTAAAACATAACTATCACAAAAGCGTTCAAATAGATCCTTGTTTAATAAAACAATGACAAAAGAAATCTTGATTCATCTAAGTGTTTGATTCTTATTTTAGCCCTAAAAAGAACTTTGCAATACAAGGGAAATCAGAAGGGTGTTCTCCACAGCCTGGAAGAAGAGCCTTTCCTACAAAGGAATCCTTCAATGCTGAAATGTCCACTAGACCGTCGTCTTCTTCAGTCCCTACTTTGCTCAAAGAAGGTAAAACCATCTCTAACTGGCAGTGTTTTTAGAGTATGAGTGTAGGAACATTCTGCCTTGAATAAGGATTTTGTATGATGTGACTAATTTATTATGTGATGAACTAAAATATCCAAATTGTTCTCTGCCTTTCTCATGGAAGGAAGAACAGGAAATAATTTGACTGTTTCTTGAATTGGTCTGTAGTCAGCCAATGTGGTTTTTTTGTTCCAGTGGCTTTGGCTTTAAAGCTGACCTCTTGCAGATCTTATTATAAATGGTACATATTTAGCCACATTGAAAGAAACAAGTGAAACAGATTAATTATTTCCTCTTTCATGCGCAGAGCAGTAATCCTCACAAAATTGTATCCTGAAATCCATTGAGTCAGGCTTAGGGAAAGAATACATGCATGGATTTAAAGATTACTGTAATACAAAACAAAAACCGTGGGGGTTTTATAGCAGCCGACTAACATGTTTCTGTGGTGAGAACTTGGAAGAAATTTGGATATCATCAACTAATCCTTACAGGAAGTCGTGAAAAGGCTGAGACCTTCCTGTCAATTACAGCATTCGGTCTGAAACTGTCTGAGCAGTAGGAACGCCATCAAAAGGAAAAATCCAGGAACCTTAAAGCATTGTTATTTCTCCAGCCTCCGTCAGTGCTGGTAATGACACTCTATACCTGTTGGCTTGACAAAACATTTAGTAGTTTGTCCACTGAACCCTGCGAGGCTCTTGGCTTCCGTTTGGTCAGAAATTGTGGCTTGTATCGCTGACGGGAGGATTCTGACACGCTCAATGTTTTTTAGAATTGTATGTTGATTTTTATCAGTCACATAAATCTACCAAGGTGGGAATTCAGTGTAAGGCATTGGGGTTGTTTCTGAAAGAAAAGTAGAGAGCAGTAGTGCTGAGCAACCTGTGGAACATACATGAGTGATGCTGTTCTGTCTTAGAATCATGATCACTGTTTGTTCTAGACGCTAAGGTCACCCATCCTGAAGCGTCATCCATGAAGCATGAAGCAATGGGAAAAAACGGTTCCTACAACTCTGCACATAAACGAAACACACAAGGTAAGTGAATCTTGTCCGTGTGGTGACAGTGAGTGCTCCCGCGGAGCAGCCTGAGGCCGTTGCCAAGAACTGTCCTGCTGGGCAGCCTGCTCGAACAGTGCTGCTGTGCAGAGCATCGCTGGTCGCTCTTGGCTTTGAATATTGTGATTTTTGCAGTAAAACATTTTAGATTCTATTCATTATCCTGTATCCTAACAACGTTCTTTGTCGTTCTATTTAAGAAAATAGTTTGCCTATGTTTTTGCTTTATGGAAGGTTAAGGATCATGAGGCATCTTGCTACAAGGCTGGCTCTCCTAGTATCCACACATTTTATGCTTTTTATTGTAAACATGTAAAACCAGGAAAAAGGTACTTTAGTGTAAATGAAGATAAAACCTAATAGACCCACATTTGTAACAGCTGACACCAGGAAGTCTTAAAGACTCAATTCAGAATAGAATGGGATCACGTAATTTGAAGTCTGGACTGGAACATGGAGGGCAAGTCATCAGGATACTTGGGATATGTGATCACTTGGCTCAAGAGACTTTGCTGTAATTCAGGTTGTAATTCAAAAATTACAAAATATAATTTGGTTAATGTTTAAATCGTATCTTAAATTCATTTCTTCTATACCCTTCCAGGTTCTCTCTTGCTGAATGCCCTGATGAAGCAGCCCATTGTCCCGGGGTCATCGCTAGGACTCTGCCACCTTCTCAGCAGTAACGCCGAGCATCTCCCTGGAGCTGTCCTGCAGCCCAGCTATTTGGATACGTAAGGTTTATTGTAAATTTTCTTAAGCTGTTCTTAGAGCAGTGGCATTCTCCACGCTAAGAAATGCTGCTCGCATGGGATGGCTCCTTCTGGCTGTTCAGTTCTGTTTTGCTTGGGCCATTTAATACAAAACTTGGAACATCATTCAGCATCTTTGATCATTAATTAAAAGCTTTAAACTGGGAAGCCAGTGTTTGAAATGCCGTTTCAGATAATGGCTTATAGTGAGCTATTGAAGTTACTCAGCTGTAAGTTCTGACTACTTTTGCAAGACCTAGAAAAGCTTTGGAATTGCTCCTCCGTGTAGAGTTTGAGGAGTAGGGCTTTCTGGTTTTCCCCAATCTATATTTTAGTTTGGGAACAGACATCTCTTTGTACTCTAGGCTTTCCGTTATTTGATTCAGAATATGGATAACTCACATTTCCACCATGTTCTCTGCCTTTTCTTTTGAAGTATTTCCCTTTTAATTTTACTTGGATAGGAGGTCCACGCAACTACCCAGCAGCAGGACAGCTCAAGAAGAAATTGCTCCTCTTGTATCCCTGCAAGAAGCTCAGAAGCTTGCAATAACAGGCTTGAACTTGATTGCAATGGATGAAGGATTATCTGAAGGAAGCCCAGCAGAAAGCCAGAGAGAGATCTTGCCTCTTGCACGCTGCAAGATCCGAGGTGCGGTGCATCTCTTGCCCTTGGTTGAACATCATATCGGAGTGTACTGTCAAGCGGTACAATCGGTGGACAAGTCCATAAATAGTCCTTGTGGAAACCATTCAGACGTTTCTTCCAGAACCAACACAAATGTGGTGTCAAGTAAGGAGGACTTCAAGTTGTCTCTTGAAGAAACCACAATTCTATCACTGGGTATTCTTTATTATTTGGTATTTTATAGCTGGGATGTTGTCCATGCGTTGCTGTCTACTGGAGTGGAAAGAAGTTCTACTGCTGGAGATGAACAGGTTTCTGAGACAGACAAGAACATGCCGTGTGATGGTCAGTGCGATACTCAGGAAGATACCAGGATGCAAGAAGGGCTGCCTGTCGCTCCGCAGGATATTCCCAATAACGATCGAGCTCAGCATTCTTTGTTTAAGAAGCTGCTGCAGGTTGTAGCTTTTTCTGCTGCTAGAGGCTCCCAGACCTGTAGTGTATTGAACCAAAGCCTCAAGGCTCTGGTGAAACTAGCTGAAAATTCAACACTGGAGTTGCTACTAAAGTAAGTTGGTAACAGTTGGGATGATTTCAGGCTCTGTTGTTTAGCGGTTTCCATTCTCTGGAAATAGTTCTTGCAGGTGGCAGTAGGAGTGTTGACACGCAGGAGAATATCCCATTGCTGAGATTGCTGCTGAGCAGCAGTTGAGGATCTTTCTGCTGCCGGTGCTGCTAATGAGTGTGACAATTGCCCCCAGTCAGTAATGAGATGTTACGGTGTTTATACAAAGCAGATGCTGTTGCCTTGTGTCATCGCTGTCACTTGGAAGTGAGACAATTTCTTGAGGCCATATGCAGTCGCTCACAGTATCTAACATTCATGTTGGGGGTTTTGAGGAGCAAAAGCACAGGTTCTCATCCTGGTGGGTAAACTGGCTCCCTCCAAAGTGAGATGTTTCGCCTGCTCATGTTTGAATGGACACGTTAGGATGAATTGCCGACTGACTGCAAATGGGACAGTACATTTTTCAGTGTACTTTTCATTTACAACCCATAAGTTGAGATCAGGTATGTTCTGAATGGCTAAAAAGGCATAAATTACAATGCTGTGTACAAGAAATAGCGTATTTTCAGCTTGTTAATGCATTTCCCATTTCTAAGTGCGAGTTATCTCTTCAAGTTTTCAGCAATTCCTGAGCAGCCAGACACTGCTCCGATGCCTCTGTCCCGAGACCCCTCTGCCTGCTGCTCTCCTGACCGTGAGGCTGCTCTCCATTCTTGCTCAGCACCACACGCTGGTCACTCAGCTTTGTTCTCGTTCAGGTAAGAGACAGCATAACACACGGAATGGTTATCAGCTGAATGTCAGTTAGTGAGATGAACAGTAACACAAACGGGCCTTGCTCCAAGGCGTTAAATTCCCAAAGGGCAAAATGCTGCTGTGTTACCTGAAAACTTGTTTTCTGGTGCAGTGTTTCAGGTAATGTTTGAGGAGTATTTTGTCTGTGAAGTCTGTCTACATGCAGCTCTTTTGGTATCCATGTGGATTTTTACAACTGCTTCCCAGATTAATCAAACAATAGAAGGGTTTGTGTTGGAAGCGACCTTAAAGCTCATCCAGTTCCAATCCCCCTGCCAGGGACACCTTCCATTGGAGCAAGCTGCTCAGAGCCTTGTCCACATTTATTATATGAAATTGTTGAGGAAAAAAGGGCTTTTGAAGAATTTAGAAGTGTAACTTATCAGCACTCATGACACTCAGTTTAGAGATTCCAGTGCTCTGTGTGATAAAGTCTGTGTCCAGGTCCTTAGGAGTGGAGAAGGACAGCATTGCCACAAATGCCCCTATAAAGTTTAGGGATAGATCGGTTCCTTCAGCACTGCTTAAGATGTCTGAAATGAAGCAAAAAAGTTCAGCCTGTCTTGACTCCCAGGATAGCACGTTGTGTACTTTCTGAAATACCTTTGTGTGTGACAGTTACTTTTTGTCCTAAGCCACTGACAGTGGCAGAAGACCAAAGCTCTCTGTGTTTCAGACACCTGCCTCCTCCTAGCACTGTACATGTACATCACATCGAGACCAGATAAATTGGCACCTGAAATGCTGTGGCTGCAGCTGGAACAAGAGGTAACCCCAGCTGTTTGTTCACATGCTTTTTCCCGCTGCTTCCAGTTGGGGGAGTGGGAGGAGCAGAGCAATGTCCAAACTGTCTGACAGCAAGTTCTTTCCTCAGCTGAAGGAGAACACTGGGAGGAAGGAATTTTGATCATTTTGAAGAGCAGCTGCTTGAAAGTGAATCTGACTGGTTTAAGATAACGTCAGTCTTGCTTGAAGAGCAAGAATGGTCCTAGGATGGCTGTAAATGTTTGACACTAAGCTTTAGATCAGTAGATGAATAAAAGAAGTGAACTCCACAATTCAGTTTGATTGCATTGGTAACTTCTGAGCTGAATCGTGTGAGTTATTACATGTAAAAGGCAAGGCAGTCTGTAGCAGCGTAGGGTCCTATCCATGGTATTTGGAGGCAATGCTGGCTTGCTGCACAAGAGTAGTGATCACTTCTAGAAAGAACAGCTTTTGCAGTTAAATGCCATTTTTTTTGTACTGAGAGGAGCGACTGGTTCAAGGCTTTACCACTTGCTCCACTTCTGCTCTCCTTTGAAAGAATTCTAAACCACTTCACTATCACCCTACCTACACTTGTGATATTAAGTGTAAATGTATTATTTGTAGGCAGTGACTTAATGCCACTGTCCTTCTCTAGCCTTTCCCATCAGATAGCTGGAAAGGTTTCTGTGCCAGGCAAATTCTACATCTGGGAAGTTTTACAGGGAAAAAAACATTAACAGGTTTTGGGGGTAAAAAAGATAAACTTAAGGAAAAAAAAACAGTAATGTGTAGAACAAGTAACGAAATATCAATTCTACCCCCCTTTATTTGCAGTGAGATAGTCTGATAGTTCTGCCGAGCCCCAGTTCCCCCGATAACACAGTCTGTGTGTTTGCCATAGACAGTTCGACTCCTGACGAGGTGCACACGGTGCTCCAGTCCTGCGGCTTTGTTACCTGGCACGGACTGCCAGTGTAGCCTCGAGGTATGTCGCTGCAGCAGCTGAGCTCAATCCGCTGAGAACTTAAAGGTACCCCTCACAATGTCAAAAGAGCCTTTTGCCCCTTTTTTTAGCTGCAAGGAAACAGAAGTGTACAGTGCTTTCAAGGATGCCACCTTCTAGGAAGCTGGCTCTTGCTTGCTAGAAAATATTCTGAAACTGGGAAGCTTGAGGCGATTAATCAGGGAAGTTCAGAATGAAATAAGTTTTCCACCGTTGTAGTTTTGCTTTGTGTACTGAGGTGCCTTTTTTCTCCTCTTGCAGGTGGTTAAGGCACTGATTATAATGTTACACAGACAGTGGATGAAAATCAGAAGATCCGAGAACAGTGTGTGTGCACACAAGGAACAAGTCATTCAGTTCTTACGGGATGCAGTTCTCCTCTTGCACAGCCTGTCTCAGAAGGATAAACTGTTTCACGAACACCGCTTGGAGGTTCTCCATCAGTATGAGCAAGCCATGCCAAGCATAAGGGCCATTCTCAAAAAGACTCAAAAACTGAATGCCTGTGAAGGTAAAACCAGTCAGATGATAATGTTGGCTTTTTTTCCATGCTGTAGAAATAGAAATTTATCTCTTTTAACAAGTACCACATACCAAACACCGTGGATGGTTGTTGCTGATTCCTTTGAAGGTGGCAGTCCATAGTACAGTTTCTCAGACTTCATTACACTGATTCACTCCTCTGCTTTTCTTCTTTAATAGTTTTACTTTGTTCTTCTCCCCATAAAAACATCTCTAGTATCCAATCAGACAGAATTGCCCCTCTCTGCATCAGAACAATCTGCACTCTGTCTGACCTTGTTTAAAAGCTCCCTCGTTATTCCAAGTCTCCAGCTAGCATTAAGCCTGCTTTCTGCACTTGTTTTCCCCGTTGCCTCCTTAACATCTTTTTTCTTCCTCTTTCCCCCCCACCCCTTCCTCCATTACCCCAAAAGCTCCTCCAGCCCGTGTCCATCAGGCCTTGCCCCATGCTGTGCACACTTCCAGCATCCTGTTCCTAGAAAGCACTGATCTCAAGGAATTGCCTCTCCTCCTTGTCCCTTGATGCCGTTAGTCAGAACCAGTTGGAAAAGAACAAAGTGCTCTCTACTGTTTTTCCATTAATAGACAAATTTAACTGAATGTCCGATATCATTTTCTCCTTCAGTGCCCAAAAAGAAAGGCATTTAGGAAGAGAGAGAGAAGTTTGTGTGACAAAACACATCTCTAAAGGCTGTTTGCTGTAGCCTTCCACAGTTGTGTTTTACAATGCAAAGGCACCAGCTATAACTCTGTTGAGCAGAAAAGTGGCCCTCTGAAATGAAATTTTCTTGTTGTTGCAGAGATGATTTTGGATGAATTGTATCCTCCCGAGACAGAAGACCAAGGAATGGACTCCAGCTAGCTAATGTCCAGCAAAGGTCTCTGTCCTTCCTCCTCTCAGTCATAAGAATTATTGCCAGTGTGAACCTGTGATTTAAAAGGTCTGTTTTATTAAGTGATAGTCTAAAGGTTGCACTCAGGCACAGCACAGCTAATTCACATTCCTTTGTGATTGTTTAGGTGCTAAGTGTGGCTGAAAGCAAAAACATTTTGATATAAGAATGATACTGCAAGGTACCGTTTTGCTGTGCAAAACCACTCTATGGCTTCCGACTGGTTCAGTTGAATTTCATCCTCTATGAAACTGCTGTGAATGGAACGTGAAAACGTCACTATTTACTGTGACTGCACATGAGTTGGATGCTGAATGTGCTGAGAGGTGTTTGGGGTCACCGCGTTGATATGAAAATCTTTTGTATTTGTGTCTTTTGCAGCTTTAACACTTTTCTTGCTTGACTTACAAATTTTTCATGTTCTACTATTAAAGAGACTTTAAAAGCCTTTCTAGAAATAACTTGCATTTGGTGGTTCAGTTCTGAGCAAGAAATTCCTGGCCCATAATGATCACAGTTCACTCATTTTTCTCTGTTGCAAATCTGCTGGAAGTGAACCTGGGCAGCCTGATCTAGGGGGATGTCCCTGCCCACGGCAGGGGGTGGAACTGGATGATCTTAGTGTCCCATCAGCTCAGCCTTGGACCCAAGAAAGGAAAGTGTGAGTGCTGCTAAAGTGGGCCTACAGGTTTGTATTCTTAAATAATTTGGAAAGCTTTTCCAACTGTTGAAAGATACTCGATTCAGAACATGCCTGGCTCCAGGGAGCAGGAGGAGACAGTACTGCAGTGGGAAGGAAACCTTTGGAAAACATCCCGTTCTCTGGTCATGACCCAACGCGGCTGTGTCCTGCCCTGGTGTGCCTGGGCAAAGAGCCCTCTGGTGCTGGGCGAGCTCTTGACTTGGCTTTCACTTCTGAAGAGCTTTCCCAGAAACCGCTTTGTGGGAATAACCAGCGTCATAACCCAGTGTCTCCCTAGGGCCAAAGCTCCTAGATGCAAAGCTTCACGCCTTCCTCCCACACCACAGCATCGGGATCGGCCTCTGAGCAGCAGCCAGCAGATCTCCAGCAGGCAAGGCCAGATTGTTCTGTGAAGCACAAGCTGTCACCTGCTCCTCTCAGGAATGGGTTTCAAGTCCCCTGTAACATCTGGACACCTGGGCCCTGTTCCTGCTGGTTCACAGCAAGGAAGGAGGCACAGCAAAGCCGCCCAAGTGCGTGTGTGCTCGTGTGGTAGCTGCCCCAAAGCCAGACAGAGACGGCACGATGGAAGTGCTTGACTTGGCCACTTGATAAACAGACACAAACCCCTACTGCTGCAGTTCCTGGCCCCAAGAAGAGCTCAAGAATGTCAGTTAAAAAGCAGGGGCCGGGCAGCGCTTTTCCAGTGCTCTGGTCTGTTCTCATTTCTCTAAATTTGAGCTTAGAGAGATAAGATGCATTTAAACCCCCTCTTTGTAACAGACCAAATAAACTGTTAGGTCTGGACAAAAAATACTTAAGGCATCCCAAGT
This sequence comes from Clamator glandarius, assembly GCA_033459285.1. Classification (NCBI taxonomy): domain Eukaryota; kingdom Metazoa; phylum Chordata; class Aves; order Cuculiformes; family Cuculidae; genus Clamator; species Clamator glandarius. The sequence goes on along the minus strand of JAUNZM010000711.1, from coordinate 951,881 downwards.
TGTTGAAGCAATACAAAGTTATAAAAATGGGTCTAAAAAAATCCCTGGCCTCATCTGAAGGGCGCGTGTATGGCAACTTGGGAGGAGGGAGAAGCACATTAGTGCTGAACTTTCTGTAAACACAAGTGTTCTCTGTGGAAAAAAACTGCTAAGAAATCCTACAAACCGTTCCTTCTGGCCCCGATCCCCTCCCATCCACCCCCTCTAACAGACAGCGCCCTAACAGGTACATCCACACTCTGATTTCTTCCCACTTTTGACTTCAAGTAGTGTAGCCCAGGCTATTTATAGTCAAACCAACCCCAAACCCTGCACCCTCACCAGTAAAAATGATCCCAACATCATGGTATTATGAAATTAAACTGTAACTTTTAAAAATAAAGGCATTTTCTGTAACTGAAGAGACCACGCTCCCAAGGAAAAATGAGGCTGCACTCCGTAGGGAAAAGCAAACAGAGGGGGATATAAAGAACTGCCACAATTCATTATCGAGGTCATTTGTAGTGGCCAGTCTATTCAGGAGGACTACAGGACTGTACTGACCTTCAGTAATTCTTCCCTTTTTTACACTCTTGGGATTAAAGAGATCCCATCAACATCAACAAGAGCTGAGCATCCCCTGAAACCACCTGAAGCCTTTGTACAGGTTACAGGGCTACTGGTTTACTCCTCCCAGCCTATGAACACCAGAAGCCAGCCTGCTCTCAGCAGATGCTCCTGAAGAACGCGCAGCAGAGCAGCTCTTTCCAAAGCCAGTATGCATTTTCCCAACACATTATCGAAGAGCTGTGCCTCTGCTAAACCAAGAGAGGGAATTTACTCTGGCATTGTGCACAGTCACAGGACTAAATAACAAAACCCACCCGTCACGCTCCATGCGTGGTTATCGCATTCCTTGGTCTGCAGCAGCCTCCCATCCATTTCCTTGCTCGTGGGGATGGCAACTCAAGCCCCTCCTTTGCTGAACGCTGAGCGAAGTAGAGCCAGTTTTTTCCTCCCTGGTGAAATGTACCAAGAGCTGGATGAAGGCAGCGCCTATACTCACTTACCCAGCACTCGGGCAACTTCATGCATCAAGGAGGACAACAGCCTTGCTGACTTGTCGGATCTGGTGAATCTACTTGAGCAGTCGCAGGAGTTATCCTAGCGCCGCTAAGCACCTTCCTGTGGTGATTCAGGGAGCCGAGGTACACAAATAAACACTGGTTTATTTCTACTAAAGCTATGGACAAAGAGAAAGTAAACGATGAGGGTCTGTACCTGCCACCCAGCATCAACACCAGGGTCGGCTGTATCTCAAACCTAAGGAAATTATTTTACAACTGCACATCCTTTACAGTATTTGCAGGTATGCTCCTAAATAACATTCAAATTGAGGCTAAGAAAATAAAATTGATAGAAGATACTTGAAACACTGCATTTATTACAAAGGTGCATAGAGTTTATGCCATTTCTTTTGAATACTTATATTTAAACTACAAACAACATACAAAGCTCGGTTACAGGATATAATAAAACCAATGACTTTCTACTAAATTCAACAGAATTCTCTCCCGTATTCAATCTCACAAAATGTTTCTGAAACAAAGGCACTTACAGAATTAAACAAAATGAACATACACTCTTCCAGCATTTAAAATAGCAACTGCCTTCCCCTGCAGGCTGTGGGTAACTAGTTCAACGTGAAGGCAAGAGTGTGTTGGACCGACAGGTGAGCAGGTCTTGAACTAAAAGTTTAGATCAATTCCTCCATCTTTCCATAACCATTCCATTCTCTAAACTATATGCAAACAAGTCTCAATGGGCTGCATGGCAACAACTGAACAAATCTGGTCCTGTGCTGTAGTGCATTTACCATCATTAAGAGTAACAATAAGGAAAGGTCTGGTTGAGCGCTCCAATTGGAAAGTGAGGGGAGTGGTTTGTCACCAGAGCACTAACACTACCACCAATGCAGCTCCTCATACATTAATGATTCATCACTTACGTTAGCACAAGTTCACTGAAGGAAAGGTATAAATTTTCAGGCCCTTTAACGCTCTCTCCTGTACCCTCGCACCACTCCACACGCAGTGCTGTACGGACCAAACTGCCCTGAACAACATCTGCACCAAAATTTCAGACTTGGGGACCTCTGTTGTTGCCACTTTGCTTTCTATCTTTTCCTCAGGGATGACATTCAGATGATTGAATTGACTTCTCATGGAACTGCAGACCGATTTCTCAGCCTACAGGGAGGCAGGAAAGAGGAGGATCTGGGGATCCAGGGCACACATTCGCTGTGAGTGCCTCTTCGCCCCATTTCACACTATTAACTTCAGCGCGTTAGAGCCGCAACAGGGGGCACAGGTTGTCATGAATCCCAATGCTAAAAACTTCCCACGAGTTTCTTCTGCAATGCCCTAAAGACTTTCTTGAAAAAAAAACCTGGAATAACATAGAAATAGACTAAAAAAAATCAGGAAGAGAAACAAGGCTGCTTTTGACAGCAGCAGTTTCCACTCACCATGAGGTAAAACAATGCCACCAGTATTTTTCGAACAGTAATATGCCCCTAACAAAAAAATCACAGGACAAATGTCTTCATGGCCCCTAAGAAAGTGAAATTGGTAGGTGAGATATGCCGAAACTCTTTCACCAGTTGTGTCAGTGACACATTTAGACTAGACAGCTCTACTGAACATTAACAAACTGTATTTCAGTGTTAGAAAAGGTAGAATTGTAGAGGGACACTACAAAAATCCTGCTTCGCTTGATCAATACAAGGTGTACAGAGCCAAAAGTCTTGCAGACACTGGTAACAGTCATGAGGCGTCTCAAGACGTTTCATGACTCCAAGCCCTACCTTCCCGAAAACACATCGCCTCACTTGACCAAATCCTGCCACTCTGCCTTTCCCTGGCTTCCCATTCTCTGCTCAGCGTTGCAGGAATCCTGAAGACAAAAGCAGGGGGGTGTTAATCCCTCTGGTGTGCTGGGCTGCAATTTCTTATCCCCCCCTGTGTATTATTATTCAAATGCAGACTGAGTCTATAAGAATCTATTATTCCTAGCTTCCTGCTCTCCACAGTTCCCACTACAGACAGTGATAAGCCCATAGCATTTCAAAACCCCAACCTATTCCTGAAATCCTATCTCCCCTGTAAAATAAACTCCTTCCCTATGATGAGGCAGGACTGCACACTGGCAGATACTTCTGTGTAATGCATGATTATGGTAACAATTTTCCTTCCAAACTCATCAACAACATCTGACCTCAACAAGCTTGTCCAATAATTTTGGACAACAGATACTTGTCCAATAGTTTCTATGGAGAATTCTCAGGTATTCAGCTTTTGATCTATTTGTTCTACTAAGCGATGAGGTTTGGCTTGGTAGTTAACTTCTAGCTCTAAATTAAAATGGTCTGAGGAAACACCCAATGAAGGCACAGGTTTAAGCCTTAAAACCTGGAAAGAAAACAAGACAACTATCAGCTCATGCTAGTTAGGCACAGAAAAATGCAATGAGTCCATAGACAATTACACGTGGTTTGCTACCCCTGACTGAAGACAAACTTTTTAAAAATAGGAAAATTCCCTTTTCAATGGTAAATGAAACTATTCTGTTGTAGCTTCCCTAACAATACCAGCTTCAAACCAGGCAGCACGTATGTAACATATATCAGGTAGTTCCTTAGAGGTTAAGTTTTTACGTTTTCACACTGTGAAAGGACGGCTACAGCTTTGGGTGTTCAATAATGATTGCACTGGACCATGCCTCTCAAAAGTATTGCACAGCAAACATTATTGTGGTTCTTATTTCTGAAGTACTCCTTTGTCATGCTTTTCTCATTGTAGACAGAACAAAATCTCTTTGTGTGAGGTATAAATTAACAACTTCTACAAGAAAAAAAAATACCCCTTCCTGTTGAAGCATTTAAAAAAAAAGATACTGGGTTAACTTCCACTTTAATTAGGCAAAGGATTGCCATCTTCCAGAAAAATATACTACAGCTGCATGATGTAAACAGCACAAATGATACTGTAAAAAGTTTTGTCTGCAGACATGTAGTAGAAGATCTCTTCAATAGATGGGCTTCTGAGGATCCACATAGGCAGGGTTGTAGGGGGGCTGGCTGATGGGGTAAGGTGCGCCAGACCCAGCTGCAAAAGCAAAGCACAAGAAAAAACAGACCCGTAAAATTTACATTCCGAGTTCCACATCTATAACGGCAACTTCTGTTTCGAGCACATGGTTAAGAGGTTCAACTCATCCACCATCTGAACTGGACTTCAAAACAGTCTGTGCTAATGCATAAAGCAGAGAGTAGGAGAAGCAAACCTGCCAGTATATTGGCTCCCTCACATGATAAATATGAAGGCAAAGCACCTGGGCATAATCCCATAAAACCTGCAGCTTTTTCATTGTTTTCAACAGAAATATGAAGTCAACAGGTCTGCCAGGTCAGTGGTTTCACATACGGGGCTGGTTCACATGCTGTTAATGTACAACTTCTAACTGGTTTGCAAATGCTTCAGACCATAAACAGACATTTTATCTCTGAGTTGTCCTGGAAGAGCTACTTTCTAAAGGCAGTAGCTGCTGCTCAGGACTGTACTTTACTTGTTACTTAGAAGGAGGAACAGCTTGGTTCGTAGATCCTGGGACAGGTAACAGCCTAGTTCTGATCTCTCTGAACAGCCATTCCCAGCAGAACAGGGAATCAGTAACAGCAACGATAAAGCTGTGTGAAAACAACATTGTGAAAGAAGGAAAGCAGAAGACAAACGATTCTTATAATTCACAGAATCACAAAATGGTTCTGGTTGGAAAAGACCTGTAAGATCATTGAGTCCAACCATCAATCCAGCCCTGCTAAGTCTGCCACCAGACCATGTCCCCAAGTACAACATCTATTCATCTTTTAAATACCTCCAGGGACAGTGATTCGCTTGACAACCTTTTCAGTAAAGAAATTCCTCCTGATAGCCAAGCTAAATCTCCCCTGTGCACCTTGAGGCCTTTAATTCTAACTGCTAGTCATTGGCACTTGTCTGAACTTCAACACAGACTTGTTACTCCATAAACATAGCAAGGAACCACCGGAAAATGTCATCTGTGTACAGATTAAACAACTAGCAAATGTTAGTTTAGAAAGAGTATGTAGAAACACCCAGCTACTATAAATATGTTAACTGGACTGGAATTTTAATGTGCAATTTCAACAGAATTAGTAAAACACTCTACTGGATCCACTGGCAGTCCCCCCCGCCCCAGACTCTTCCAGTACAGCCCTGGCCGCATCTCCTCTCGCAATGCTGAACAGAAACGGTGACAGGAAACTTCAGCAAAGGTGAATCACAGCATCCACTGCCACTCAAGTTTTGCAGAATTTACACTTACATTATTATTGTCATAGAAAATAAATAAATGTAAATGGCAAGACTGGCTCAAATGCTACTCTTCAGCTATTTAGGAGATGAAGAAACACTCAGCACGGTCTTACCTGCCATGGTTTCATGGTAAGCTGGGGGTCCCGGTGGCTGCATGGGGTACGGGGGAGGATACTGTACAGGGTAAGGGGCTATCGGCATTCCTGGATGTGGCTGGACAGCCACAGCCTCATATCCTTGATACGGGGCTACTGGGTAGTTGGGCGGCACTCCCTGAGGTTGGGGATAGGGAGCGTGAACTACTGTCGTGGAAGTAGTGGTGGTCACAACAGCTACAAACAAGAAAAAGGGACATGGTTAGTGCTGGTGGTTCGAGAGGTTACCTGGGGCAGACAACAGCAGGAAGGCAAAACAATTCTCTCTTAATATCCATTTCTCACTTTAAAATCAGGGCAATTTCATTTTCAAAGTTCCACAAAATATTTAGAAGTGTACGCCCTAAATCTCAGCGGCAGTGGGAGCCTTCGGGACAGCAGCCAACCTACCTCCTTGTTTACCAAACTCCAAGAGCAAAGAACTTTTCTTACACTCCCCAAAACTCAGGAACTCAACCCTACAGCCAAGTTATCTATCGTTCTGCACGACTGAAAAGAACTGCTCACTTGGAGATGTTATCTGCTTTTAAGGATTAAGATGATAAATACTCCCTCTTTAAGGTGAGGAGCTTCCTACCAAGACTACTCAAATGAGTTTCCTTTTGTGCGTTGTCTTCGCTCTGCTGTGTCAGTGTCACGTTGTGTCAGACCTGTCCACGTGCCAGACTGCCTTTCTCCAAGTGGCAGAGAGGCAAATACTCACCAAGTCCCTGATTTATGCAGGAGCAGATGTGGATGTTGGTTCACACCTCTGATTGGAATAAGGAAGCATTGACACTTTCTAACAAACTGCAAAGATTTGTTTTCACAATCTCCTCCCTCCTTAAGCTGCAATTACAGGCTTTGCTCTAGGGCAGTCCTGGGCCCTCCGGGTGTTTTTCAGGTGAATTATAAAGATTGAAATATTAAAAATTTCATTCTATGCCTTCCTTACCTAAACAAAAAAAAACCCACCCCAAATCCATGCATGAGGGTGTGAGGAAAAGAGAGCTCCTAAATGCTTAGTAAGTATCCCAAAACAACTCTCTGCTTCATATTCTGAAGCTGCTTAAATGCTTATTCTTAATATTTAGGTATTGAAACTCGTACAGGAGAGAGATAAGACAAGATGATTTTCACCTTTTATAGAAACATCATTTTCCCGGAAAAAAAAAATAAGTCGTGTTCAAAGATGTGAAAAAGAAAATAAATATACAAGTACTTACGTCGTGGTCTTCGACATGCTTTGTACAAACAGCAGCACGAGCAGGTCAGGCACAGAATAAAAGTAATTATAATCACCGCACAGACAGTAATGCCAATTGCAATCAGGGTTCCAAAACTGTAAAAAAGACATGACCAGAAATAATAAGTCTTTCACACAAATTTATTACTCTTTAACCTCACGTAATGCATTACTCCTCCCATCTGCTACTCTTCCTACTTCACGCACTTGGGTGAGACTCAACTGCCAAACACAGCGCTCCATGAGGTGGTGCAAGGTGACCAAGCCCAGTGAGGACCACGCTCCCCTGGACGTGAGAAGGGCTCTGGTGACTCTGGTTCCTTTCATGTCAGTGTGACCGCATGTGCCTTAATGTATTCCAGAGTCTTACAGTAAAAGGCTTCGGAATCATTAGTTTGATGATTTAATTTCCCAGCATCACTCAATTGTTCTGAATGCACAGGTAGGCACGCTGAAACTAAGCGCCCGAGAGCGCGGGTGACAGCAAGTTCTCGCACAACTGTAAGCCCTCCCAGACCCCATCTCAGGACAGAACAGACCTCTCCACACTGCAGGTTCTTGGCAGGTGCCTTGGCATTTCTAGACAGTTGGTTTAGAAGCCACGTTACACATGGTTTGTAGGAGCTGAAACTTTGCCAACTTTACTGCAACAGCAAGTATGCCGTGCTGCTTACGAGGCACAGAAACACTGCCTGAACCACTAAACCTATGGGAAGGCCAGAGATGGCACTGGCTTCACTTTCTGTGACAAGAACCATGCAGTGAAATCAGAGGTAAAGCTGCTGGAGACGACTAAGTTTGGAAGAAAAACGAGGTCTTATTTTAAATGCCCAGCGCCAATTGTTTTTCAAGTGTTAAACCACATGGTTTGTTCCCTATGGTCCAAAATCAATAAAGCTGTTCTTCCATAGAAGTCAAAGTCTCCAGTATTTCTGTTTCTTAAAAAACGCCCCATGTACCAGTTGGGGGAACAATGGCAGGAAGTCAGTGTTAGTGAACAACAAGCTCCAAAATGACGAGTAAAGAGCTGGATTTATGTCCATCCTGTTTTTCCTTCTTCATAGAGTTTTTGGCAACAAAACTGTGGGGTTTTTTTCTTGCTCAGTTTCCTGTTAACAGTTTAAACAAAATGACACACTTCCAGAACCTCCAGCAGTTTTCACTTTGCTACCAAACAGCCAGCAAATGTAATAATTACATTCAGTAATATCCCACTGGTAAACTTACTGGAAAACATGCAGGAAAGTTGCCACTAACAGAGGATATAGCTTGAGTGAGGCCAGAATGATGCTCAATAGTTACCGAGTGAACCAGCTAAGCTTTAGGAGACAAGATATTCCAGATCCTGTATAAAGATTCTTGCAGAGCACTAACTCCAGCAAGCTGATATTCCTTTCTCAAACAAACCTATTGCTTCATTTACTTGCCGACACTCAATCAATCTATCCAAAAGGGCTCTGGAAATATTTGGAAAAGTATCTGTTCACATTAAATGATAATTTATTTATCAACTGTTAGCATTATACATAAGTGAAAAAGAACACATGTGAGGGAATGTAGCTTAAAGATTGTTCCCCTGAATGGTTAACCAAGAAAAACAGAAAAAAACAAACAAAAATGAAACCAAAACACACATTACCCCCTGCATTCTGCAAACAAAGGTCAGTGCAGGAACCCAGTACCAGATCCAAACCCACTGTGTTCACAGCCTGAACACAGGTTTCCAGCCTCTCACGTTATATATACACCATACTCCCTAAATACAGCACATGCTGTTACAAACAGCTCGAGCTCATTCACTGTCATTTCTGGCTGCTTTCTCTTCACAGAAAAGCTAACTTTTGCCAATAAATTAACAGAAAACAGAACTGAGACCAAAACTGAGCCTAAAAGCAGTTTTCCACTCTCCACCTCTCTCTTTCCTGGCCCCACTCTACTTCTACCCCACTCTCTCTCTTTTGAGAGCACTATATTGTGTGTGACAAGCACACCTCACAGACTCACCTGTCCTGTACGGCTGTATTAAGGAACATTGATCATTTTAGTCAGTCCAACCTTTTGCAGTTATTTGCTTAGCACCAGGCTGTAGAAACAAATGACAGATAGATGAAGCCTCTCACAGCAGAATTTGCATGGCGCTCGCGGCTGAATGCGCAGTCCTATGCCAGACGCTGCGAACGTTCAGCACGATAGGGTGAACTGAAGTTGAACTTGCCTGAGTTACAGGAAGGCCTTGACACCAGTACAAACTAGATAAGGAAGCTGCAAGCATCAGCAGAAGCTGCAACCCTCAGGATAGGAAAAGGAACAACCTCCCTAGAGATAAGGAAAGGATCCAACCAGGAACGAGAAGATCCTAGACTCAAAACCACCACCAGACTGACTGTTGCATAAAGAGTACGTGAGGGGCAGGAACTTGGGCTGTAAGGGTACAAATGCCCAGGGATTTCTTTGTTTGGGCTCCCTCTCCACAGTCACCCAGCTCCTGCCTGAAGTACTTTGTGTCAGAGACTCTCTGTTGGGAAACCGAGGGTTGGATTTACAGGGAAACGCTTCTGAGCGAGGGTAAGTGTGAAGGGAGGTAAAGGGGCACCTGCTGGTTCTGCGGAGCCATCCACTACGATGGGACCTCAGTCAGAGGAGTAAAAGCCTTGGGTAGTGTGAGTCTAACTCCCAAAGTAAAAGCTGAGTGCTCGGAATGTGAAGATCTCCTAACAATTGTCTGATTATCCCATATACGTATCAGTTCACAGGGAGTTACGTGACTGGTGCTCATTTTACTTCTTTTCATACTAAATGAGACATAACAGACACATTAAAATGCAAGGATCAATCCCAGGATCTAAAAAGTACTATTTGTAGGAGTTAATTCTTAAAGCAGTTGCTGTTTGCATCAGAGATCTCAGTCTTAAGGCACCGTCAAGTGGAAAAAAAGATGTAAAATGCCTTGAGTGTATTTAAGGCCTTTTAAAATATCCAAATTTCAATTCCACCAGTATATTTTTAAACCTCTTTAATCACTTACATTGGTGATATTTTGGAAGCCCTGCTGCAAAGAAAGTTTTTGCCTATCTAGCTTTTATCACCATGAGACACACTGCAAATTTTGTCTTTAAAAGAGAAACAAATGTCTAAATGAACAACAAGACTAGCTGGTTCTGAAGAGTTAGTTACAGCACCCTATTTATTTGGCCAGTTTTAATCTGTTCCAAGAGTGTTCCATGCTACAAGATTGGCAGAGTCTTTTTTGGCTGCTTTTAAAAACAAACGTTTGCCAACAGTGAGTTATGGCTGTAACATGGGGTGGTCTGGAAGGACTTCAGGTCATTTAGGCCATTCCTAAAAGTCTGAAAAAGAATATATGCCTATCATCCTTTATCACTGCAGAAAAGGGTATGGTTCCCAGAAATGGGTCAGGATGGTAAAGGTCCAGACTGGCTCTACCTCAGGCACAGGGCATGGCCAAGCACGTCCCCAAATTAAGACGCTTCCCAAAGTTCAACACTTCAGGCACTGCCGCACAATGTCACACGCTGCCTGCAGAGTTTGGCAAGAAAAATAATGGATAAACTTCATATAAAGAAAAAGCAATATGACTTCCCAAGAGCCTTGCTGAGGGACTGGGTTTTATAACTTTATAAAAAACAGACTTCCTCAGTTTAATCTTTTAGCATGAAGATTCAAACAGTAAGAACCACTTTGTGAGAGACCCAGAAAACCACTTACTGTAACACAAAAAGCAAACTTCTGTGAGGTTTGTTCTCCGAGGAAAACACTAGCACAATGTTAACGCTCACTAGACCCAGCAGCCTGTTGGAGCACCGCTGAGTTTTGGCCCGCAGCACCTTCAGCCCATGCAGACACACAAAATATCCCCCACAGCTCAGCCTCACAGTCCGGGTGCAATCACGCTAACTGTGGGTGCCAGCCGCAGCCCGCTCGTCACCTTACCCAGGGGCCACCACCCCAAAAAGGGGTCTTCAGAGGCAGAAGAGTTTACAGAACAAGGGCCCAGTGATTCCTGCGGTGGGTGACAGGCAGCCTAAGGTTCAGACTCCACAGTGTGGTTTCAAAATGATGAAATCTTGACTGTTTCATCAGGGCAGCAGATTTGACTAACTGCAAAGTCATTCTGTAAGCCATGTGATGTGGCGAAGCATGGACTGGAACTGTCACATCTTGCAGACAAATGTTAACTTGGTACTGCAGAGTGTCTCCCCTCAGGTCCTGCCCACGTATGGTTCCTTGTTGTGAAGAAGAAACTGGTTCCACCTCATTTTGGCTACCCCATCAGTGCAGTGCCAGCTCAAACCATCACTAACTGCAAGCTGGTGAACTGCTCAGCGTGGACATGGCCACTGGAAACCACACAGACCCATCACAGCTTTCCATAAGCGCTCCTGGGTACCCCAAAAGAAGGAAGGTTTGCAGCAGGAGTCTCCCCAAAACAGTCCCTGGGACACCTCTGCACACCTGTAGGCTGAACAACCCTGAGCTGCGTCCCCAAACCCAGCACAGCCTGGTGACACTCAGCGTCAGCCAAACCAGCTCTGGGAGTCAGGACAAATCCACCAGCCCAGTGACCACCAGCCAAGCCAGCTCTGGCGTGAGAACCAGGACCAAAGCCACGACAATACCACCACAGAAAGCAAATAAGCCTTGCAACTGCAAAAGTGTTAAAGAAGGAATCTTTTGAGTAAAAGTCTGCTAAATATGTACTAAATGGGTCCTTTTTCTGTTTGCTCAAAGAGCAGGCCAATGTGGCTCACCTTAAGCCCAAAATAATAAACTTTAATGCTCAAGGACCCTCTCAAAGTAAAATAAATTACTACTTTTCCAAAAGACACCAACCTCTGTTTTTTCGAAGAATCTGTTGTGCTAAACCTGTTAAAAATTCCTTACCAGCCTACATGAGAAAGCAGCAGGGAGGGAACTTCCTGAGGTTTTGGTTTTATTCTGACATCTGACACTCAGGTCCAACAGGTTATTATGGACAATAGTTGCTTGTATACAAGCAACTTCTCTTGGCTTATAAATGGCTCGCTTGTACTAAAAATGCCTATTCACAATTCCTTTGTAACGCATACTAAAAATACAGTTTTCCAAGGAAACTGCCCAGGAACTCGACCACCGCACAATTCCACCACCGTACGCTTCGTAAACTTGTGAGAATAACTGCAACAGGGAACCAGCACACTAAAAATCCACCTGTAACAAGAAGGGGAACAGTCTGAGCTGCACTCCAGGGGACTGAAGTCTCACCAACAGGGCAGCAATTAACACTGCAGCTTCATGCAGGTCACCAAATAACTTCAGAGTCCACTGGGCCCTCAGCAGAAAACCCGCCCTTAAACACAACACAAAGCACTTGCTTCTATGGGTTATAAATCCATCTAAAATGCTCCTTTAGTAGCAAAAAGTGACTGCAGATTGATCACAAGCACCGACACTTAAGGCAAATGGAGCGAGAGTCAGTTCCTCTCCTAGTTCAGTGATAGAGGATGTTACTCCCCACCCTAATTAAAGTTTGGGACAAACACAAAGGAAAGGGATGGATTTCTCAGAAACAGGTAGCTGAATTAATAGAACAAGGTACCTGGAAAAAAAAACCCAAAACAAACCAACCAATCAACCAAAAAGGTACACAGAAAACTTTCCCCACATAAACAACAAATACTATGAATTTGCCATTGCCAAAACCACACAAATTCTAGGAAGCAGATTTAAGCTGCTAATGAGAAACTAAATGGCTAAAGAGTTAAGGTTCTAAATTAAAAAAGAGATTTCTTTTCTGGCAAATTGCAACCCTTGCAAATACTGAAACTGCAGTCAAAGGAAGTTCAGACGAGGTTACACCCACCAGCTCTGCTCCTACACGAAACGTACCTTTCTCTTTACATTACCCATACGTTAGCACACGTATAAAAGTTAGAAATGCTCTGTTTGGGGAGGAGCAAAGTTTAAATTGGGTAAATTAATTATCCTATACTACTAGGAATTGACGTGCTACCTCACCCCCTCTCTCCAGGAGAAGCCTTACTCATCCTGCACAAGGAGGATCATCAAAGAAAATCCGTCACTGCACAACAGGAACAGAGCCCTGCAGCAGAGGCCACACCTGGCCGGCCACTCTGTCTGCTTTTAAATGGTATTCATCATTAGCAAGACCTTCATCATAAAATCACAAAAGTGACTCTGAAAACTGGTTTCTTCCATAACTTAAAAACTCCATTTTTTTCAGCTTCATTCTCAGAGGAACTGAAAGCCAGAGCTCATGCTAGCAAACATGGAGAGGACCGTCTCATCCAAAATGAACAGTATAGAAGGTTTTTATTTGAATAGACTTTGTCAAAGGCCACTCTCTGCACCACTGCAAAGTTACAGGAATTAAGGGATTTCACAGAAGACACTACCACTGCACTTGTAAAAGGCTAGGCAACTGAAGGACATTTTCCTCCCCCAGTAACCACACTTCTCACCAGTACAACACAACCTATTGCAAACGCATCTGCCTACACCTCTGACCACGGCTATTTTATAGCAGTGTATGAACCACAAAAGCTGGAGTGGGCTCTGGAACCCACATGCTCAAGCTTTTATAGATCCTACTCAACAGTCACAGTCTTTAGCTCTGTTTGCAGGGAAGATTCTCCATTTCTCAGGCTACAGGACCCTTCTCTGAGGGATTCCCTGCCTGCAGCTGTCTGACAAGCTCTCTCTAGAGCCAACTCGCAGGATAAAACCAGACTGTTGTAGAGTTTCACCGCAGAGAGGCACAGCAGAGCGCAGTTAGATGGGGAACACTCTACCCTATGAAGTCAATGAAGTACACACCCACAGAAAATGAGCTCCTGAACACAATCCAGGTGATTAATTTTACTCTATCTTTGCACGTCCAGGCACGCTTGGCTTGCTCTTCGCTGTGGAACCGCCTGCTGTAGTTAGAATAGCTCATACCCCAACCACACACATCTGCCTAGTGAGCAAGGACAGCATTTTCCACTCACTGCTCCCACTTCAGTTTTAGAGTAACCCAACCTGCATGAGCATTAACCCCACTGCCTGAAACAGAGAGCAGACCTTAACAGCAACTCACAACTGCTTCATCAGCTCTCAGTGGCTTCTTCACTGAGAGCATAGCCAACACAAACCCAATTGCTCTGTGCAAACTGGTATTTACTTTTCAAGCTAGTAAAAACATAGAGCAATTGTTTTAAATAGCTTCAAGTCCAAATCTCAGTTGTTTCTAGACCAGAAGCTCACATTCCTTGGTGAGATTAGCCTGTGTCTGAACGCAAGCCTTAGAGAAAGGGCTCTGTGTATAGATTAACTCCATTATTAGAGAACGCGTGAAGGACCAGTACTGGAAAAAAATCCTCTGCTCGTTAAATAGAGACTGCTTACATTTCTAGAAGTTGTTTTCCCAGTAATAGTCTTCCTAATTCATTTTCTTATCACTGGCAACCTGTAACAGATGGTGGAGCATGCAAATACACCATGAAGCATGAACAGAAGTCCCTGACAGTGATGGAGGAAGGAGGAGAAATGGGAGGAGTTGAATATCACAATGTTTGTTACCTTGTCTATGGAGGAAATGTTTAAAAACATCTAGACCTAGAGGCAGCAAGTAAAGCTAATGCATTCCGTAGCTAGAAATGTGACAGTTTACCAGCTTATACACCTCGGAGACTATCACAGACAGCACATTTCAGACCCAGGTGGGCAGAAGGACATGGATTTTGTCCATTTAGCAAACAGAGAACAGTCACAAGCCAATACAGTGACCAGCCCATAACAAAACCTGACCTAGCGCACCCCAGCCCAATAAAGCTGCCCTGTCCCTACCAGCAGAGGCTTCCCGAGGAGGTAGGAATTCTGCCTTCCCTTTCCCATTACATAAGGACAAGCAGCCTTCCTCCAGCATTACCGCATCTGTTACACAACTGACTGTAACTTTGAGGCAGAAATTAATGCAGAAACAGAGTCCAATTAACTGTGTACAAAGATTATTTCAAGTCCTGTTTCCATTTTGAAAGATTGACCTCAGCTGACCCATTCCATTATTTTCTTCTGCAACTCCAACACAGATGTTCTGAATTGCTCCCCCTCCTTAAACACTCAAATACTTCACAATTAGTTGAATTGTGGGTGAGTCATCTCATTTCCTTTCCAGTAAGGGTCACCATTGGAAAACTGGCATACCAAGGCTGATGAACCAAATTACAAAGTTACAACAATTGCTGCTCCAGTGAATCAGTGTTCTGCTTTGCACGTAGTTCCCTGAAGTAATGCTACTAGATACTGCAGAGCTGAGGGGGAAAACCAATTAAATTAACCCTATTACTCACAATCCACCCTTGAAAGCACAGCAAAGCGGGGAGAAATTCAGTAATCCAATTAAGGGGGAGGGAGGAATGAAACACCTTCCAGTAGCAAATGCTTGCCACAATGCATTCAGTAGTGGCAGAAGTTGTAGAAATTCCATATCATCACCTTGCATGCAAGGAAAAATGGTGGCAAATGTAACCGGTTTACCAGTATAAAACTACTATGCTCTGCCCTAAAGGCTTCAAATTATCTTTAAGGGTTCATCAACAATGGAAAAAGCCTGAAGTTGATTTAAGGCCAGCTTTTATATTTTCCTAAAATGTTTCCATTTGCTTCCAAGTGTAGTATTCTGGGAAGTAAAGTGCTCTCAAGCACTTGAAAGCAATTATTTATTGTCATTTAGTGTCTTTAAAATGTCCAAAAGATTACATGATACAAACTGCTTGTGCTGCGCACTGGCTACCCAAAGTACCTTGCAGCCCTGCCTCAACAGTGCTTGATACTCAATATTCCATCCTGAAAGATGTTATCGGAAACTAATAAAAAACTACTAAAAACTGGTGCTTTGCTTTTTTTTCTGCAGAAGACCTCAGAATAAACACAAAGGAAGCAAGAGGGCAGGCAAACTAAAAACTCCTCAGCTAGACAAAACAAGGAATAATGAACTGAGCTCTTCCCTCACATTGTCCTGTGGAATCGAAGCACGCTTGTGGCTGGTTTTCCAAGCAAGAAGGAGACATCCCAGAGGCAAGTCCACCCACAGTCTGTGACAAGCCCTTGGAGAAGTGAAATCCCCTTAAGAAGCCAGGATTTATGAGCAGTGAGCCAGAGCAGTAACTCGAGCTAGGAGCAAGCCTGATGCAAGAATGAGGAACTGAACGCTTCCTGATCCTTCATGCCAGGAAACCATCACCTCCTCCTTCTGGAGGGTAAAATGAGAAAGAATGGGGCAGTAAAGGAAACCGCTTTTGTTTCTTCTGCTCCCGTTATCAACCGTTAAATTACCTTAACGGGAGACAGAAAGCAAGATCTCAACAGGAATCAACAGGTATCAGGGAGAGGGGTCTCCCCACAGTAAAGCGTTAAATAAAACACAGCCATGAAGCATCAACGTAAAACTTGCCTCCTTTTAAAAGGAATTGCCATGGAGCAAGAGGATGGAGCATACTTTGCCGGCAGAAACCCAGGACAACTCTTCCAGCAGGAACACAGATTACTGATTGATTAAAACCCAAACCAAATCAAACCAGAAACCTCAGTACACAGCACACGAACACATGGGCAAAGCCAGTAATACAGAAACAGAAACCCACCCTGTGTCCCGCTGACTGCAGCCACAGGACACGCTCCTCACTTGCATTCCTGATGCTGAAACATCCCAAAATCAGACACCGAGAGACATCAGTCATTTTGGAAAGGCCTGGGATGCTTGCTGGAGGATTTCCCTCTGCAGTCACATCTGGGGCCTTTGCAAGGGTGACATTTCTGTGAATAACTACCGACTTTCTCCTAAAATTGCCCAGCCAGAAAGCAAGGAGGATGCTCAGGCAGCTGCACGACATGTTAATTTGACAAAGCTGCAATGTAATTGGAAGGCAAGAGACAAGTCAGTGATGACACGTTTTGTTAAGGTGAGACAGCAGCAATTCTCATTCGACATTCCTAGTCAAAACCAGCAATAAAGATCTGCTCCCTAAACACTTCTCCCTACGCTCCCTAAACGCTGTCACTTACAAACACCCCTTTGTGGGCCTTGGCTTCAATTCCCTTAGCGGCTGAGTAAGGCTATTTTGGGGTTGGTTGGTTGGTTTTTTATAGAATATTACATTCTTGCATTTCCCATGCTTTCCAGTAACGATGCTCGCTGGCATATAGAGAGTATTTATTCCCTTCTTTATATTTATCCCCTATTACTCCAGCAGAGTCAACATCCCCGCAGCCCCCGTGACGTGTTAGGGTTTTCCTGCCTTTCCCCTCGAAAGGCACCGAGAGCGCAGCGCCGGCTGCGAGATGGGGCTGAGCCCGAGACCCCCGGGCTGGGAGACAGCGGGGATCGGCAGCGCCCGGCCCCGTGAGCCCCGGGCAGCCCCTGCCGCGAGGGACCCCGAGGCTCCGTTACCTGCGGCGCTCCGGCCGCGGGGGCGACCGCCTGGGGGGCAGTGGGGAGCCCTCCCGAGGGAAGGGGGACGGGGGGAGCGGGGGAGGGATGCCGGGGAGCCCTCCCGGGGGAAGAGGGACGCGGGGAGCCCCCAAGCTTACCCCATGCCGGCGGCCGCCGCTCGCCCCGCGCCGCCCCGCCCCGCGTCGGGAGTGGCCGCAGCTGGGAAAGCCCTGGAGGCTCCTCCTGGAGGCTCCTCCAGCCCTCGGCCCTGATGAACCAAGGCCCCAGGTGCCGCGGCTACACGCCCTGTGAGCCCCGCCAGGGACGGAGACCCCAGCCCTGCCCTGGGCAGCCTCTGCCAAGGCTTCACCGCTCTTTAGGTAAAGAACCTTTTCCTAACATCCAGTAAGAACCTCACCTGGCACAACTCGAGGGCAGTTCCTCTTGTCCTGTCATATTGCTCATAGCCCAGCGCCCACCTCGACACAACCTCCATTCAGCATTCTGCTCTGAAACGTTTCACAGTGTGGGAGCCCGCAGGGAGCAGCCAAGGGTCAGTTCTCTCGGTCCGTCTGCACTGCTTTGGATAATGAAGAGGGGAAAACTTGTTGCTCTCTGCGGCTCCTTGAAAAGAAGTTGTGGTGAGGTGGGTGCTGGTCTCTTCTCCCGAGTAACAAGTGATAGGATGAGAAGAGGTGGCCCCAAGTTGTTCCAGGGGAGGTTCAGATTGGATATTGGGAAAAATGTCTTCAGGGACAGAGTGGTGAAGAGCTGGCAGAGGCTGCCCAGGGCAGAGGTGGAGTCTCTGTCCCTGGAGGGTTTTAAGAAGCGCGTGGCTGTGGCACTTGGGGATGTGGTTTAGTAGGGTCAGTGGGGCTGGGCTGGCGGTTGGACTGCGTGAGCTGAAGGGGTTTTTCCAGCCTCAGTGATTTTATGAGTCTTGTAATCACCAATATTGCCCACGATTGGGCACCAAGACAGAGCTGAATATTTCAGCCAACGTTAAAAATAAAACCCCAGTATTCTAAGGGGTTAAATGGATCATGAGGATCATTAAACACAATCAAAGAGGAGCTTCTGTACCAACACCCCAGTACTTCCACTAATGTGTTTAATGTGCTTATACCTGGTCCCTGGATCTTCACTCTGCAGACACAATGCCTTACCAGTGCCCAGGCCTGCACAGCTGTCACACTCCAAGCAGGTTGTGGTGTTCCTCAAGAGGGAGCAGCGTCGGTGGGTGCCCTTGGCAGCACCGGATCTGTACAGGAGAACCTGCCAAAGGAGCACCACTAGATGGAGAACATGAAGATAAGGTGCAGATCTGTGGAAAACAGTGGGTTGCACTGCAGGATTCTCATGGGTGGAAATTCACTAGGATAGCTGTTACTCGATGTATAAGGTTTGCATCCTTTCAATAAAGTTGATCTCGCTTGTTGCCACATCAAAGAGGTCGTTGCCTTAATCGCTACTTGGTCCCACTGTTTAGGATCCAGCCCAAGACACATTGGCCACCTCGAATCACCACTTTGCCCTCCATATGGTTCAGCGAAGGGCAGTTCTGCAGCTGTGGCACCCCTCTCGAAAGACACGTGCTGATGGGGGTCGGGGGAACAGCTGCTTTCGTGCCCACATGTACCCAATTCTGCACCCAAAAGAGATGTCTAAAGGGGAGGGGAGGAGCACAGAGCGGGTGCACCTCTGGCCAGACGCAGCCCTGCTGCAGCCGTGCGTCCAGTGCTGTGGGCCTTGCTTTGCTGACTTGAGTCCACAAGAGAGATGTTTTAAACTCTCGGGATTTTAGTTTCAAGAGCATGTTTATGACAGCCTGGAGCAGAGTTGACTCTATGGAGACCGTAGAGAATCTTCCAGTACAGAAAAGGGCTCCAGTAAAGATGGGGAGGGTCTTCTTACAAAGGTTTGTATCGATAGGACTAGGGTGAACGGCTGTAGATTGGAGAGAAGCAGAGTTACATTGGACATAAGGAGGGTAGGGAGGCCCTGGCCCAGGCTGCCCAGAGCAGGGGTGGCTGCCCCATCCCTGGAGGGGTTCCAGGCAGGGTTGGATGGGGCTTGGAGCCCCTGATCCACGGGAGGTGTCCGTGCCCGTGGCAGAGGTGGCACTGGATGGCTTTGCGGCCCCTCGGCTCCCAGCCCGCCCCGTGTCCCCACGGCGACAACAGAGCCGCTCGCCGGCCTCACACCGTGGGGGCGGGACTTCCTGTGTCTGGGGCGGGACTTCCTGTATCGGTGCGGGACTTCCTGCGGCCGCCCCGCCATGGGGGGGCGCGATCGGCGCGGCGGCGGCGGGCGGGGCCGGGCCGGGCGGGGCCGGCGGCGCCGGCGCGGAGCGGAGCTGAGCGGGCATGGAAGCGGAGAAGATGGACGAGAATGAATGGAAGTACCATGGGGAGGGCAACCAGAGCCTCGTCGTCTCACACTGCCAGGTGCGGGGCCCGCGCAGCCGACTGGCCTTTTGTGAGGAGGGGCGGGACGGGGGCGAGGTCTGAGGCTGAGACGCCGCCGTGTGCGGGCGGGAGGCCCCGAGCGGCGCTGCCCCGGCCCGGGGGGCGCTCCGGGCGGCGTGGAGGGACTCGGAGCAGCCGCATCCCGCGGGTGGGACGGGGTGGGCTTTGAGGTGCCTTCCAGCCCATACCGCTCCGTGGCTCCGTGATTCTGTGCGGAGGCAGGAGCGGTGTCCGGGGGGCCGGCCGGTGTCCCGGGGGGCGGCAGCCGCGAGGAGGCCCCGGGAACGGCCCTTTCGCCCCGCGGGTGCCCCGGGCCGCCCTCGCCCTGCCTCGGGCCGGAGTTTGACTCGCAGCCGGCCAGGCCCGCCCGGCTCCGGCGTGTTCCGTGTCGTTCCCCCGGCCGCGGGGCTCCCCGGACCCGTGGGCAAGGGGCACTCCTAAACGCTGCCTGGGGCCGTTCTTTGCTTTAAACGTGCTGTGGTGTTTCACTTCAAACTCTGGCGTGGATGTGCCATAGAATGCTCCTGATATTTCATAGATCTGAAACCAGTAAAGCCCCAACAATAAAATGTAGGGAACGGGATGGAAAAAGCTACAGTAAGACCTGAATCCTGGAAACAGTTTTTAATAATATATAAATGAATGCCTGAAAACATTCGATTCTTTTTATTTTTTCTCGGGAAGGGGCATTGGGCAGTGGCAGAGGCTGCCCAGGGAGGGGGTTGAGTCACCTTCCCTGGAGGGGTTTAAGGGACGGGTGATGAGGTGCTGAGGGACATGGGTTAGTGATTGATGGGAATGGTTGGACTCGATGATCCAGTGGGTTCTTTCCAGCCTGGTGATTCTATGATTCTGTGTCTGTTTTTCTGGATTATAAGCGTAATATAGATGTTAAAAATATTAACAAATACTAAGTCTGAGAAAATGCTGGAAATTCATTCTTTAGGAGAGGCAGTTATAGAATCACAGAACCACACAATGTTTTGAGAGGGAGGGGACCTCAAAGCCCATCCAGTTCCACCTCCGGCCATGGGCAGGGACACCTCCCACAGGATCAGGGGCTCCAAGCCCCATCCAACCTGGTCCTGAACACCTCCAGGGATGGGGCAGCCACTACTGCACTGGGCAGCCTGGGCCAGGGCCTCCCCATCCCAAGAGGAGAACAGTTCTTCCTGAGACCTCATCTCAGTCTCCCCTCTTCCATCTTCAAAACATTCCCATTGTCCCATCTGTGCCTGCGCTCCCTGATCAAGAGCCCCTCCCCAGCTCTCCTGGAGCCCCTTTCAGTGCTGGAAGCTGCTCTAAGATCTCCTTGAAGCCTTCTCCTCTCTAGGCTGAACAACTCCAACTCTCTCAGCCTGTACCACTTCCTTGGCTCTCGTTTCTTCCTTGTCTTTCTTCATATAAAGTATTTTTTTAAAGATATTTTTCTACAAGTAGTTAGTGATTTTGCTTCCTGTCTAGATTTTAGCTTTGAATAAGGCAGTTTAAAGGATACTCAGTCACTGGGTGATAGGGATCGGAATGCGTAATAGATTAATTGTGATGTAATTGTGATATCTTTAAAGTCCCGGTAAGTGAGGGAGCCTGTCAGAGACTCAAAATAGTTGTTGAGTGTGTCAGTTCTCTTTTTAACAAGGTACTAAAACTTTAAGAGAGAGTAAAAGTGATATAGATGTGTTTTTTCTTTGGAGCAGTAAAACTTTCATCTTAGACCTTTGTGTCTGCAGAGGCGAACTCTTGTAAAATTAGAGCATATAAAATACTGTTTAGATGCCGATTGTTACTTTGTGCCTCTTACTAACAGGACATGCTTGCATGATTAATCATCGTTCTTGTGATTTCATGCCAGGTCACTCTCAGGTTTGCATGAATAGAGCAGCAGCGTCACTAAGATGGTGAAGTTTGTTTTAGCTGTCCTTGCTGCCTTCTGTATTTCTACAGTTCAAGGTTTGTGTGTATAGATACTAGTGGGAGGGACAGTGATTCGGTTGTGGTGAGGAAGACACGAATGGATGCTCAGATCCAAGTGCTGGGGCTGTAACTGAGAGACCAGGACGGAGCTGTGTGAGCGCTGCTTGTTTCTGTGTTCTCCCTCGTGATGTGTACTGGTGTTTTGGAATGTGGGAGGCGGGAGCTTGCCCCGACCTCTGTCTGTGTGAACCTCTCTTCATTGCTGCTTCAGGAAGGTCTGAGAGGTTTTAAAAAAACCTCAATGAAATGAAAAAACTATCCCCATCTTTCCAGAGGAGAGGGCGTGAGCTGCTTCGCCCTTTATGGAGCAAGATCCAGGGACTGGCATTTAACTCCTGCCCTCTGACCGGGGTTGGAGGCGCTGATAACAGGTACTGTGCAAGCACAGGTATTGAGCATGGGGTGCTGGGCTGGGGCGAGCAGCAGCCTGGCCGGGCGTGCTTGTTCTTGGTTGCGCTGAGTGAAGATGAGGAGTAAGTGGAACAAAGTGTGTTGCCAGTTCAGAGGCCTCTCATGGCTCTGCTTATTTCTTGTGTTTGCACCGTTGCCGGCATCTTTCCCTTTAAGACCTGAATGTAACGCCCTGTTGATCCAGAGGTAGCACAGCATCAAAATGAAAATGCTGCTCACAGGAAAGTCGCGTGCCCAGCAGGCAGCCCTGCTGGAGCGGGGACAACTGACAAGCCCTGGATGCAGGCAGCATGCAACTGCTTGTTCCAGTGCCTTTGAACAGTGACCTATAGACAAAGGTTTGTCTGACAGCTGTTGGCTGGTGTTCTGTGGAACATGCTGTGTTGTCAAGGTGAAAGTGCTCTAAAGTACGACCCGACGTACTCTTTCTGGTACTGGTTATTGATCTGTGCTCCTGCAGAACACTGTACTGACGTGCCAGAATCGCTGCGAGGGCATCACTGCGCCTCATTCATGCGGTTGAGAGGACTTGGGCAGGGAAAGGGCTACTCAATGCGTCTCTGCTTACGGTGGTGGTTTCACTGAGTTACTTTAATTATTTCTCCAGCATTTAGAAAGTGATCTGATGATTAAAGATCGAATGTCTGTCAAGCATTTCCAGTTACCATTGCTGACTCTGGAGCTGCGCACTTGCTTGCCTGGTGCATACTCAATCTTATACTTCCATGGCTCTTTAACATTTCAGTTCGGATGAATCTAAAGTTCTGGGAGACACAGATTATTATGGTACAAATTTCCATGTTAAAACATTTCCTGTTTTTTTTTTTTTTCGATTTTTTTTAATCGCAGCTGTGATCAATTAATAAAAATTGAAGCTACATTGTGATCACAAAGCCTTTGCATAGTCTTGCAGCCTGCTTAAATGCATTTCACTCACTGTGTTTTTATTGGAGCGTCACTCCTTCCATATTGAATTCTGATTTCAAGAAAGGGCTAAACCCCACTTTCCCTCCACTCTGCGAGGACTCGGAAGCACTGCCATAGGTGTCTTCTTGGAGCTGTTGGCTCTTTTGAAGGTGGAGATAACCTGGTGTTTTCGGAAGAGAGCTGGAAATCCTCACTTGTAGTTCTGCATTTTAGTCCACTGTTTGCCCTTACAGAGGCACTTAACGCTTCTTTTCAGAAGGCTGCAGGAGATGTTTGTAGAAGTAGTGTAAGCAACTCTAGAAATACTGACTTGTATTTCCTCTCCCTGTCAAAACAAATGCCTGCAATCTCCAGTTTGTGCTTTATGAGATGAAACACATACATTCCTCCTGCTTGTTTCTGCAGTTAATTTACACTCCTTTCTATTATGGCAACCAAATGCTTCATTTTATAATATGTTTGAACATGAAGCTTGTGTTTCAGGTGACTGCTGGGAGGAGGTACAAGAAAAGAGAATTTCTTTCCAGCTTGTTTGTCTGATGAGATGGTCTGGAGGAACCTTGGTGTGTGTGTGCGCAGGAGGTTGTGCATTGTGTCTTCAGATGCCTTGGGTCTTTGTGATGACCTGATTCTCATTGTGGAGCACTTACAGGTCTAATAAATATCCTTGGGTTTTGGGATGGGTCTTAAGTGAGGGCATAAACAGTTTCCAGGGCATATGTGAGCTTCCGAAACAGGAAAAGGGCAGGAGGGCAGGTGGAGGAGATGAATGAAGCAGAGCTAAGGAGACTGGGTGAGGGTGTAAAGTCAGGTCATCGGACTGTCAGAAGATTCCCAACATTGGTACCTGTAGTAAGTGAATAATGTTTGGGATTTTTATTTCTCTCCTTCAAGACACAGGTAGAGGTGGAGGAGGTTGGCGCTGCTTTCACAGGCAGCTTTCCTGTTCCTTGATCTGGCTCTGAGGGGCTTGTAGAGAGCAGACCTTGCTGGGAGAAAGGGATGTGTTTTAGCATGAGTCTTTGATTTGACTCTGTGTTTGTAACAGCTTCTGCTGGCAGCTGTGTTATGATAGCTGCCGAGTGTGTGCAGAGACACTTTCTGCACACGGGGGAGGTGGATTTGGTTTGGGGTGTTGAAATAAAACAACTACTTAGGAGAGGGTTCTTTGTATCACATCATTCTAGGTAATTGTTCCTAGTAGTACTTCTGCAATATGAAATGTTGTCCTTTGGCTGGTTGGTTTAAGAAAAATAACAAATTATTCTAGTGGAAAATGTTATTGTAGTAACCTTTTTTTGAGAGAGGGCCATTGACAAGGTTGTGTGTTTAGACACAGGGAGGTTTGCTGAAAGAGCAAGAAGCTTCTGGTCAGAATTAGTAGTTAGCTGCAGCTCTCCTGTTTGCTGCTGTTTGGCAGCAGGGGAGCAGTGCTGATTATTAATTACTGTCTTTCTGAGAGAATCTTCTTGAGGCACTTTCTGATGATGTCATTTAGTACAAGCTCAGAAACCTGCATGTCCTGTTTTTAATTCCATTATGTTTCTATGTGGAGTTGGCTGAATTGGTTTTGTCCTGCTGAAATTTGTGAAGAATTGCTCCCCAAACTTTCAAGTCATTCCTGAGAAACCCTAGATTTTGACTCATGGGGAAGACCTGGGTTTGGTAAGGCTTGGACTTCAACTTTTTTTATCCTTGAGGAGATTCGTCTATTCCACCTATGCTAATTGTGATTTTGGGTGGATTCCATGCTCTGGATATGTCCAAAGATTCACCAAGGCTGTGAGATGTAACACAGGGAAGAGTTTTGCTTCTGACTCTGTGGAATTTTTTGGAGGAAGCAAAATTTAAGTGTGAAGGAGTTGGACTGAGATTCTAGCAAGAACTTTAGTGGGGATTAAGGGCCATTAAAACCTCTTTTGCTTTTTTGCTATTTCATAGGGCGTTTCTGTGACCTGGTTTCTCCAGCAGAAACCTATACCTGCACACTCTTTATGTGCTTAGAGAAAGGACAAGAAAATAGATTGGTGGCTAAACATAATGTTTTGCTTTGTTCCTTCTTTCCCAGTTGTAGTGGCTTCTTAAGATCTGTTTAAAACCATTATTTATTTATTTATTGTCAGCAAGTTGAGGAGCTTCTGCCCAAATTCACTGAAGCAAGCAACTATAAAAACCTGTTGAAGAGCCAAGTATGCAATCAGGTGGCGCCATCAGTGGAAAAGAAAGGAAAAGCCATCTGCCTAGCTGTAAGTAACAGTTAAGTTTTTAGGAACAGGAGGCAATCACCATTTTGAGTTGGAATTTGGGACCTGTGGCACTTGTATGAAACTGTGTTTCCTTATGCCGATCTTGGTCACCTGATATTTAAGTGGTCACTAGGAAGAGACGAAGAGAGTTTCTATTTGGTTCCTTGGCTAGGCTGGTACGGCTGCGATGTAGCTGTCATAACCAATTGGCCTAACTCTGCTGGAGCACCATTGACAAAGCTTTTACTGGAAATGAAGAATTAAAACTTGGAAGCACTTCCAGTTCTGGGGATTAGCAGTGAAGCTTTCTTGACCCAAAACTGAGTCAACAGCTTGGGCCAACATCTACGTCAAATTTTTATTCCTTATTGGGATTTCAATTCCTTGTTGCCCTAGTGTTGTTAAATTTACCTTTTCCTTGGCTTTCCCAGGTTTCTGCTCTGCAAAGATTCTCCGAATGCAAGGCAGTGTAGTCAGATCTTCCATAAAATGAATAGGAATGTGGCACTGAGCAGCAACGCTGAACGTGGAGAGGACAAAGAGCACAAAGGCAGCAATTAAAACATTTCTTACCATGACAGAGCTTTAGGTTCCGTGGAGGCAGATGGGTACACGCAGCCCATGCGTGGGAGGAGATGGGAGACAAACCCTGTGAGCATTGAGTCTAGTCCTCTAATGCAGTGCACAGTGACGCTTCACTGTAGCAGCACCACCACACTCCTCTCCTCCCCCAGAGGTGTCTTCTCTTTGCTAATAACAGAGTGCTGGAGCAGACCTGGCCTGGTGACTTTCTCTGGAAATCCAAACTCTGCCTTGTGCCTGTTTTTTTTAATTTGCCCTGAGTCACTTTTCAGAGGGCTGATGTCTGTACGCACTGAAAATGTAAACTGAAACCCAGTTGTGCAGACAAACTCAGGAGGTCATTAGCCTGCATTAAAAACAATCTTTTTTTTCCTGTTTAAGCACTGTGCTAGATTAAACTCTGTGAATTTCTTTTCACAGCTGATAAGACCTAGTTGTTATCTAAAAAGTTTTTTCTTTTTTGGTCTGATCCAAGTGTTTGTTAACTGCAGTGGAGGAGGAGGTCCTGGGGCCGCACTCCACTTCCCATGCTGCTCGATGTCTGCCCTTGGTCAGCAGCAGTGCTGGGCTGGTGCTTTGGTGGAAGTGACTTGGCTGACTCATGAGCTGTGTAGGAGCAGTCAGTCGAACAGCTGATTTTATTCACTCCTCCAGTTCTTTCCTCCTCTTTAGCCTCTCAGTGGGTGATATTTTTGCCTCAGCATATTACTCCTGAGATGCATAGTAATGCTGTCCTGCCCTCCTGGTTGCACTCAGGGAGGAGCAGAGACGCTGCATTCGATGGAGCAGTTGCCCAGGACTTGCTTAGGTTTCTTGTAGCTGAGGCGTGCAGGATGCTTGGAATTATTAACTTGCTCTAGCTCTCCATTTTATTAGTTAACTTCATTCTTACTGTTCTGGCTTTTAATTTCCTCCCCTCCCTATTAATATTTTCCTGAAATGGCTTGTTTTCACAGCACAGCAGCAGCTGGCGAGGCACCTTAATTCTGGGCAGTGCATGTTTGCTGCTGGGTGGAGATTTAGAGTACTTTAAACAACAGAAGCTTGGTATGTGTTTTTATGTTCTTGTTGGTGTAACTCGTCTGTTTGACAGACGGATGAGGTGTCTGATAGGCTGTTAAATGTTAAGGATGAAGTTTTTCTTGCCTGTTTTTAGACAGCTTGGGTGCCAGGGATATCTGCCAAGTTACCAAGTCAGTCCGGCTGCAGAGGGCCAGGTATCGATCAGCTTATTCATTCTCTCTTGTGTGCATTTCCACCTTGTCCAGTGGGTGTATAACTGGATATCACTTCAGGCACTGTGATTACGTGGCTAACCTGAAGAGCAAACACTTCCTTCTTACTCCTGCCTAATGCAGTCATAAAATTATCCTGGAATCGGTACCATCTGCAAATTGCAGGGTTATACAAAGCTTAGCTGCAAAGTGGGACCTGAGTTAATGCTTAACCGTCATGGGAATCTGGAGCATAAGCAGGCAGGAGAAAAAGGGGAAGGAGCACCTGAAGTCACATGGAAGTTGAGAGCACTGTGCTAAGGAAAGCAAAAATCGTGGTGGTGTTGCTTAACATACTGAATGGTGCTATGCAGAAGTCCCTTATTTGTGGAATGAGATGAAAAGACTGTTCTTAAGGGGCTCCTATGCTAAGTAAGAGTATTATTCTGAATTTTGAATGAGTTCTTGCGCTTTGTGTGAGCAATTGCTAAACTTCCCCTGTATTGTCAGGAAACATAGGTTTCCTTACTTTGTTCTGTGTGATCTTATCCACTTTATGCAGAACAAAAAGGGGCTGGAAGACACTCCATCTGTACAATATTCTGTACGAGATATCTGTACAATATCTGTGTACTTCACTCAAAAGCTGCAGGATTTTCCAGTGCTTGATATGTGTTCATCTCCCCCATCTCCAGAACACTGATACCCTGGCTGAGGAGACCTTTACAGGTGTCGTGTGTTGCGTGCCGTGGGGGTAAGCTGTGACTGAGGTGCCCAGGCTGCATGGGGCCCTGCTTTTACAGCTGTGACTGGTGTTGGTGTGTGTGATTGGTTGCAACAAATAGGTTAGTAATAACTTTCAGCAGAGATATGTTAACCAGTCTGCGGGAGAGTTTCCCCCTGTGGTGTTTACGATGGAGGCTTGTGGCTTTTGTATGGACACCTTGAAAACAAAGAGGGCTTTTGTGTTCTGCTTGTGTATCACATGCCTTGTCAAAGTGACTGTATCGCCAGCAGAGCACGGTGGGCAGGTGAGGAACTTTGTGATGGGAAATGGTGCACAGGGCTTACAGAAACACTGGTGAGTTCTTGGATACCACAGTTCCTGACTCTGGAGTGAGGGAGATGAATGGTGTGGGGAGAGTGGTGGGCTACGACATTGCTCCCCAAAGCGCCTTGGTTTCTACCAGTAGATCTTGTGTATGTGAACCTAAGTAGATAACCAACTAGGTAAGGATCTTATAATTGTACTGGGCAGCTGCAGAACCAGATGTGAGAGTAAGGCTTTGCCTCCAGACAAAACTAGTCAGTGTTTGCTGTTTGGAATAATAACAGAGTAATAACAAATGACGTGAACCTGCATATTTGGAAAAGCAGGGGCTGAAGTGATGTTTCCCAGGCTTTGTGTTTGGACAGGCTAATTATTCTTCTTTGCATACAGAAGTTTATTTCAAAGTCATGTGTGCTGGGGTGGTAAAATGGGAAGGAGAATACACATCTGTGCACTTCTAAACAATTTCGCTGGCATTACCTGGACTGGTGCCAGTCATGTTTTGGCTTAACTACCGAGAATTGCTTTGTTTCTGGAATTCACTAAGATTGAAATAATAGCTGCAGTAACTGCTTTGGAGAAGAAAAATTCTTGCAAATAACCTTCTGGGGGACTAAGACCAGCAAGATATGTTCTTTCCCAAGATATGTTAGGATGAGTCATCTGTATGCATCTGTGTTTTCTGATGCCAGTGACTTCTGTGAGCATGTGTTCACAGCCCCTCCCACAGCTTCTTATCTCCTTATTGGCAAATGCTAACTGCCAGTTATGATTTAAACTAAACAATTGTTTCATGATGGAATTTGCCTTTCTTGGTGGGACCACAAGCTTGAGACTGGAGTCTCAAACAACTGTGGCTGGAGATTGTGCCTCTCCAGACCGTGGAATCCTGCGTACATCACCTCAGCAGCTGAGGGACTTGTCAGTCTCTCTCAAGAGACACAGGTTTCAGTATCCCTGTTGCTATCATTTGTTTTGAGTTCTCTGTAGCAATTGGAAGTGGTTTTTGTTGTAGCCATGGTAGGGTCCTCGATGCTAGTAAGGGTGTTTGTTATCTGTTATTGAACTGCTGTTCTCTGGTGAGGGTGAGAGCAATCGTGTTTGATACTCTGATGGCTTTTTTCAGTCTTGTCACTGGCTGGATGCTGAACATCTTTGCAGAGAAAGAGCTGCAGAAGTTCAAACAATTGTGCACAGAATTCTTTGAATTCACTGTTTTCCTAGCTTGCCTTGCTTCTTCCAAAGACATGAGGCCTCTTCATGTTTCTCGTGTTACATTTGCCTGCTTCCATGCAAGGTTTTTTTTTCTCTCCTTGATTTTTGCAGCCCATGTTTTCGTCTTTTCATTTGTATAGGACTGTTATCTGATTACCCAGCCACATGGATGGTAACGGTGCGTTGATGGAAGTGTGACACAATGGAAGGACTTACAGGGATGCATGTAGGGAATGGAATCTAGAGTATTAGGATCCAGGTGGTGTGATTCTCAGAGTGCCAAGGAGCAGCCATTGAAGGAATCTGTTCTCTTCTGGATTGGGGTCGTTCAGTTGGGTATTATGTCTTTGATGTGCAGTGTGTAAATACAACACATCTAAGAATTTAAGATGACTGACAAAAACCCTCATGGTAACAAATACCAACAGTATTTCCAAGGAAAGTCAAGTGAATCAGGAATGCAACAGCATGAAAAATGTGGAACAACATTTGCAGCAGTAATAATTCTGATGTGGGTGGCATCATTGATGTCCGATGAGTTAAGCTTTGTCCTGTAGCAATGTGCTTGTGTAACCTGTGCATTGCACAAAGGGATGGAGCTGGCTGAGCACTTCCCCCTGAAAGACAAAAGTGTTGTGGTTTGGGTTTTTTCACCCGACAGCCTTGCTATGGCACAGTGTGGGCCAACTGGCTGGAGTGCATCTGTGGCCGAAAGGTGTGGTTTAGACTGTTGTTTCCTCTTGATGTCTTTAGACAAGTGGTGTGTTCTGTTGCTATTCACAGTTTGGTCATTTTATCCTCTTCAGAAATGAACAAATACTGCAGTGAGTCCTGTGAGAGCAATCAGGTTCCCAGAACGGTGCTTGGCCAGTTCTAGCTGGGAACTGATTGATAGATAAATACCTACAACATCCCTGTAATGCAACATCATTGAGTTGCTGAACCGATTAGAGGTGGTGAGCAGGTGACTCCATCGCTGATCCACTTGTTAATGGATATTTTGAGCAGAGGCTCTGAGCTGTCACAGTAAAAGTGACACCCTGCATGCACAGAGCACACTGATGCATGGGCTCCATTCAGAATGGGCAGCATCCCCCAGCAATCCTGCCAACTGAAGTGGAGAAGTTGGTGTTGAGTTTAGATCTTGTAGAAGAAGCTGAATCAAAATTCAGCCAAGAAACGTTTCACTTGAGAGCGTTTTCCATCTGTAGGGGAACTATGCTTTATCCACACCTCATCCGGAGAGGCTGCAGCGCCTCAGGGGGGCGAACGTCTTGACAATCAGATACTTAGGCTGACTAATCTGAGGTAGGGCTGTGCGTTGCCTCGCCTAGTGAGGCTGCAGGTTCCTTAGTACTATATCAGAATTTGCTTTTCATATAAACAGTCTGTTTAACAAATGTAATGGTTAATTCCAGCGAGGTTGTATTCAGAGGAAGGTGCTTCAGGTGACTTGTGTGACTTGTGGCACTCAGCAGGCTCAAGAAGAAAGGCTTGATATGCGTAGGACAACTACAAAAGATTTCTATCCCAACTCTTAAATCTAAAGGCTGAAGCTGTCTTCTGATTTTGCATACTTTGAAAACATGAAGGGTTTTGAATTGTTACAAAACTTGATAGAAATCATAAAAATGACAAAAATGAGTGATTTTTTTCTTTAAAGGTAAAATATTTAGAAACCTGTTGCATTTGTCCCTGTGTTATGTGTTGCCTTCTGGAAGCTCAGGAGCTGAAGGTTTAACGTTCATCCGTAGAGCTCTGTAGCTGCTGCTGGTAACTCATGTGTCTCCATACTTTGTGATCTGGGCTGATATTGTAAGCAGATGATATTGGAGTGGGACTTGCACGTTTTCCCAGAGATGGCAGGTCTGGAGTCAGTGCATTTGATTTCGAGTTGACTGAAGAAACCATGTAAAACGCCTGGTTTGCTTTGCTTTTTTCTTCCCCTTCTGACCAGGACAAGGTAGATTTGGGCATGAGACAATTGTGCTGTTCGGAAATTCCAATGTACTTTAGTGCTAATGAAACTCTTTTCTTTCCTGTCTTCCTCTAGCGCTGTGTGGTGCTGCGGTTTCTGAAGTGCCCCCCAAACCAGAACAAGGTAAGATTCAACACGTGCTGCTAACAAAAGCCCCCAGGTAAGTGAGTAACCAGCCTGTGCAGAAACAGGAAACCTGTGAGAACCGTGACTGACAGGAGTGAGAACAAGGGGTGTTTTGAAATGTGCCTTTCTCTCTCGGGAGCTCTGGCGACAGGAAGAAACTTGAGGTCTTCTGACGTAACTAAGATTGTGTGACTGCTGTCAAGACCTTTGTGTAGGACAGATCATGACTGCAGTGTGTAGCAGGTGAGGCTTTCCATAAGGAGAGTGGTGGCAACAGAGGACATGTTAGCGTGGCCAATGAATGTTGGAGAGTTGTGATGCTGAGGAAGACGCAGCAGTGTTACTGACTGTTGCTTGGCAGATCGGGCAAGGAGCAGCACAGAGCTAGTGTCACAGGAAAGCTCTGCTGTTCACTACCGATTCAGCGGCTAAAATGCCACGGAGCCCGGTCAAAGCAATGAAATATTGATGGAATAGCCTTTGCCAGAAGGTGGGTTTAGTTTCCTATCTGTTGCAAAAAGAACATGGCAGGACACGACCTGCCAGTTCCTTGGCCTGTGCAGAAGGTTTTCCTGCTAGAACAGAAGTGAGTTACCTTGGATCTGCTTGAACAGGGATAAAAAATGATCAAGAATCGGAGGTAGAGGGTGAAAGTGAAGTGTCAGCACAGTGCACCATGGGGAAAAAAAAGAGCACGAGGGGCAGGAGGTTCCAATTCTGCCATCAGTCTCCTGCAGAGTCCTCAGGGTGTGTTACTTGAGAGGTGCTGCCAAAACTGAACTGCAGCAGCTGCTGAGCTACGGCTTTGTACGGTTCAGTGGCAGCTTTCCCATGAGAAAGAACTACAGAAAGCACTATGGCCATGCGGCGAGCTGGGGCAAAGCCCTTAACTTCAGGGAAACAGAAACAGGGATGAATGTGAAGTACACATACAGGGACAGTGTTTTGCTTTAGATCAGGAAGATGAACGGGAAGCACGTTCAGTTTAATAAGGGACAACAAAGTTTCTGAAGCAGCTCAGAGGGAAGCAGAGGAAAGCAAGGCCCATGAATGCAGTATGTGTATGGGTTATTTGTTGCCTTTCTGCTACTGTTGTGCTTGGAGAAAAGTCTGGGAAAACCAAAGTGTAATTCAAGTAAGTTCTTGATCTTCTTATGGCGGCAGGGCTTCCTTTTAATTACAGATATTTTAATTAGTGCTGGCTGTGGTCTTTCCTCCTTTCTCTAGACTTTGTCACTATGTCAATGTTTTCCTCTTAGCATTTTATTTTCTCTTACCCTACTCTGTTTAGTTTTTCTTCTCCCGCTTGTATTTTCTCCTCTACCTTGGACGTGAGTATGGCACTTTCTCTTCCTCTGCTGTTAGTCATTCGAGTAAGTACATGGTCCAGTGCGTTACAGCATAGAGAGGGAGGCAGAGCTGTGCTAGTCCAGGAAAGCGTTGTGTTATGAAAAGGACACGGGAGCGTGGAGACTGTGGTAACAATGAAATACTGTGCAGAGAACAAGAGTATGCTGGAGTGCTGGGAATGCGGTAGTGGTGTTGCAAAGCTTCTCTGTGACCTCTGTCAAAGCCTGCACTGATGTTGCTGTCCTGCTTCTAGGGACTCATTTAGCTTTGTTTCTATATTGTTTCAGCATTTTGGTCTTGTAGAAGAACTTTAGTATTTTGTTTTAGACACATAATATAAAATTAATGGAAGATGACTTTATGGTAAAATCTTTCACTGTCTGGGGCAGTATTTGGCAAATTCTATACCTGTCTGTGCACAGGTTTGTGATGTGGCTCAGTCTTTCAGGCCATTCTCTCCCAAATCTCCAGGTGAGGTATTTTATACCACTCACTTGGAGCCCCTCTTGCACTTCCCTTGTTAAGAGAGGCACAGAGCCTGCCTCTCACCAACTGTTACAGTTCTTTGAGTTGTTTTAACAAAGGCAGAGCAGATCTTGAGTACTTTCCCCCCTCTTCCATCTTCATTTTCTCTGCCCCTTTTCCCCTGAAATTTGGTCAGAAGAGGTGATTCTTCTTTTTGTTTTCTGGGTCATCTCAGTCTCTCAGACAGCAGTGGGGAAATAAATGCAGCACGTGTTTATGTCTAATTTCAACCTGCATGGACCTACCAACCTCTGCAGAGCAATTAGGCTACTTTGCTCAGTCATTGACCAGAGTGCATATGTTCTTGAGGGTTGTTTATCGTTCTCTCATAGGTAAATGGCACTGTTACTGTCTTGCAGACTTCAGAGGAAATACTACAGCATCTGCGAAATATCGTTGACTTTGGAAAGCATGTCATGAAGCAATTCTTCGGGGAGAACTATGTTCACCATGGGGTAAATGTTTTATTCTTAAATAAGTGGCTTATACACTGTGAATGCTGAGTGCCCATAAAGGGAATTAATAGGGCTTACAGATATTCTTGAGCAAGATACACATGCAGGAAGCATTTGGATCAAACCAAAGTTTCCCACTCTGCAGCTGAGGTGATTGGACTGTACTCTGTGGCTTTAAGTATTTCAAGCTACTGATGAGAAGAGCAGTCATTTCTGCCCCGCATGAGGCTGAGGTGTGTGAGGGAGTTCTTTAGACTGACTGCAGAGCATGCCAGGGAATTTGGTCCATGTGAATTGTTTCTCTGCAGTTAGAGGTAGCCCTGTTTCTTGCTGCTGACTTGGTTCTTCTGGGTAGCCAGATCTGGTAACTGAACATGGGGTACCAGAGTGGAGAAGCTGGACCTTCTCCTGCACTGGAGCTGCACAGTCCTGCCTGGGAAGGGTGGGAGGTGAGACACGGGGTGGAGTGAAACGGGATGTTTCATTTGCAAAAAGGACAAAGCGATGCAGATTTCTCCATGCATGTTGAGCTTTCACTGGAAATGCTCTTTCTCTTGCATTTCTTTAAATTAGCTTTTGTTTCTCATAGTGGAGTATTGCCTGCGATTGCAGGTGCAGGTGTCACAACAGATGGTCAGTGGAGGGAGAAGCTGCTGCCTGCACAGCTCCGTGTACTGCTACCATCCACAGAACTGTGGTGCGCTGCCTGAGACCCCCAGATTGGACTTAGAGTTTTGTGTTGAAATAAAAAAAAACCAACCCCAAGTTTTATATATTTATATATATTTACCTTTCTTTTTTCACTAGGAAATTGTTCAGCTGCCTTTAGACTTCGTCAGACAGCTCTGCTTGAAAATTCAGCCAGAGAGGCCTGGTAAGCATTAATGGCGGGGGCTCTGCTCAAACTGCCGAGCACTGTGCTTTGTTATAAAGTCACAAAGCATCGTCCTGCAGCATGTGAGGAAACTTCTTGCAGTATTTCAACAATGACAAGTTGAAAATCTCTTGAGAAAAAGTGTGTTCTGGAATGAAAAGTTGCATCTGATACAAGTTTGATCAAACTGAGGAATGGGATCCACTACAAGCCCGTGTGTGTGTGAAATCTTTACCAGGCCTTCAGCTTGCTGTGAAGGCCTTTACCGAGCTCAGCAGGGGAGGTGGGAGAGGTGCCCTGGAGCTGCTGGCTGTTGGCAGCAGCAGCTCTGGAGACACTCTAGGTGCCTGCCCCAGGCTTGGGAAGCTGAAAATGAGTCGATCGAGGGGAGGGCAAATTTATGCAGGGGCATCGTTGGCTAAAGCCCACTATGCTGTCCTGTCTTTCCTAGTTGGTTCCCACCCCTCTACTCAGTAAACAAGAAAACTGCAGAGCAAAATAAACCTCCATGCCCATCGTTGTCTAGTCAGTGTCATGCTTTGTTTCCCCCAGAGTCTCGCTGTGATAAGGACATGGACACTCTCAGTGGTTACGCGATGTGCCTTCCTAACCTGACCAGGCTGCAGCCCTACCGCTTTGTGGAGCACCGGCCTATCCTCTGCATAGAGATTAAGGTGTGGAACGGGAGAGGTGCCTGCGGGGACTGCATGTCTCGCGTGTGCTGACCAGAGCACAGTCACTGAGTGCAGCAGGGCATAAGGTGGAGCTCGCTGCTCTCCCTGGGACCTATGGGATGGAGCAGCCACCTCCCTCTTCCAGTTCCTGATCTTCTGAAAATTGGGATGCTTTTTGTAGGCCACAGCTTTGTGTGTCCTTATTTATTAAGTGAGGACTGGGAATAATATACAGCTTTCAAGTGACTTTTGTTTTTCTTTAACTAGAAAGTGTTGCATGTGTTTTGATAAAGGAAGAAATATTTACAACCTTTTCTGTTTTTTTTTTTTTTTTTTTAGCCGAAGTGTGGCTTCATTCCTTTTTCCAGCCATGTTTCACAGGAGATAAAGCACAAGGTGTGTCGTTACTGTATGCACCAGCATCTGAAGGTAATGTTTTAAAGTACTCCCGCTCCTCTGTGGCTGTTCTGTACTTGATGTGCTATTCCAGTCTTGCTTCCCTGTTGAAACTTGCTTCAGCCGTGACTAAAGCCAGTAGGCAGCCGCACACCTGAGTTGCTGGGTGTGAGTCTGATGAGAGATGGAACAAGTTCCGTGGGAGCTGGCGCACAGAAACACGTGATTAGTCTTTGAGGAGCCTTAATGCTCTTGATTGGGTCAGCTCTGGTGACTAAATTGCCTCTTGAGTACCGCTCACTCATCGCCTGGTAGCATTCTGTAACTTAGAACAGCACAGAACCCACATGGAATTCTTGTGCCCAGTGCCCAGCGTGTGTCTGAAATGCTGTAACTGTGCCATACTGTAACGTAGTGCGATCTTACTCCGTGCTTCCCGTTTGTGAATGCAGTGTGAGTGCCTGGAGGTAAATACAAGGGGGAAGGCCCCTGGTGGCAGGAGCTGTGTCTTCCGAGGGCTTTTCAGGGTGTCTGTTTGTGCCACGCACCCGGCTGCAGACATGACCGAGAGCAGTTGTTCCAGAGCAATTAACAGTAGTGGTCTGGGTTTTCAACAGGTAGCAAATGGCAAGTGGAAGCGACCAAGTAAATACTGCCCGCTGGATCTCTTCTCAGGGTAAGGAAGTGTCACTTACTCTGCTTTTGCCAAAGTATCTTTGTTAGGGTGTTTGATTGAATTACTTTGACTTCCACTGTAGTAGTGAGGGTGATTAGTGCCCGCTTGTCTGACTTCTGCAGCGGGTGTTCCTGCTCTCTGTACCACTTTGCCCCTGTCTCAGGAATCAGCCTCTTATTGAGGTACCGGTGCTCTGGCACAGAACACTGCACCCAAGAGCTCTTTGCTGCTGGGAGTTGAAGTGCTCATTGGAAGAGCTGCTCTGTCTTTGCAGTTACTTCAGCACCAGGAAAAGGCTTAATGGGCACCCTGCTCTGGTTCCTTAGAGCTCCACCTCCCTACGCCAGCATGGGTGCAAACAGCTAAAGGCTGTGATAAAACATTCTTGGATTTATTTGTTTTTCCCAGAAACAAACAGCGAATGCACTTTGCTTTGAAGAGTTTATTGCAGGAGGCACAGAACAACTTGAAAATATTTAAGGTAAGCAATCGCATCTCTCCGCTTGTTTTTTTTTTTTTTTTGCCTTGGCTTTTAAACAACTTGACTTCAGCATCTGAACAGTCCAGATCCTCCTTCAAACCTGCCTGATCAGCACTGTCACTACTGGCCCCACCAAAGGAAACAGGAGAATTCTTAGTTTCATCTCGAATTAGGCCAGGTCACTGAGCCTTTCCCATAATGGCTCAGTCTGAGAGGGTTGCCCAGGAACAGCTGGTAGAAGGAGGTAGAAAAGGACTATTGCAGATGGCCAAAGCTTTCAGCTTTCTATGTTTCCTCAGGAGGAAGGTAGAGAACTTTGCACGTTGCTGCAGATGTTTAGAAGTTACTGCCAGCAGCACAACGTGCCTGGTTGGGGATGGGAAAAGCTCCCTTTTCTGTGGGAGTAACTTGGGAAAAACAAAGTGGTAACTGATGGCTTATGCAGATTTTCACATTGATTCTAGGAAATAAGATTCTTTACAACCTATTTCCAGTATTAAAGCAACTATTTTTGTACCACTTAAACTTCTAAGAACTGTCTTGGTTTTTCTGTTAGTACAGTTAACTGCCACACAGTCTCCATCCCTTTCTGCAGCCTTCTGGTTTCCAGTTTGGCTTGTAAAAGAAGGGGGTTCCCTACATTGCTTCTTCACTATGGACACTATTCAGAAAAAAAAATGATAGGAAAATGTTATATCAGTTCTTTTATTACTCTGATTTCTTAGAGTTGGTTAAATTGGGAAAGCAGCACGTGACTTACATGGGTTTTTAGTGCCAACTCAGAGGGTGTCACCAGGGTGTCTGGTAAAACCGGAGGGGGAACGTGCACGTGGGTGTGCAGGCTGTTCACTGATGCACATTTTGGTGCTAGGTGCCCTTAAATCTGATATTTTGATTAACCAAGTATGAATAGCTAGATTTTGTGAAGTGCTATTTTTTTTTTGTCTTGTTTGCAGAATGGGGAACTAATTTATGGCTGTAAAGATGACCAGGACTATCTCTCTGACTGGAACGAACTCGCTCGTCACTTAAAGCCTTTCTTTTTCCCTTCCAATGGGCTGGTCAGTGGACCCCACTGCACAAGGACAATTGTTAAAGAACTCATCCATGTTATAACCATGGCGCTGCTGAGTAGTACGGAGGCCTGCAGGGCAGGCGATATGAAGACTGTTCCTGTCTCACAAGGAAGAAGCTACTGTGAAGCGAGTGCTTTTAACAAGGAGCTGGCAAGAAATGGTAAACAATAACTTCTTGAGCACTGTCAATAACGAACTGTTATCGTGTAACGGTTTGGATCTCTGCCTCTGACTTGCTCTTCCTTACCGATGTGAGAACAGAAACAGTGGGGCCTTAGTGACAGTTTGAAAATGAGTTCTGAGCTGCATAACTGCTGGGTAATTGCTTTATTAACATGACCTTATAGTGAGCACTTCTAACTCTGTAAAGCTCTGTTTACTCAAGGTGCTGCTAGTTATCCTACTGATACAAACAGCATGCTTCTTACTCTGCTTTTGAGGAAGATCTTCCTTGCTGGTGGGTTTTGTTGTGCCCTGTGGAGAAAGAGCTCTTGCAAATACCCATTGCTTTATACTATACTGAAAGACCCTG
The DNA here is from genome assembly GCA_033459285.1 of Clamator glandarius. Taxonomy (NCBI): domain Eukaryota; kingdom Metazoa; phylum Chordata; class Aves; order Cuculiformes; family Cuculidae; genus Clamator; species Clamator glandarius. The sequence goes on along the minus strand of JAUNZM010000711.1, from coordinate 913,466 downwards.
TCTCTGAAGTGCTCGGTCCTTACTGCTGAAAGTGAATTTGTAGCAGCTTCAAACTCGTATGAAAAACTTCTTGTAGCCTCAGTCAAGTAGATTGAAGTTTGGGGCTTTGTGTGCTGGGTGGTTAATTCTGCAGTCACCTCTGTGCGGTTTAAATGTGCAGGTGAGTGCATGCACCTGGCCCCCTAGTGCCCGTAAACTGAACTGGGTTGCACTGTTTTTTTCCTGGTGACTGGTCTGACAAGTGTGTGGATTTACTTTGTGAACAAGCTCCTGTGATGGCAAACTGTAAAGACAACTCAGGTAGGTCTGCCTTATTTGAAAACGTATTTTCTCCTAGGTAAACACAAACTGGAGAGTTCTGGCTTACCAAGGGGCTGTCTCCTTTACAAAACCCTTCAGGCGCAGATGCTCGACATGCTGGATATTGAAGGACTCTACCCCCTGTACAGCCGAGTTGAGCAGTACTTGGAGGAATTCCCTGAAGAGCGGTAAAGCTTGATGGCTTTGCTTTTCTGTTTGGAGCCAGTGGGTGTGCAGGCAGCATGTGCTCTGTGCGGTTCTGCCGCCGCTCACACGAGGGCGCGCGGGTCTCGCTGCGAGGTGTTGCTGCCGCCGCGCTGGAGTGAAGCGTTGTCTGAAGTTTGTCCTGAATCACTGACTGTGTGGCTTACCCGTGTATTTGTGCATCAAACAATCGCCTGGAGATGTCCCTTGGGGGGTCTCTGTGCTGCATATCCCCTTTTTTCCCAGCCTAGCAGTTCAGCAAGAGTTCAGGTGTTTGACTTGAGAAGGAGGAGGCCAAGTAAACCCTTCCCCTGTCAGCACAGAATGGAGGTGTGAAGACCCTCAGTACTCTCAGCGAGTGTCCAGGGAGCTCCCACAAACCATTACAAATGTTGAATTGTACCCATTTTTGCCAAAATACTGTTCTTGTGCTTGTACGCAGGTACCATTAGCATTAGCTTGTACCATTAGCAATGGTTCATCTTTAAAAAAACTGACCCAAATGTTAGACAGCAACTCCTAAGTGATGTGAGAGTAACAGGGGCTGGTCGTGGTGCGCATTAGCTTTCTGAGTATTGAGCTGCTGCTGTGTTTATCGGTGTCACTGTTTTTTCTGAGTATCTGGGCTGCTGAAGAAAGATTTTGTTGATAATCTTCTCAGCCTCTTGGCTGTGTGTAAATCTTCTTTTACAATTTCTTTAGAAGTACCTTACAGATCAACGGGCCGTACAATGAGGCGTTTTATGAGAAGCTGCTAGATCTTTCAACTGAAGATGACGGGACGGTGGCGTTTGCGCTGACAAAGGTACTTCTGTGCGTGGTGTTGACGCTGCATCAGCCGGTCTAAGGTTGGCCTGTTAGCATCACTGTCTTATGAGAGGCCTGGCTGGGTGAGGTGTGTAACTGGGGCAGGGGTATCGTGATAGCGGCAGCAGTTAAAAACAAACACACATGGAAATGGTTCTTGAGAGAAAAAGAGCTGGTTATTTCCTTTCTAGATGGGGGAAGTGTTTGCATGAACTGCTGCTGGTTTGGCCTTTGAGTAAAGAACCTGCAGGAAATGAACATGGTTCTTGCAGGATGCTGGAACAGCACTTGCTCTGCTGACCCGCTGTTAGAGGGAGAAGGTCCAGCTCTTAGGATACCAATGCGCTGCTCTGATGGGTTTTCTAACGAATTGTGAGCTTTTCTCAGGGCAGACACTGGAAGAGCAGGCTGACCTTCTGTTGTTGCCCAGGTGCAGCAGTACCGGATAGCGATGACTGCTAAAGACTGCTCCATCATGATCGCCCTCTCACCCTGCCTGCAAGACGAATGGTAAGAGCCCTGCTGCGAACTACCCGGCTCCGTCAGGAACCAGAGCCGCATTTGCCCCATTCAGGCAGCTCCTTCCTGCACTGTACCCAGCTGGGAGCCTGTCAGTACAGTGGAGGTTTTGCTTAAGAGCGTTTCCAAAGGGTTTTATGTTGACAAAAAGAGGTCAGATTTCCTAGTTATTCTCTTCCTGAAACGTGCATTGACTGTTCACGGCAGATCTGCCTGGGTTTCACCAGGCACAGTTTTTCTCCCTGGCTGAGGCAGGAGGAGAGATTTTTCCAGGTGAGCTGCCTCTCACTGCCTGATTAGAGGAGTCTTTATTAAGTGCATCAATAAAGCTGAGGCACTGCTCTCACCATGAGGCAGGAGGCTTTGCCACAGCATTGTCTGTTTGGTGTGGGTCAGTGTTCAATCTGCTCTCACTTGAGGAGTTTCTTTTACCAAAGCGGTGTTATTTTAGAGAATAGGTTTTTGTGCCCCGCAGTTCCTGAATAAAGTGTTCATGGTGGAGAGGAGCACGGTGGCTGATTGCGCAGAGCTCTCTGCTCTTCCCTGGTCTTGGACACGGGTGCTGAGCCCGAGTTTGTGTTCCCTGGGACGCAGCAGAAGCGGCAGTGACTCTTCTTGCTTGTCCTGCAGGTGGCTGTTGCGTGTGCTCAGGCCTGGGTACTCTCGCTGATGGCAGAGATAGTTTGACTTTGGCTGTTGGGGAAGCTGCAAGGAAACTGGCTGGAGCAGGCGTCAGCAACTGTGCTTTTAGCCTGGCTGAGCTGCAGCTGCAGGGCCCTAAATGCTGTGTTAGCTGAAGTTTGTCTGAATTTTCGAGTCATGAATGCGAGGGGCTTCGGGGCACACACAACCATTCCCTTCCATGACTCAGATGTGCAATTGGGTTTTGTTTTCCAGCTCAGAGCAGAGACCTGTGGTACTGACTTCCAAATCCAGATTCATCTTTTCCGTTTCCGTCCTGGACCTGGATCTCAAGCCCTATGACAGCATTCCTCACCAGTACAAACTCGACGGCAAGATCGTGAACTACTACCTGAAGAACGTACAGGCCAAAGACGACCCCGTGATGTCTGGTCTCTTCAACGAGAACGAAGACTGCACGTTAGTTCTCCACAAAGTGTGACTGACTCCTTGAGGTTATTTTTATTGGAACACACGAGAAAGTGAAAAGTTAATGGATATGATTATGGTGATTTTATTTCTATTGTGTTCAGTGCATTTTCAGCTGTGAATGTTCTTGCTTTAAGAAATGATTTCTCATTGGGATGCCTTTTTAGAGACATGGGATAGCACTAAGCCACGCGTCCACTGAATAACCTGAATGAATGTATTTAATGTGACAAGGCAGCTAACGGGCCGTACTGGGAGCCAGAGGACAGGGCAAGTTCATGCTAAAACTCTACTTCCTTAGTGTTGAAAGAGCACAGAATTGAAAGTTTCCTGAAGTCTTGCACTAACGTAGGAAGGCTAGTGACTAATGAGAGAATTGCCACGTGCTCCGTGTCTCCTGTACCCACTGGGAGAAGGGACTGCTCTGACAGAACTCAACATAAAGCTTTAGCATTAAGTCCCCTGAAGTACAACTGAGGTGGCTGCTCAAGTGTTACTGAGCTATGAGCCACCACGTGCTGCAGAACGTGGCTCAGTCCTTGTGCCTGGGACTGAGAACTCCAGGCTGCCCCCGGAGGTTATGTTCACCTTCTGTCTGCCCAAAGCTTCAGAAGCTGAGGGGCAGAGGTTACAGGTAAGCGTCCTTGAGTTTTGTGACAGCTGGGCTTCACCTGGCTGCCACAGCGGTCTTTGTACACTATGTGCTGCTATTGAAGGTCAAACCACAGCTCGCTCTTCTCTGACTGAAACGGAGCTCTAACAGTAACGTGTGCTCCGCGTTTGGGGTTGTTTCAGGTCAGGTTGTGTCAGGCTGGCAGTGATCGGCTGGGCCCCACCTACTGCTAGCAAACCACCTGCTTTTGGGCTCCTTCTAAGTGACACAGGCAAAAAGGTGGCAGCATCTGATTTTCTGAAGCCGCAGGGCTCACGTCCTCAGGCTGAGCACTAGAGCCAGACTGGTGTCACTATGCCAGCGATTCAGCAAGAGCACGTGCAGCTGAAAGCTTGAGGTTTTGCAGTAAAAGCCACCCTTGAGGAAGGCCCTGAGCTGGAGAGTGAGGATTTGTTCAAAGCAAGGAACTGGCCACCACAGGAGGTTTCAGGTTTCAGTGCCCCTCAACCAAACGGGTTCATTCTCACACAAGAAAGAGCTAAAAATGAAATAAAGGAAAGCCTACACAGAAGGAGCTAAACGAGTCCCATGCTGGTGGATAAAGCAGCAATGTATTTTGCCTGTCTCCCGGGTCCCAAACTTGACCTTAACCTGCCTTACACCCAACAGGATCCTCTGTAGAGTTGCTGCTCATCAACACTGAGTCTCTGGCATTGCTCAGCTGCGGACTGACAGAAACTGGTCTGGTCTGTCAGTCCTTCCTGACCTACCAGAACAGTAGGAGGCTGTTCAAGCGATCAGATAGTGGTGCTTCAGCTCTTGGTTTCTCTCCCCGTTTCACTATTGCTATAGAGTAATTCATTGTAACTTATAAACGGAGCTGGCAGTTGTGTTGGTTGCGTGGCTGGAGCAGTTGTGGGTTTGAGAAGGACACCTCTTGGTGTTACCTGAGAGACTCGAGATGGTGTTTTGGCCCCTCATGTTTCAGGAACAACAACAGTCCCTCCCTGCCCTGGAGGGGGTGAGGTGCAGAGGTGCAGGTCTGGCTGCGAGCGCTGGTGCTGAGCTGAATGCTGCTGACAAATGGTACGTCTGAGGGCACTGAGGGAGGAGTATGAGGTGTCTGCTTGATCCCACTATTTCTTCAGGGATGAGTGTATGGAAGGTGGTGCTTTCATAATGTGTTGCCTACTGGAGCTTCCCCCGTGCAGCAGGGACGGGGCAGCGGTGAACTCGTCCCTCTCTTACAGAAGGCTGATGGTCCTTGTCCGGTTCAGCGCTGTCTGTTCGGGGTGCGGGGGAAGCAGTTCCTTTGTGCAGACGCCCTTTGTTCTTTTTAGCATAGTTTGTCTTTGAGATCTTCACGCTGTCCCCTTCCCCCTAATTTAATGCGAAGGCTCTGTAACTGTCCTGGGGCGTCTCTTCCCCTTCTTGCATCATTTTAAAATCACTGTATTTACAGAGCTGTGAAATGGATTTTTATGGACTTGATTTTGACAGTGCATGATCTTTTAACACTTTCCAAGTGTCTAGGAAACGTTGAGCAGATACAAACCACTCTGGTACATTAATGATTCAGAGAGAGATTTATAATAAAATCACTCTGTACATGTAACTATTTTATTTGGCATTTTTGTATTTAAATGGCTGTATTTATTTTCATGTCATGACAATTTATATATAACGTGCCATAATTGTACAGATAGCATGGTTTATGAGTATGGTTTCTAAATGGAAAATAACTTAATGTTTATATTCAATAAAATTATAGACTGTGTAACACAATATCTTAATTAAAACTACTTTTGAAATGGCTACCTGGTGTAAGCGAGGCTGCTGTTCATTCCTGCAAGCCGAGTACTCTGATCAGGTTCTCGATGGCTGCCTCGACCCCCAGCAGGAGCAGAAGGCTCCGGAACCGTGTGGGGGCCTTTTCCAGCGTCACCAGCTTCTGCTCCAGGACTGCAAGAAGAATGCAAGGATGGATACGGGTGTCAGACAGTGGCTCTGGAACTGAAATTACTGCCAGGAGCCGGGGTGGGGATCAAGGGGTTCCCTGCTCTCTGGGGCAGGGGACAGGTGGTGGGTGAGCCCTTTTACCTGGTGTGGGAGGTGAAGCTTAAGTCCCTGCTAACTGGGGGGGGAGTTGCCGGGCTGGGCAAGATCCCAGCGTGGCCAGAGATGTTGAGCAAGAAAAGAGGCGTATTCTGCTTGCTGGCAGGGAAACTGTTACCTTGCTCTGGTACTTTAGTCAGGAGGTCCAGAACAGGCGTTGTTCTCCCTTCTTCATCCACGTGTATCTTCCAAACAACCAGTAACTCCAGCCTGCGTAGTGTGCACAGAACAGTGGGTCAGGGGCAGCCACTGGGGTCACGGTTTCTCCTGAGCAGGCAGCGTGTGTGCAGGAGGGCGACACGCAGGGTTCTCCAGTCAAGTACGCAGCAATTACCCTGGAACAACATCCCCCCTGCATTGTGTATTCCCCTCTGATACCTGCTTCTGGGAGAACTCTGTACTGGAAACATGGCTCGCCCACCCCAAAGCTGATCTGACAACACCGGCTCACACCAGGAGGATGCTCCCTTTCTCAGGGCTGGAAATGTCCCCTTCCAAGAAGATTCATCAGCCTTTTGCAAATGCTTTAAGAAGCCTCTGAGACTTTGAGTGTGGTTGGTTCTGTGATTCTGCAAACACATCCATCTGCAAATGTGTTTGGTACCAGCCCTTGGAGAATCAATAACTGGGCTTACCCAGAAACTGTGGGGTTCCTTAGAGTTATATAATCGCCCTGCAGTCCTTCCGGAAGGGTCACGATGTCAGGATATTTGCCCTGTGAACAAACAGGTTCCAAAAGGTGCAAATTAGGTCAGAAAGATCACAGCAGTGGGGGTGGTTTTTAGCCTGTGATTTCCACTGCAGTGGGGTTCAATTTACTGCCACATTCAGCCTGCATTTTTAATAGTTAAGAGTAATGATACTGATGGTTTCAATTCTGAGGAGTTGCTCGAGTTGTGAGGGTTTGGGGTTTTTAGTGCCATTGACGTTGCTCTCAAGGGACACCTGGACTGGTCACCTCAGACAGGCCAGGATCGCTCACCTGTACCGAGGCTGCATAAACCATTACAGGAGATGCAGGAAACTGCATTTTTTAGCCATGTTTTGTTTGATCCAATACCGCACTGTGGTACCGCACAGCATGGCAGGAACAACCCAGCCCCTCGTAGCAGCTCTGTCTGCTGCTCCCTTGGAGATGGGGTCCCCGAGCTCGTTACGGTGCTTTGAAGGCGTAAAGGAAGTCAGGCAGCGAGATATGGAGAAACCCCCTGTGACCAGAACACAACGGGACAATGGCAAATGATAAACCAGAAACAACCACTGCCTACTCTTAGCTGTTCCTGTTACATCAGAGCCACTGCCAGTCACTCCGCTGTGCAAAGCTGCTCCTCACCCCATCACAGTGGGTCCTGGTGTTTTGCAGCCTCCAGCACGTGCCCTGAGCTACCCAGCACACAACCTTTGCTCTAACTGTGCTAAGTCATGTGACACAACAGCACAGCCGCCGTGTGGAAGGAGTATGAGGAGCTGCGTACACATCAAAATGCTGGGAAAGAACACAATTCCTGACCCTGCAGGGCCGTGCAGTTGCAGGGGGGAACGGAGCCCAGACGCTGCCTGTCGGCGCAAGGACTGTGACGTGGTACTTGCTCGAACTGTCTTACGTACGGGATACAGAGCTCTGCTCCACAAACTGCAGTTTATAAGGTGTGAAAAATCTGTCAGCCTAAATCGCTGTTTGGCGCTCAGCAGGCACGTGGCACGTCCTGTATAAAGAAACCTGGGGAGTGCAGCTTTGAAAAGCACCAAGGAAAAGGAGCTGGGTTTTATAGGGCTGCGTCTCATCTGGCAGCCTGAGATTGCGGCCAGATGTGACCTTGCTCCAGTTTAGGAATTTATGACAGACTGACGGGGGGGTTGTAGAATGCCAAATGACATCAAACACTTGGAATTTGCCAGTGCTAATTCCTACAAAGTCCCCAGTGCTGTATTTCCCATGGGGATGCAGACCAGGATCTGTCCTGGGAATGAAGACACCTGGCAGTTACAGCCTGAAAACGTGGCTGATAGGAGGTCACTATGCAATGCTCCCCCTCCAGTGGGCCAGGACTTGATCTTCCTTACATGCCTTCGTGTGCCTGGTGTCTTGGGATTCAGAGAATTCAGTGTCTCTACAGCTCCAGGCTGCAAACTCCAGACATTCAGATCAGCCTGTAGCTGGGGAACCGAGGCTCCTTTCTCACAGGAGCTCCCAAGTTTCCCATAGCTAAACACTGACTCATGATTTATCCTCATCCACCCATACCGAGACCACTAGGAATCACAAGGGAAAACGGATCAGAAGCACTGGACGGAACGACCGTGGGGCAGAGGTGGGAGGCAAAGCTACCGCACCCGTGGTCAAGAGAGAACTGGCAATTCAGGGAAGAAACTCCAGGAGACACAGGCCCACAGGCCGCCTTTCGCACCGCACACATAAAATGTAGCATGTGCATCCCGCAACAGAAACGTGGGACCTGGCAGGCGAAAGGAAACCCAGGCACGGGCTGCACGCAACGGCCCCGACAGAACTGCACTTCCAAATACTCTTTGTGGGCACTGGATCATCACTTCACCCTCTGCCGCGTGACTTCCCCGAGTTTCCCCCCAGTGAAAATGAAAGCCGAGCAGCAAGCAGGGTAGCGGATGGCCCTGACGCTGGAAGGTCCCTCGGGAACGTCAGTAACTCCTGCGGGATCTCGTGAAGTCGCTGGGTGCCTCAAACACCACATCCAGCAGCGCGATGCCAGATGGGAAGGATCAGCCACAGCTGCAGTAAGCACAAACTGACTTTAATTGAGAAATATCTTTCCTCAGATGACTTTTAAATGTCAGTTTATGATCAAAACCAAACACCCATGCTATTATTACTTCTGAACGGAAATGGCTTTTCCAGCTCCTTCAGGAGTCCAAGCAGGGAATCTTATGGGAACTAGGACAGAGCTGGGTTCAAATCACACAAGACGAGCATTGCGATGGCACACAGTCTTCCCGTTCTCCCTCGACAGAACTTACACATACACACACACAAGAGCACCATCTGAGTGAACACATCTATTTCTATTTTTAAACAAATACCTTATTCTTCAGCTGTTTCGCATTGCACTGCAGCTTTCTGCAGGCTACGGCTCTTGCAAGGAACGTGGTTTCAGTTACTCAGCCTCAGAGCCCCGACTTGGAACGCAGAGCAAAACTGGCAAGGCAGGAGCAATGCTAAAAGCAGACAAAGTTGCTTCTAAGCCATGTAGAAGAAAACATGCTGCTCCGCTCCCCGAGGGAAGAGCAGCTCCCGCTGGACACCAACCCTGCCCTCGCTGCTTCGTCAGGAAGGCGCTACGCAACGAGCACTGTGCTGGCAGCCTCCATCTGCTGGCTCTCCCGCAGAGACCTGGTCACACTGAAAATGTTAAAGATGTTTAAACAACTAATAATGATGCATAAACTCTATTCACTACTTGTCTTTAAAGCATGGCTGAGCCCCATAGCCTCTGGATCACCAACACTGATGTTTTGGAGCTGCATGTTCTTAAAAAGGCCATTTGGTCCCAGTGAGATTCAGGCCTGAGCAACAAAGACGGAAACATGAGCAAAACCTGGCCTCAACATAGCCCTGCTTGAGCAGGCTTCCCCTTTTGTCAGGACTAACCCCAAATATCCATGCTAGGAAGCAGAGATTGCTGAAGCCTCAGCACCAGAGGGAGTTCTGTGCCCAGAATCACCTGTTCGAGGGGCAGGATGCTCAAGGAGGGTGTAGCGTTAGCTTCTGCATCCCCGCTTCACGTGGTTTGCGAAGACAAAGACAGCTCAGTCTGTGCCTGAAAGACAACCGTGTTGTAACCTAAGGGCAATGATTTAAATTAAAGCAAAAAATGTCAATCTTTTCAGAAGACAGACCGTTATCTCCTGCTTTGGGAGATGGCAGCACACTTTACTATTTGGAGGAGCATAAATATAAGTTTGAAGCAACTGGGATATTAATAAATTAGAGCTGTGAAAAGAAGCGGTTGTATCTACTACTGCATGAGAAACACTGACAAAACCTGGTTTTAAACAATAAACTATGAATTATAGAATTACAAAAGAGAAACACTATATAAATGTGTTCTTGCAAGCTATACATTTCTTTAATGTCTAGACTGAAATCTGCTTAAAATGCCTTGCGAGGGCTAGAATTATCAAATCTTTGAGCAAAGACCAGCACATGGAAAGGTCAAAGCACAAAGGATCCCAAAAGTCACCACGAGGTTTCTCATTCTGTGCAATTAGGGGAACTGAAACCAAGAACAGATTATGCTCTTTCCCCTTTCAACTAAATTACACGGCAGAAAAAGACTGTATTTGAAACGGGATTTATGAACCCTCACCACTCACAATTACGTCTCAGAGTAAACCCATCTTCCGCCTTCCCCTCAGAGCAAACATTTCACTGGAGGAACGCAGCCCTGCTGGGGTCTCTGTTATGCGAATCCCACCAGACTCCGAGGGTCTGCAGAACCTCGTTCACCAAGAGCAGCACACAATAAGAAAGCAGAGTTGTCTACACAGCAGTTGTACAACATCTTATGCCCTGCTCTGTTCCCGTTTCTCAGAACTAAAGGCACAAGTAAGATACCAACTATACTGTTTCTATAGCAAACAAGAACCCTAGAAATGAGGATATCCTTCTCCAGAGGAGCTGGGTGACTTGCAGGCTGCTTGTGCTGCCTCCAGAGACTTGCCTCTCCCCACAGGACACCTTGCACCAGCCCTGGGCTCTAGAGCCATTTCCACCTTCTACAGCTGCACTCTTGGGCACAGACCTGAAGGTCAGAGTAGGCCATGGGCAAGAGAGTAGAAAGGATATTGCTCTGAACAAGGGTGATTCTGACTCAAATATTTGTACACTGCCAAATACAGCAGAATTCAGGGCACTGAATTCATCGGTGCATCCACTAGGAGCAATGACATGCAGCTGCCAAGCAAAGCCATCTTCCTGTGCTCCACCTTGTTTGCTTTCAAAGGCCAAAGCTGCAGAGACCAGGAACCTTCTGGGACCTGCTGTGTAAATATTTGGTTCATTGCTAGGTGCTGCTGCAACACAAAGCAGTAACAGCAGCGCTGAGGCCAGCTGCTGGAGGAGTCCGTGCACCGCCAGTGCAACCCCCAGGCGGCTTTTATTTGAATTTAACCACCTGGCACATTGCAGACAGCTGCTGGGAACAATACATTTTGTGTCCAGTGGAAAGAAGATTAGCTACCACTGCAGCCTGGCTTTTCTGATGTGTGAGAAAAAAGAAGGAATAGGGAGAGAAAGGTGGGAAGAGGGACACAAATGAGCAAAGAATAGGATCAGAAAGTTTGGAAGTGATGGACAGGTGAGTAAAGATAGCTCAAGAAGAAGGAAATTAAAGCAACAAACTAAAAGAAGATTTTGCATTCCCAGAATTTAAACATGTATTTATCCTCAGTTTCTACACAGAGACAAGGATGTGACTCTCAACGACTCCATTCCCAGCCCCAAGCTGAGTCACAGCAGGGACTGTCCAGGCACATAGATACTCCAAGCGTTAGGTGGGAAAAGTGAGAAGAAAGGCAAGCACTGTAATGTTATTTAAAAAGTAGTTCTGGATTACTTCAGTATTCATTTTTTCCCCTGTAGAAAGACCTCTGGATGACTCTTCCTAAACACCCTGTGCACTAACACTTGAGGCCTCCAGCATGTTCTCTATCTCTGGCTTTTCTGTTTTTCCCCTCACTAGCATCCACTCACTGCTGCCCCTGTCAGCAGAAGCAGCGCTGTCTGGACTGCGCACAAGCTTATTCCTCTCAAAAATAACTCAAGTGCCAGCTCTTACAACCCCAGAAACCCCACTGCTCATTTTTAACGTGTCCTGATGCCCAGTGGATTCAGAACTACTCTCTTTCCAACATTTCAGTTCAGTTCTTAGGAGCTTTCCTGCTGATTTCTATGAGACAAAGATGCTGTGACATTCAATGAGCAAAGTGCTCCCTGGGAATCACAGAATCACAGAATAACAGAATAACCAGGTTGGAAGAGACCCACTGGATCGTTGAGTCCAACCATTCCTACCAATCCCTAAATCATGCTCCTAAGCACCTCGTCTACCCTAACCTTAAACACCTCCAGGGACGGTGACTCAACCATCTCCCTTTGCAGACCGTTCCAATGCCTAACCACCCTATCCGTGAAGAACTTTTTCCTAATCTAAAGCCTAAATCTCCCCTGGCGGAGCTTGAGGCCATTCCCTCTCGTCCTGTTCCCTGTCACTTGGGAGAAGAGGCCAGCTCCCTCCTCTCCACAACCTCCCTTCAGGTAGTTGTAGAGAGCAATGAGGTCTCCCCTCAGCCTCCTCTTCTCCAGGCTGAACAACCCCAGCTCTCTCAGCCGCTCCTGATAAGATTTGTTCTCCAGCCCCTTCACCAGCTTTGTTGCCCTTCTCTGGACTCGCTCCAGAGCCACAACATCCTTCTTGTGGTGAGGGGCCCAGAACTGAACACAGTACTCGAGGTGCAGTCTCACCAGTGCCGAGTACAGGGGGAGAATAACCTCCCTGGACCTGCTGGTCACGCCGTTCCTGATCCAAGCCAAGATGCCATTGGCCTTTTTGGCCACCTGGGCACACTGCTGGCTCATGTTCAGTCGCTGTCAACCAGCACCCCCAGGTCCTTCTCCTCCTGGCAGCTTTCCAGCCAGGCTTCTCCTAGTCTGTAGCTGCTCAGGGTTGTTGTGCCCCAAGTGCAGGACCTGGCATTTGCCCTTGTTAAACCTCATGCCGTTGGTCTCAGCCCAGCAGTCCAGCCTGTTCAGGTCCCTTTGCAGAGCCTCCCGACCCTCCAGCAGATCAACACTTCCTCCCAGCTTGGTGTCATCTGCAATGTACTGTATAAAATCAATTAAAACATTTAATGAAATGAAATTAAAGCATTTCAGACACTGAGGCAGTTAAAATGGCACAAGTTACCTTATAGTTATATGCTTGTAAATGGATTACAGAAGCAGCAAAATGGTTTCAACTAGTAAATAAGCAGCTAGTGAAGAGGAAATACAAGTTAATCAATCACACTTGGAGATGCTGCAAGCCCCTTGGAGCGTACCTAAATCTGCTGCTGAAACAATACACAAATGTTACTGTAAACTAACACTATGCATACGTGTGTTACACCCCAACTGTGGTCTGTGTCATCTCTAACTCTTATTACTCCACTTCTTTATCCTAGCATTTTCTTACTTGACATGTAACACGCTACAGCATGACCTCACACAGCTTTCAGTGTTGATCAGTGCCTCACTCCCCAGGCTCGTTTCTGACCGTCCATTCTTTCTGCCCACTTCACTCGTTTCAGCTGGGCTTAGGGATGGGATTGGGATCAGACCCAATCTGAAACTCAACTGGCCAGGTTAAAACGCGTGAAAACAAAGGGGTACCAGAAAGATCCTTAATCTCACTGACAAAAATCACATACAATTTCTGAGTGTTACTCTGAACTCTTGCCTTAAAATGATGGTAAATCTCTTGACACTTCAATCTTTCAGCTAAAATAGAACTGCAGAGTCATTAAAAGCTATTTCAGAGCACAGAGGGTGATTCAAACCAAACTCCCTTCAGCTGCACCAGGAGATGGTATCCCATTGCCTGGTTAGAGTAAAAGGCAGCAGCCTTTTAGCTGATTTCTGGCAGAACCCGAGTTCCCTCTCAGGTTATTTCCGTATGGGGATGCACTCTTTTGAAGTAGGATTTCATAAAACAAGTATCCACAGATAGTTCAGCTATTCCCACTCTCCCTGAGCTCCTTTGCTTTCTCTCCCCTCATCCCTGCCAGCAGAACCGCTTGGGTGGCCGTGTCTGTATCCAGACAAAGAGCAAAGGCTAGGAAAAACCAGCATGAGCTCTCTCAAAATGACTAATAGCCCAGCCACACGACCAGTAGCCGGAAAGGGCCTGGAGACAGCGCCCCGACTGGAATGACTAATGCTGCTGCAGATCCCGTCTCCTCCGACTGTTTTGGCTGTTTCCCTCCGGCGGCTGCCGTGCCATGTGCAAGCAGGATGAAGGGACCTAAGTCCATCACAACCAAGCAATGGCAAGTCCTCTTGGGTCAAAAACTGCTCTGTGTCCACATGGGACTCTTCTCCAAGGAGTGGTGCCAAAAGGCAAAATACCTCTATGAAGAAAGGAGCGCTGGACAAGAACAGTGACCTACAGCTCCTGTCCGAGCCTCCTCTGAGACACAGTGAGCTTTGGATACGACGTTAACACAAACCTTGTCATGTTCCTACTACTGCAAATAACAGCATCTCAGTTCCTAAGGGGGCGATTCTAGCAGAATTGCCACTGTCCGAAAGAAATAACTGTTGATTTTGAAACAGGACAGTGCAGGAGCTGAATTGGGTTAGGAGAGCCGGGCATGCCAACGCCCCAGTGAGCACCAGGTCTGAGGAGCCTTCTGCCTCTCACCACTCCCCTCCTCGGCTGCCAGCTTCTCCTCCTCATCCTGCGTGACAAGAGACATGACTAAAGATAATGAGAATAACAAGAGAACCCGGTGCTTCAGAAAGAACTCTACTTGTTCTTCGGCCACTTGATGAGTCCTCCAGGGGCCAAAGGAATGGGAATGCAAAGGATTTACTGCGAACAACAGGTAGAAATTATAGTACAAAGTAAAACTCAAAACACCGCTGATGTTCTCGTTAGAGAAGGTGTGTTTAAACACACACATGCACAGGCTCCCAGGATAACACAGGCTGTTGAGACGGATGCTATGTTGTTCTCAGCATTTCGCTGTCCCAGATGGCACAGGGGAAATGGTGCTGGAGTTTCAGGAAACACTAACTCCTGTTTGGCACAGGTCTGGCCACAAGTGCTGTCCAGACTGTGAAGGAAGCCTAACAATCACTTCGTGAGGTGTTTGCAGCTTGTACTCAATCCTGACCCTTGCGCATCGTGGAATTATAAATCTCTAGAAATGTCATAATCATACAAATACCCATTAATAAGAATTAAAGCTGGACATCAGATAGGCACACGCATCTCCCTGCCATTTTCCCCTTTGCATTCCCAGTGGCAGATGCTGAACAAGTCCTTTTGGCCTTGTCCACCTAATCAAAAAAAACCCAACCAATCAAACAAACAACCACTCAAGAGTTTTGAGGGAACTGGGGGATGTGCTGGCCAAACCCCTTTCCATCATCTTCCAGCAGTCCTGGATGACTGGGGAGGTTCCGCTGGACTGGAGGCTGATGTCGTGCCCATCTATAAGAAGGGGCGCAGGGAGGATCCAGGGAACTACAGGCCTGACCTCGGTACCGGGGAAAGTCATGGAGCAGGTGATCTTGAGTGCTATCAAGAAGCACTTGCAAGAGAACCGGGTGATCAGGCTCAGTCAACACGGGTTCATGAAAGGCAGCTCTTGCCAGAGTAATCTGATCACCTTCTATGACCGAGTAACTAAACTCTTGGACGAGGGAAAGGCTGTGGATGTATCTTCCTGGACTTCATTAAAGCCTTTGATACAGTTTCTCAGAGCGTTCTGCTTCGGAGACTGTCGGCCTCTGGCCTGGACGGGCGCACACTCTCCTGGGTGAAAAACTGGTTGAATGGCCGGGCCCAGAGGGTGGTGGTAAATGGAGTTAGATCCAGCTGGAGGCCAGTGACAAGTGGGGTTCCCCAGGGCTCAGTCCTGGGTCCAGTCCTGTTTAATGTCTTTATCAACGACCTGGATGAAGGCATTGAGTCCTCCCTTAGCAAGTTTGCAGATGACACCAAGCTGGGTGGAAGTGTCGATCTGCTGGAGGGTCGGGAGGCTCCAAAGGGACCTGAACAGGCTGGACTGCTGGGCTGAGACCAACGGCAGGAGGTTTAACAAGGGCAAATGCCGGGTCCTGCACTTGGGGCACAACAACCCTAAGCAGAGGTACAGACGAGGAGAAGCCTGGCTGGAAAGTTGCCTGGAGGAGAAGGACCTGGGGGTGTTGGTTGACAGCCGACTGAACATGAGCCAGCAGTGGCCCAGGTGGCCAAGAAGGCCAGTGGCATCTTGGCTTGGATCAGGAACGGCGTGACCAGCAGGTCCAGGGAGGTTATTCTCCCCCTGTACTCGGCACTGGTGAGACCGCATCTCGAGTACTGTGTTCAGTTCTGGGCCCCTCACCACAAGAAGGATGTTGTGGCTCTGGAGCGAGTCCAGAGAAGAGCAACAAAGCTGGTGAAGGGGCTGGAGAACAAATCTTATCAGGAGCGGCTGAGAGAGCTGCGGGTGTTTAGCCTGGAGAAGAGGAGGCTGAGGGGAGACCTTATTACTCTCTACAACTACCTGAAGGGAGGTTGTGGAGAGGAGGGTGCTGGCCTCTTCTCCCAAGTGACAGGGAACAGGACGAGAGGGAATGGCCTCAAGCTCCGCCAGGGGAGATTTAGGCTTTAGATTAGGAAAAAGTTCTTCACGGATAGGGTGGTTAGGCATTGGAACAGTCTGCCCAGGGAGGTGGTTGAGTCACCGTCCCTGGAGGTGTTTAAGGTTAGGGTAGACGAGGTGCTTAGGAGCATGATTTAGGGACTGGTCGGAATGGTTGGACTCGATGATCCGGTGGGTCTCTTCTAACCTGGTTATTCTGTGATTCTGTGATCACCCAAACAAACCATCTGGCGCCACTGTTTGCAATGGGGAAAGCAGGAACCAGCAGGCAAAGACAACTGATTTTTAGCTTTAAAAGGAAACCGCAAGCAAACTGCTATTTCCCTCAAAGTGTCTTCTTGTACAAGCTGCCAACAAATCCTTCTTCTTGACTAAAGAGCTTCAAAATACTTGTGCCCTTTGTTTATATCCCCTTCCTGAGACAGTCTCTCACTGCAGAGGCATCTGTCGCTACTTTCTACTTCATGTGAAACCAACAAATGTGAAAACCTCGCAGGCCACAAACAGAAGATACGGAGCAGCCACAGGAACCCGCTGACGTCTGCCAGATGAAACTTCAAACCAACATTTTTATCTGTAAGATCAAGTATTAATTTCCTTATTTCGCTTCCGATAGAACTGAAGATGGCAACAGCACACAAATGAGGCTTATTAAAAAAGGTACTAATCTTTTAGAGGGAATACAGGGTTCTGCATGGACACTTTTTTGGCATTTTGCCTACAAACAGAAAGTGCAACCGATCATGAGCACGCACACAGAAAGAACTCATTGCTTTGAAAGGGTAAACAAATAGGGAAAGATCATTAGAATAATGATCTATTCTTAATTTTAATGCATTCTAAATGATCTATTTTGAGTGCTTACCCCCGGATAAATTCACACTAATTTGCTACATTTAGAATACAGACTTTTTCTATAGGTTCATTTTAGTCCTGTCTTCTTTATTTAAGTGGTTTAAGAGAATCACTGTCTCTACTCTGGGTACGACGTTGGTGCTTACCGAAGAAAATGGAACTGCTCGTAAGGAGCAGTGGCCGGTCCTGAGTGAAAGCTGACAGCAGGTTTACACCTGAACAAATACTCAATGCTTTTTGCAATGTATTGTTAATATTTTTAAATACATGAGGAAAATCTGGGTTTATTTTCTCTTAAGCTATCCCAGCAACATTTTTTCCTTCTTATGCTTTTTCCTTAAGGATATTGGTGACCACTGATTACAGGGAGGAATGCAGTAACAGCTATAGGGTTCAGACATGCAGGGTGCTGCCAATCCCAAATTGCCCATCTCGAGTTTTGTGCTGACTTAAACAGTTGTAAATTTATTTTTTTCCCATTGCTACTTTTTTCCTACTATAAACTTCACTTTATTTAAAAAAAACCCGCATCAGTAATTCCAAAGTTTGGGATTCCATCTTTGTCTCTGATCAAAACCAGATCAAAAAAAGCTTCACCAAGACAGCTAAGAGTAAAGTAACTTAAAAAATTCATTACAGCCTCCTATTTCATAGGTTAAAAAAAACACTGGAGTCATGTTCAGGACTGTGTCTTTCTTTTCTGAATTCCTGAGCAAAACAGAGCACTTTCCAATCCTGAACGCGCATGTGATTTTTGACTCACGGAAAGAATATTTTCACTAGTGTTTGAGGAATGAATTAAAGAATGAATCCAACTTCAACACAGCCCTCCTCTAAATAACACAAACCCAAAGACATAAGGCAATGTGTGTTAACAACAATGTGAGAGAAAGATGTACGGAAGCTGTGGGACATTTCCAGCTGCAGAACATCCTCTTGCCTTAGTCGAGGTTGGACGTGCTGACAGGTGACAGCACACGGGGTGCCCGCAGGTGCTGGTGCTGGTGTGGGGCTGCTGCTCACCTGGGGCACCACTTGGAGGAGAATAGGATGGATCCTGGGAGGCCAGAGGTAATAAAGGAGCGTATCGTGTATGCAGGTGGCCCACCCTGACCTGCGGTGCCACTGATCAGACTGCAACGTGGAAAGGCAGGATATTGCAGAACTACAAGGAGGGGGAGTGCCAAGTGTTCCTGCGATGCTCAAAGGAAAAATGATAGAAAAACCAGGTTATGATAACCAAGCAAGGGAACTGAGGCTGCACATCTGGGTCAGTAGGGAAGATGTAAATCTTGGCAGGCTGTGTATTTTGAAGTGGCTGAGAAACGAGCCTGTGAGGGGAAAAGAGGAGGAAAGGAAATAAAGGAATACAAGGCAAAGCAAATAACATGATTGAGGCTGTTCAGGGGCAACCTAGGACACAGCCTGGGGAAGAGGAGTAAATCTGTCTATGTTCTGATCATCCTGTCTGGCTGCGCTGTGATCAGAATGGACTGGGGTGATCTCTCTGGCAGTGAGGAACTACTGGAATGGGTAGACTGGGTATCCCCAAATCCTAACAGTCTAAAGGTGGAGGACCTAGAGATGAAACATGGCATGCAGATCATTTTAGATTTGAGTGTCTAACAGTGCCATAATAATGCTTTCAGTTTTGTTTTCTAGTGTTTTCCTAGCAATTACTGATGTTGTATATGCTGGTGGTGCTGAGCACTGAGCTGGTGTTTGCATTTGCAAGCCTTGTTTAAAGACCACGGTGGAAGACAGCACGACCAAGGCAGTCACATCAGCTTTGGAGGTGCTTCACCTGGCACTCGGGCAGTGACAGCAAGGAGAGGATTTCCTAAGGCTGAAGGGACCAGTGCCACTTGCCTTATACTTTAACGTCACTGTGTGTAACAGGAAAGCCAGAGGGCAGTGGGTACTGTTGGCCTGTCAACAAATACAGAGATGACATAACCTAAAGAGCCTGGCTGAGGGATTTCCTAGAATTCAGCTATCAGAGGCACCACATCTAAGGCAGATGCATCAACCCAGAGCTTCACAGGAGCGAAGGCTGGCCAGATCCACTGTATCAGCAGCAGTCTGACGTCCCAGCAGGGCAGGCTTCTGGAGATGCACGTGCCTGAGTACAATCGGAAGTGTGAGCAGCCACGTTTAAAGCTATAATAAAGTGAATGCTGTTGCTTTTGTCTCTAATAAATACACCATCATTTAATACATTTTAGCTGACATGCATAACCATTAGAAGATCCAGTTTGCTCTTCTTTTCTGCCCTAGTGCTGGCAGAACAACTGTTGTCCTGTTGCCTGACTCACTCTTTGCAAATCAAGGCTCTCGGCACAGGGACTGTGTTGTGCTCTCTCCGCTCAGACGCTAGCTCCATGTGCTGAATATCTCTGCTTTTCTTAAACAGCTCCCGGTAAATCACACAAACGTAATATTTCTTCTCTCAACTTCACAAAGCAAAGCACAGCAGAAACCAAACAGCTATGTTAGGAGACAATGTGTTTCCCAGTATCTCTCCACCACACACCAGTTAACAATTATGGTTAACTCAGCAGTTATACCAGTCCGTCCTTCTGTCTAAGCATTCCTCAGAGTATGAATTCAAGCAAACAACACATTTTTAATGTCTGAAGAACTCAGACAACTCCATCTACCAGGTAAACGTGTTGTTTTGGAAGCTTAGCAGCCTCATCTGAACACTGTCAGCAGCTCCACCTGGGGAAGGAGGAGAAGGCTCTGCAGGCGCATAAAAGACTTGTGGTAAGGTACCATCCTTCCTTCTCCCCCACCCCTATGCTCAGTTCTGTTTGGATTCCAAACCTCCCTGCAGCTCTGCCCAGCTGTGCCTCAGGATCATGTTTCAGGATGTAACTAATGCATAAGCTACAGCTTATGGTGAAATCCTTGCTGTAAGTGGACAAAAGAAAATTTTCCATGCCAAAATGGTGACAAAGAGGTTTGCTGCATATAGACTGGAGGCTGTGCAGGAGGGGAGGAAGAAAACACGATCTAAAGAAAGAAGCTCTAATTTTCATAAATGTTTTTATGTTAAGGTTACACTTGCCAAAATGTGTTATGTCTGTAAAACAAGAAATCTACATTAAAATCACACCACCTGGAAACTGAATTTCTGAATACAGAACTGAGTAAAACACACATTTGTGTGTCATTTGAACCCCCTCCATTTTGCCGTTCCTTGTGCAGCTCTAAGTCCTGCGAGTTTCCAGCTGCGCCTTGTCAGCCTCCGGACCGAACGCATTGTGCTGCTCCTCATTCTCCTTGAGTGAGCGCTGTAGTTCTCCGAGAACGGAGCCGAGCCCGTCGCTCGAGACGAGCACAGCGCTCCGTCACCAGGGAAAGGAGATATCGCAGCCTAAGGAACCGGCTAACGTGTTTCAGCAATCCCCTCGTGTCTCTGGTCGGTTTAAGATAGCATCTGATTTTGTTTCAGTTGCAACTGGAGACTAAATGACACCAAGCAGAGCCTGCTGTTAGGTTAGATTGCAAGGTAAAACATTTTCCATTTTCAATTACTGCTTACAGCATGGTGTTGAATGGCTTAAACTACGTGTTAACTTTGCAAATATGTGTGAATTAACATGAGTTGTGTTTAGCAGAACTGAACATGAATGCTTTTCTCAAGTATGCAATGCCAGCTGCTCTGCTTTTTGTTCGGGCGAGTGTTTGCACGCACTTCGAGCTCTCACTGACTGGAAGTGCAATTAGTTTTGCTGCTATGACTCAACGTAACTCATTTCTGTGCAATAAATGTAAAGAAGGGTACGTGAAAAACTTCCGTTATCCCTTTACCACCCATGTATCATGAAAAATAACCATGACAGCTTAGAAACATGCTTGAATTTAGACCGAATAGCTAAAGAGAGTACTGGATCAGTTCTGATGCTATGGTGCTTCTAAGGGGTCACTATAAAAATTAACTATTGCCGTTAATGTAACAGCGAAATGACACATGCTGCACTTACTGAAGATCAGCATTTTGAAAGCTACAAACTACTGCGCATGTGACATGATAAAAGCAGAGGTAATAGAGACGTTTACACATCCTACGCACGCTCTAAATGTTTACGGGTAAAGGTATGGCCACGCAGGCACGTTGAAGAGCATTCGGAAACAGTCCAATAACTTCATCACAGGCACCTATAATGGCATTTTGACTGGCAACTGTTTATTACAAAAGTCTTACAGGCTGAACAGCTTGAGTATTCCCCAAATCCAAAGCTGGCCAGCACTACACAAAGTACAGCTCAGTGATGGATAACCTGAGGATTCCAGACATGGGCAGTAAAGGCCTTTTCCTTGTATAACATTCACAACTGGGGCCCTAAAACATGAGCCAGCCTGTGTTAAATGAGCCAAGGAAAGACACTGAGGGACGCAGCTCAGCATCCTGCATGCCCAGAACACCAGCTGTCTGGGAGCAGCAGTATTCACCTTTCAGTACTGAAAGAACACCTCAGCGGGAAAAAACTCCCTTCTCTGAGCAGAAGATTATAAAGGCATGTGATTTGGAGGGAGGCATGTTTGCTGTTTGTTTTTCTACTAGTAGTTATAATACATTATACATTATATATATACATAATATATATACACACACATTATAATATAATGTATTTTATGAAAACAAGTTTCATTTTGAAAGAACTGGATTTACTACAGAGTTTTACCTTACAGTGAAGTCAACAGAAGAAGGCTGTCATGTAGTCTCTACAGTAAATGAACTGTAATTCACCCTATAATATTCCCCACTTTTAAAAATAAATGCATAAAGAATGGAGGAGTATTTCAGCCGTGCTTGTGTCTCTCTGGCCACAGGCAGGAACGACACAATGCTAAACAAGCACAACGCAACGTAGCACCATCGTAACTGCATTGCTGTGGCACTGTTAGACAGCACACAACACAACGTGACCATCACTGAGACCTCACTGACTCAGCAGGAGGAAGGCACATGCTCAAGACTCCCTTTGCACTCCCAGTTTTCCCTAAGAGCTCTGCCGTGTGTCCCATTCAAAGCATGGAACAGGTTCTACAGCCGGTCGTTACCATACAAGCTCTAACAGAGAGAGAAAAGACCACACCGCTGCATCATCCAGCTGAGCTTCTGCACTGTCTGACACACCAACAACCAGTGCCTTCTGTACACAAAAGGCCGGTGTGAAGTCTGTGTAACATTCTGCAATAACTGATCTCCAACGAGTAGAAAGCAGTAGGGAAAGGCTGGATTAATTGCAGAACCCTGCTCTTAAATAAGATGTTATGTCAATTTGCGACAGTTTTATTTCCAACTCCCTTTATAAGGGAATGAAAATATTAGCTTAGCTTAAAAACATTCTGCAAATTCACATATATTTGGTATAATATTTTAAAATTAAATGTGCTGAACACAGAAATGACAATATTAGAAGAAAAAGCATCCAGTTCCAAGCTTATTTACTGCCACTTTCCTGCTTGAAAACAGAATACAAGGTTTGCACTGTGGAAACTGTTAATAACACACAAACAATCCCACACCTTGTGTTAAAGGAAAGGAAACTGGTACCAAAAACCTGACCTAGTGTATGAAACAGAGAATACCACGGCACACAAACTTTTTAAACCAACCTGATCCTGGCACAGACACAGGGCGAGTTCCTGTGCTGATACAGCCCCGTGTTTGTACAAGGTAAGCAACTCCAATGAGACCGACTCCAGAGGGAACGCTGCACACACAGCCAGGCTGACAAACAGTAACAGAAGAGGGTTTTAATCCCCTTGAGACCTCCTCAGAGAAAAATCATGGTCACACTTGTCTTGGACACAAAGTGCTCCAAGTCTTGAGATCCTCACTAATTCTCAACATCACAGGAACACTGGTGTCTTCAGACTCTACCTCCGTTGCAATGGGGCACAGGCGAAGAGCGTTTCCCTTTAGACAGCACAGTGCCAACAGAGCCATGACAACGCATCGATAACTCTGGATGTGCACGCACTGATTTCCACGCTGGTGTAGCCATTGCTTGGTCTGCTCTCCATACACGCTGCAAACTGCTGTTTCGGAATGACACCTGTTGGTGACAGCAAACGGCATTTTTCTGTCCCAAGCACAACAAGACTCAAGAAATACACAGTCATTTTAAGTTGCTGAGACTGCAAACACAGAACATAACCCACTATAGACTGAAGCTTTTAGCCTACTTATGCTTAATAAAACCTTCGCCTAGAAAAGCAGATGTACAAGTAATTTTGATTGGAAAAGATACTTCAAAGCACAGTTTGCTTCGTTCAGTGCTCAGCAGATACAATAAACTACCCTTCTGTCCGGCAACATATTTGAATGTAGCTGCTGCCTGCGAGGGCAGAGACTCACAGCATAAAATTTAGTTTAAAAGGGCAATTTCCTCCCAAGAGGAGCTTGGTTCCATTGAGCTGCCGTGCACCAGTCCACTCGCTTTGAAACACACACCATTTGACTGACACGATCCTAAAAGCTCTCTGGGTATCTGATTTTCCTCTTTTTTCCCATTCCAGGGTACTGTGAGACACAGAAAATGATGCAGGCGACATCATTAGTCTCCTGTTTCCTACTTGTCTCTCTGTGCATCGAGTTCTCCGGCAGTGAAACCGGTGCCCTTCTTAGGAGGCAGAGGAGGAGGATGCGCTCCAGAGGGCTGCCAAGGGGCTCCTCGGCAGGGCCAGGGATGGAGCCGCCAGCTCCTGCTGCGGCCAACATACCACTAATTGACATCGATGATGGCGTGATGGGAGTCTTTGACTCCCTTGTAGGTTTGGCTGGACAGGAATCCAGTTACAGCATCTTGCCAGGTAAGGGCAAAGCCCCTCCGCTACTCAGAGCAGGCCATTTGTCTAAAAATCAGATAGTCATTCTCAAGATGAGAACTTCTGAATATCACTGTCTGTGTTTTTCAACTGTGAAACCCCAGTTATTGACCAATTACACCACTCCATTGCTTTTCATAGAAAGAGGAGTAAAGCTCTGTTGTGAAGAACCAGCACAGGGTCGTGTCCACGCTGTAGCTAATAAATACAACGACATTGACACTTCCATTCCAGCATGAAGAGATCACACACAGAGGAGATCATCCCAGGCATTTTATAAGTTTTATGAAAAAAGTAATCAGTCTCTGATGACAACTGCTCTAAATTATAATACAAGGATACGGCGATGATAATCTGTAACCGCTTCAAATCAAACCTATTTCAGTAAGGAGTTTTAATGGGAAAACTAGCAAAAGTCTTGACTGCAGCACTTCTAGTGTGCACTACAGGATTACCCTTATAATAGATGCTACCGATGTCAAACCTCTAATTTAAAAATACTTGCTAAATTAAAGAGAGGAAAATACACATAACTAGGACACATTTCATGTAAAATATTCCAGCCTCGCTGTCAGAGGCCATCACTCATGCTGAAATAATGCAGGGTCCTTCTCCCCTCCCCGCCCTGTTTGCTTCTATCTGGACTTGCATCCAAAAGCTGAGCTAAAGCCACTGAACTCATTTCATTTGGAACTCCATGCTGAATTTACACCATATTTCCAAAGGTTAAACGACCCGCGCTCCTCTGCCAAAGACTTCAGCCACAAGGTATTTTTTAGCCTAGCTTTTAAAGTTCAAAATTTTTTCAAGTTAATGTCAGACTTGGAAAAAACAAAATCTATTAAATAATAGAGCACTATTATTAATCATACTTCAGAACAGAAGAAAATCAACCCAAAACTTGATTTTCATTTTTCTAGCTACTTATTTTGCTCTCAGTAGCCTAAAGAATAGTTTACAGGTATCATGTGGGGCAAAAAATAACAGTTTAAATAGAAGTTTAATGGTAACCAGACATGTCTTCTTCCTCCATATAAAAACCATGTGAACCATTCAAATTAACTTAAATAGTCGACTGCAACATAAGAGAACTTGCAGTTGTCCTTTCCAGACTCCCATCCGCCCACGGGCAGTACAGAACCACTGCATTACTTCTAGCTCTCAGCCCTTGCTCTCCCCGCGACACCAGCACGCTGAGGTTCCCCAGAGGACAGAGGGTAGGGAGCATCTCAGCGCGCTCCTCGCTCGTGGGCTCCAGAGTGCTGAACAGTGGCTCTGCCAGGTGATAAAAGGCACCTCTCTGCCTTTGAGCATACACATCGGTCCCAGATTTTTAAGGAACGCTCGTGCACGAGATCGTTCGTTGGAGTCTGCAGAGGCCACGGCAGCCCGATAACCCATCTTGTTCTGCTTGTTCCCACACCAACTGCAGATGCAGCCTAGTAGCTCAAACAAAACAAAGAATTTAAGGAAGCACAGAAGAATTTCCATGGCAAGCTAGATATGTTCCTCTGGCACTGATGACGTTTTATTGTTTAACATGAGAAAGTGCACTGTTCTCTTTGTGTTTGCTTTGGAGATTATTTAAAAGAAACATTGTGGCTTCCTGGCACGCACATAAAAACCCAAAGTCAGCATCCAGCAAACAGCTGGATAACAGACACCTGGGTGGAACGACAAGGGACCCACAGCCAGCGAGCGCTTGGCCTGGGCCAGCTGCTCTCCTCCTTCTGTTAACACGGCTTGAGCTGATTAGAGCACAGCTTCACCCAGAAATTATGCACATGTACACTGGATCTTGGAAAAAACAAGATGCAACTGTTCAAAAACTTCATTTCTGATAATTACATTTTATGCTAGAAAACAGGTTCTTATCCGACGGCCTTTACACAGAGGGGCGAAGGAGCTGCAAGGCCATGAGCAGTGACAGCTCAAACATGTGAACTGTGTGCCAACCTCTCGGCTGCCTGCACAGCTGAGAGGCCAAGACCAAACACAGATGCAGACTGCTAATAAGCTGAAGAAAATACAGCTATGAAAAATAAGGATAAGATACTTAGAATAGGGTATATTTGACATGGTTTCAAAATAAGGACAAAATAGTTGTGCGTCTTTCCAAAATCCAAAATAAACACAGCGTGGTTTATTTCCGTTTAAGCCATTTCACTTCAATTTTCTTTCCCTAGGAAAGCAGGGGCACTGCACAGCCAATGGGATGATTCTGTACGACAAAGCTGTCTGGTCTCCCAAGCCCTGTGTTACCTGCCTGTGTTCAAAAGGAGAAGTGATCTGTGACACAGCCGTGTGCCACCCTCTGCGATGTCCCATCACCATCCTACCCGCAGGAGAATGCTGCCCGGTCTGCTCTGATGCTGGTACCGTACACCCCCACGCTAGCACTGTTTTAAACCTACCTCATGCAAAACCTAACGTAGTCGCTATATTTAATGATATTGAGGAGCACGAGGTACACATTATCCTTCCATAGAGAAAACAAACCCCGAATTACATGATAAAACCAGGGCTTCATAATTTCTGCTCAGGCTGACTTCAGTTCCTTAGAGTGCAGTGGCCATTAGAGGAGTCTGACAGAAGAGTTAAAGAAAAGGTGTGAAGCACGCAGTAGAAGGATAATTATATCGCTTTGCTTAGTTCCCCCTTTCTGCTTCTGCCCTCCTATCTTTACAAAATATTGCTAAACATACAAAGAAAGAACATCTGGTTACATTTTACATCCCACTGGATCAATGAATAACTACTTGTTAGTATTAATGTATTGGCCGTACAGAATAAATACACAGCTCACAGGCTGGTAAATCTCTGTTAGGGGTGTTAGAGATGCAGCGGTTTGATAGAGATCAAGAGAAGGAAGCGAACTCACACAAGGAACACCAGAACTACAATCTTGCTGCTTCATAGAAATGTAAGCAAAATTAGTATCTTTAAAAAGAAAAGGAATGAAGGACATAAAGATGAAATGTGATTTCCTTCACCCACTCCCAACGCCCCGTCTGCCAGGTGCTGAAATTAACCTCCTCTTACTGTAAAAATAGCACCTTGCCTCCTGTGTGCACATATGTGAGACAGAGAAACACTCTGAGATAGCACAGAAATTAACTGCAGGGCTCGCTGTCATGTTGGCAGAAACAACTGAGCTCCTGTGATTTGAAATGCCCTGCTACACGAGTGAAAACTGCTTTGGTGAGGGAGTTGACGCAGTCCCCTGGCACGCTGCCCGCCCGCAGCCAGCAAGTCCTAATCTTTGTGAGCTGGATTCAGATTACCTTCCTCACCTCCCAGGCGCAGCCTTTTTCCTTTTCAGACACCTCCATCAACACAAAAACCTAACTAATACAGTAGTTTGAAAATAATGAAGGCTATATTAATTTCCCTGTTTTCTGGAGGTGCAATGAATTATCCGCGTCTACGCCCTACTCTGCTTGGCTTAATCCTTTCTCAGCCAAAGTACGCCTCTGCTGTCAAGCAGGAATCCAAGACCATTTTTTCATCTTTTGAAATCTTATTCTAAGGGGAATACTAGTCTTCTCTAGTTACCATATTTTTACTATACAAGGGGAATGATGTTTACTAAAACTTTAGTTTTGTATCCTCTTATCAGACAACTGTTGTGTTATTCTCGCTGCCTCTGCTTAGCCTCCTCTTTGGACTCAAGCATCATTTCGCTGGATGACACGAGCGAGTTCTCTGGTGATGTTCCAGAACCCACAGACCTGGACATTGCCAATGTGTTGCCATCAGCGCGTACTCACACTGAAGAAGATGAACTGCTCAGGACAGAGGTGGTAGAGTTTAAAGAGAAAGAAAGTCATAAAAAGGGTGAAAAGAAAAGAAAAAGGAAAGGCAAAAAACATCAGCAGAAGCATAAAGCCCATCGCAGAGCAAAGCAGCCTATTGCAAGACAGGAACCTGCAGAAGAAGAGACAACATATGACATCCATGAAGATGATGGTACTTTCAGAATGCCACCTCATTTCCCAATTCCTGTTCCACCCATGGAAGCTCCTCCTTTGCCAGCTGGATGTTCCTCCTCGGACACCACAGTAAGCTGCATTAATGCCAAACTGACACAAATACCACCCATCTCAGACCCAGATCTGACAAGTCTGGACCTTACAGGTAATCAGTGGGTCTGCTTTGCACAGCTTTTCTCATGAAAGTAGCATTATCCATTCTCAATGCACTTAACAGCAGCGTTAACACTTTGTTGTTCCTCATCATAGAAATGTGTTTGAATGAATGTTACAGCTACACCTCTAAAATAATGAATTGAAAATGTTAGATGTGCTGACTAGTGTTTAAATACCACATGAATCTATCTACACACAATTATTGTAGGTAATACAGCTATTTTTGTAATATATTTTTTGCATACAATGCTACACAGCTCAGACACACACTGTAATCCATAACTGAAACTACTGTCTGGAATTCTGTCCTAGGCAACAGTATCACTGCTATCTCAGAGGAAGCATTCAACGGGATACCTAATTTGGAGTGGATCGATCTGAGTAAAAACAATATTACCTCTCCCAGCATAGGTCCACGCGCATTCAAAGTAAGAGAGCCTAACTTTACTACAGGCAGTAATTAAAGCACGGCAGGAAGGCATCAAGGCCTTGCTTCTTCAGGCAAGATGAATACAAAAGACATATGAATAACAAATTGACTTATCGCAGTACACTTTAATTCTGTCTCCTGCCGTATGCAGTCAGGCTTCTTGCAGGACTCCCTGAACACCACCTCCCTCCATGACATGAACAGCTTCAGTTCTCACAGCTCCTGAGAGATCAAAGTCGATGGAAAAGACAGACCAGGAAGGTGCCTCCATCGTGAAATAAATTTTGGTGAGGCTTACATCGCACCAGGCAGTTGAGACAAAACTGGAGGAAAGCAGGATTCAGTGGAACCACTGCTACAACTCCGCCTGTTAAGAAATGTTCACTTCTGCATGGTGACTGATGTGCGCTGACCAAAATCAAGTGATGATAACTTTCATACCAATTTTAAAGATGGTTCAAGTAATAAAACCCTCAGTCACAGAAAAAGTTGCTGTTGTTACACTTGAGTAAATTTGCTGACCCACATAAACCCATCAATTAGCTCACAAATGAACAGCATGAACGAATCGTTTATAGGTGTCTGTACTGTGACCTGCTAAACCCTGCAGCAGCCCTGTAAGGCAACACCTACACGACTCAGACAGCAGCGACAGAACAGCTACAGCTGAGAGCTGCACGGCAGCCTCAGGAAAAGCTGACGTGCTCAGTCAAGCTCTCTCAGTTACATGAACTGGCACCTTTGTTAGCAGCCAGCACAAAGAAACCACTTAATCAGACCAATGGGAGAAAATCACCTTTTACTCAAAACACTGGATACTGGCATACTGCTGCTGAAAATCTTCAAAATGTTCACTGTGATTACACTGTATGCTTAACCATATAGTTTACACCTGATAATCTAAGTTCTCTTCTTTATCCCTGTGATTAAGGTCCTGAAAAAGCTGAAACGTTTGTATCTGGATGGGAATCTGCTGGTACATGTTCCCTCTGAATTGCCATCAACTTTGGAAGAAATAAAAATAAATGATAACCATCTCCATGCCATCGATGAAGACGGCTTAAAAGGTAGGTGGAAAATTAATATCAGTCACACAAAAAGATCACAATAAATTCAAAAAGCAGAATGTTCGACCAAACTCATCTTGTTTGGTACAACCAGAAAGATAATCGCTAGCTTCTAAGGGCCACATTTGCAAAAGGCACCAAAAGTGGAAAAATTTGCATGGAAGTTTTTTAAAACTACACTTTCCCTTCTTATGCAACTGCTCCTCACCCAGAGCAGCTGATCTCTCAGGTTACATGCTGAGCTGGATTTCAGGTGTGCTGGAGATGCCTAATGTGCTGACCCCTAACCTGATTCCTTTAATCCAGAGAAGGGCAACAAAGCTGGTGAAGGGGCTGGAGAACAAATCTTATCAGGAGCGGCTGAGAGAGCTGGGGTTGTTCAGCCTGGAGAAGAGGAGGCTGAGGGGAGACCTTATTACTCTCTACAACTACCTGAAGGGAGGTTGTGGAGAGGAGGGAGCTGGCCTCTTCTCCCAAGTGACAGGGAACAGGACGAGAGGGAATGGCCTCAAGCTCCGCCAGGGGAGATTTAGGCTTGAGATTAGGAAAAAGTTCTTCACGGAGAGGGTGGTTAGGCATTGGAACGGTCTGCCCAGGGAGGTGGTTGAGTCACCGTCCCTGGAGGTGTTTAAGGTTAGGGTAGATGAGGTGCTTAGGAGCATGATTTAGGGATTGGTGGGAATGGTTGGACTCGACGATCCAGTGGGTCTCTTCCAACCTGGTCATTCTGTGATTCTGTAAGAGTGGTGAAACTATTTCTGCTGTTTCTGAAATAGCATGGAGGCAAACAGAATTCAATGGGCATGAAAAATAGGGCAGAACATAGTTAGAGAAAACCACGATCATTTTAAGCCAAACTAAATATGGGCTGATAAAAAAAAAAAACAAAATACCCATCCATGTCATAATTCACCTGACCTTTCTGCTCCTTTTCCGCTCCTCCCAAAAGGATCCCCATGGAAATGGGATCCAATCGGTGACCCAGCTCCCCGTGGAGCAATAGAAACGCCCGAGCTAAGAGCAGGTGATGTGGGCAAAGGGCTGCGAGAGCCTTTGAGTCTGACAGGATCCAACTGCATCGGTAGGAGGAGCTATACGCAGCTTCTGGGAAATAAAAAGTTAATTGAATGATGTGAATGACGCACTTACTGCTACAGAATAGAACTCCTTGCCCACGTCTGCAGCTCTGCGCCGGTCTCAGCCGTGGTCTGTGCTGGGCGCTGAGGAGAAGCAGCCAGCGGCCCAAGGGTTCTCAGTACGGTGCAGTGAGCAGCTGAAAGAGCTCAGGCAGGGAGGGAAGATGTGAGCCCAAAGCCAGAGTAACAGCCCCAGCATCATGCATGAACTGGGGACCCATGGGCATCACCGGGCACCTGTGCGGAGCTCAGCCCCGCACAGCATCAGACCCCGGGCATCCCCCATGCCTCACCGGGAGGGATACAGCCGAAAGGGCAGCCCCATCCACAGTCAGACAGCTGCCTCCTTTCCCATCCCAAGTGCGAGAGGAAGCTACAAGCAAAGCTCTGGTCAGGCTCTGAAATTCTGCAGACTAATAAACAGGAGATAACAAATCACTGCATTCCGTCACTGCTGAGAGCCAATCCGAGCTGTGCTGGAGACGGTTAAATTGCGAACGTGCACTTTAATGAGGTAGGAGATGGCATTAACTAACAAAAATCCCAACTGTTCCTCCCTAGATCTAAAGAACTTGGTCACCCTGGAACTGGAAGGGAATAAACTCAGTGAAGCAAATGTCAGCCCTTTGGCCTTCTCGCCCTTGAAAAGTCTCTTTTATTTGAGACTGGGAAGAAACAAATTCAGAATTATCCCACAGGGCCTGCCTGCCACTCTTGAGGTAAAACTAACCCAAATCAACTGAAAAGAAGGAAAAAACACACCAACAGAACAAGAAAGGTTCATTTCCTAGACATTTTAACCATCTTTTTTCCCCTTCCTGCCTTATTATCACCAGGTAGATGTGAATCTAAATTTTAGAGATGTGTTCCTAGAAACACTAACGATTTTTATTCCTAAATCATTATTTCCAGAAATTTATTTATATACCAAGTCCATTCCAAAAAGTGTCTTTTCAAGCTGAATGTATCCAGTGCTGCCTCACCAAACCCCACAGCCTGTTCGGTTCCAAACCTTCCACTCAGCACTCCTAATGCAGGTCATATCCGAGCACAAAACCACTGGAGGCTCGGGGTCAGCACACAGCAGGGAGGCCATAACAAAGCAGCAAGAATAATGAGATCCAGACTACCTGTTTTGTAAGGGAGGACAAAAGGAACCAAGATCGTCTTGTCCAAAAGATGGAGAAATACTCTTTTGACACCTATACCTAATGTTCCTCTTAAGCTGCTCCAAGTCTTTGTTTCCCTGGATTTCTGAACCTTTGCTAGATCCCCCCTCAGCTGGGGTGCGGGAGCAGTGTTTGAACAGGAAAGTTAGTTCTCTTCCCTGAACAGTTCCCTCATTCCTTGATTCTCCATCAAGACTTTTTTTCCTAGGGCAGTCTGCCATCCCATTCCTCCGCTCAGAATCTGAACGTGAGTTGCTGTTTTTAGGGACGTGATCCCTGTCCAATCCCTGTCCAGTTTCACTCTCTGCTTACCTCAGTCTCTGCTTCAAAGATAACTCTGGCTACCTATCAATTTACCCCTGTCTCCCGAGTCCCTCTCTCATCGCAGTGTCCTTGTACGCATTTCCTTTTATCTGTGTGACTTCCCATCATCTTAAATTGGGGGGGGAGAGGAAACTCAACTCCAGCAAACCCAGCAGTACCTTTTCCATAAAGCCAGCTTCTCCCACAGCCACTGCCTGCACCTCTGCTTCAGCCTCATGCTCTCTGCTATGCACTCAGGCACATGTTAGTTTTCATTGTCTCTCTGCATCCTTCCTCGATGAACCAGGGAACACTTGGTAAATTTTCCTACACTTTATGTGCTTTGGGAACATTTAACATAAAACCAACACCTAATAAACACACAAACACAGACTGTCAGACTGCGAAGTTGCTGCTCTCTTTCCCCACAGCCCCTCAGTTCTGTTTGAGGTCCCACGCCTATTGCAGTCGCTGCTCCCTCTCCATCCCCCGTCCTCTCCGTCCCACCCCATGAGCCATTAGTGGGAGCTCGGTCTGTGTAAACCAGGCAGGTTTGATACACTGTAGGCTCACGGCGTTTTGTAAAACACAAACATTTTATATTCCTACAAATCTGAAAGTTTCAGAGCTCAAGAGCACCCAGCAAAGAGATTAAGAAAGCAAAGCTCTGAACGTCTTCCTCGCTAACAGCTTTCCACAACCAAACCAATAATGCCCTCCTGTCAATCTCCCCCTCTCGCCTCGCTCTGCACCCTCACGCTGCCCCACGTCAGGCGAGCCATGAGATACAACTGGGTGTTGATGTCATGTCTCAAGCAAGTTGTATCCTCACAAATCAATTGCTTTGAAAAACTGCGTTTCTGAATGTGACACTGCAGCAACAAATGGACTCCAGTCCTGATTGTTATTTCTTTATCCAGAAAGGCAGGGAACCTTTCCCTATAGCAGGCAGAGAACAGGGAGGGCGAGCAACAGCTATGCTTCAAATTCACAGTGGGAAAGAACAGCATATTTTGCTCTCACAAAGTTTCTTTCCAAATGCACTTACAGGAGCTATACCTTGAGAACAATCAGATTGAAGAAGTGTCAGAAATTTGCTTTAACCACACAAGAAACATAAACGTCATTGTGCTAAAGCACAACAAATTAGAAGAGCACAGAATAGCACCTTTGGCTTGGATAAATCAAGAGTAAGTATGAATCATTTAAAACATAATTTTCTTTGTCATTAGTGAGTCAGATGAAATAGTTGCACTTCATTACATTTCACTGTAAATTGGAGTTCTCCCTTGATTTGCTAAGTTTGCCTTACTTAATTTGTTTTACTCTGTTTAGTGGTATGACCTACAAAGTGTTCAGTCATATTTCAGACAAAAAGGTTTTGTGCTTCAAACCTGAGCCATATTAACATTAAAGTGTTAATGTTTCTTCTGACCATCCAATCAAAAAAAGAACATTAATTATCAATACATTTATATGCTGATTTGGTATTAACAGATCCTTATCACACTGTTGGCTTCTGGATTTGCAAACTGCTCAGTCTGAAATCACCACCCTGTTCTTCGCAGTTCCCTCAGCTCGGGAAGTGAGGCACAGGGTGATTCTAAAGGAGCCACTTACAAGCCAGATCTGTTTCAAATGGGCTCTAGAATGAAGGTTAAATATCCAAGGCAGGAGAATAACAACTGAGTCCCTGGGTTATCTATTTTCTAGCGTTCACTGTTGCAGTTCAGCCATGCTGATCAATCACTAATGAGTCCCTGGGGTTTCCTCTACCCAGCCTTCTCTCTGCTCATTCCTGGAGACTCCTTCCCCTCCTTCCCGTCGGAATCACTGTGCTTGACCCATAATTAGTGACTTGCATTCATCCTGTTCCCAGAGCGATCATGCATGACCAAATTGCATCAAATGCATTCTGTCCCAATTACAGAAATAGATTTCCCTTTGTGATGGGGTTTTCCTGTAATCCCGTTAAGACTGACTTGTATGGACTGGAGCATTAACAATGCCCCATGCCGTAATGTTTCCATCCCATTTCTTTTTTCTCCTTCAATGCAGGAACTTGGAGTCAATCGATCTCTCTTATAACAAGTTATATCATGTTCCCTCCTACTTGCCAAAATCTTTGCTACACCTGGTACTCATCGGCAATCAGATTGACAGGATTCCGGGGTACGTCTTTGGTCACATGAAGCCAGGGCTGGAGTACCTGTACCTGTCCTTTAACAAACTGACTGACGATGGAATCGACCCAGTGTCGTTTTTTGGAGCATATCACTCTCTGAGAGAGCTGTTTTTGGATCACAATGAATTAAAGTCTGTACCATTTGGAATTGATGAGATGAGAAAATTACGTTTTCTAAGACTGAACAACAATAAAATAAGGTAATTTCCCTGCTCTTTGCTATGTTACTGCCATTCCAGTAGCCAACATAAAACAGCCTTTAAGGACTTCTGACTTTTAAGTAAATCTTTTAAGTAGATTCTGCAGGAGGTGCTAACTCCTGCATTCCCTACTGCAATGTTTCTGCACATAAGAGAAAAGCCAGACCTCGTCCCTCCTCACAGCTCTCCTAGATGCTCACAGAGATACTGAGCACCAATTCTGTCCAGGAACAGGACCTGCAGCACTGCCAGGGCCATGTGTCCGCAGGGCAGCTCGGCAGGCAGGGCACAGCACCCGTCTCTCGTGCTCCTGGGCCAGAGCCCACGCTTGTTATGCAGGAACGGGACGAGCCCTCAGCTGCTGCTGACTGGGGAAAGAGGCCTCCAGAAGGGCTCGGCCAGTCCTGGGGCTGCCTTAGGTGCTCTCTGGTTTGTCTGCACAAAGCAAAGGAAGGATAGACCGAAGGTCTTAGTGTGACACACAGAAAGCTCTCACTCAGCTGCACTCGACAATGCTTCCCTCGGGGAGACTGAGTATATGATATACCTGGGAAAACAATGTAAACACAACCCTAAAAAGAATGACTGGTGAAAGTCCTCAATCCATATATGACTGAGGAAATACCATGTACTGATTAACATTTCTTAAGCTCTAGATTAACATAATTGATGAAATTATGAATGAACTTGACTGATCAAAATCTAATTCTGCCCCCAATGTCACAGGACGGTCCCTCCGGAACGCATCTGCAGGACTCAGGTCAGTGACGATGATGTTCACGAGAGCAGTGAAGAGGAGGAGACTGCAGAGTCACGTTTGGAACACGTTCACCTTGAGCACAACTATATTAACACCAGACAGCTATCGCCACATGCCTTCTCATGCATACGGTCCTACTGCAGCGTTGTTCTTAAACCACAGAAGATCAAATGAGCACCCAGCACGTGGGCTGAGATCCCAGTCTCTAGGAACACTGTTTTATTTATTCTCTTCTACTAACAGGTCTGCTGACTTCTGACTTAATCCCTTCTTACTCCTATAAATAAGATACAGTATATTATATACTAACGTAAGGTAGCAGCTTATTTCTTAATAATTTCATTATAAAAATATTAAATGTAAAAACAAAGCTCAAGATGATGCAATTTTTTTCATTTCTATGGGCAGAAATTCCTTGGACATGATTGGTCAAAGTGTGCCCCAGACACACCCTCCTCAGGGTTAGGTTTGAGAAAAGAAGAAAACTACACCCTCAGCTTGGTCTTGTCTGATCTGAGTCACTGAATGTAAAGCATCTGAAATGGCTTAAAAATGATAGAAATAAAACTGCTTGAGCCATGAACATTCTAGCAGTGCAAGTACCAAATTATTGAGATGGTGCTGGGTTTTCTACCAAATATTTCACGGTGACAAATGCTCCTCCAACTGAAATATCAAAGAAAAAACGTCAGATTGTTTGCTTTAGATGACCCTGAAAACTTCCCACACCCAAACACATAAACTGAGTTACAGGAATGAGCAATTAATTTCTATGTGGATGCTTTTTTTTTTAAGCAAAGAATATTTAGAATTCTTTTTCTTTTTCAACCCTGTAAGTGGTAGGTCCCTTCCATTTGTACAAATGTTGCCAGCTTTTTATGCTGCACAGGGGCAGAGTCACGCTGCCCAGTTAGGGACTAATTAGACTGTCCCTGATAACGGCTGCTACAGAGGGGTCAGAGCGCAGGGAGACAGGGACGGTCAGGGACCGACTTTCTTAAAGGCAGATAAAAGCTGTGAGTAGTCGCACATCCTTAAACCTTCTGGGGTCTCTTAGCGAAACATTCAGACCCACAAGACCCGCTACAAAATCTCCACTGGATTCACATGGGATAACAGTGCCAAAATATAGATGACTAAAGATTTATTGCAACCATTAACACACTTTTCTCACCAATATGCACTCTTTTGCTTTTAAGATACCATAAAACTGAATTTTATGCAAGTCATTTGTCTAAGATTTTACCTTAAGCATTTTGGATGTGGGACGCAACAGTAGCAGAGGCCAAAGACCAAGAAGGAGGAAGAAGCCAAGGGAGGAAGGTTATGCAACGAGCGGGTGCTTACTCACTTACGGAATACACAGGCAATTAAACTTGGATAACATTTCCATATGGCAGATGTAAACAGTGCAATTCTTCTATTTGCTCTTCAAAACTACTGACTACATCGGAAGTAAAATGGGCTTTATTATAGAAAAACTCCACTACAGTTTAACAGTGAGCCTCAAAGGGCTTTACAAACAGAGTAAATGGGATTATCACCATTTTATAGCTTCTGACAGCGAGATATAGTGAAGTGACCTGACCATTCCTGGTCAAAAAATATATGGGAACAAATTCAGAATTTTTGGCCACCAGCAGGACAAATGCAGGGAAGGACAGCTCAACACAACCCCCCCATAGCTTCTGTTTACTCTCTAAAATATATTTGAGCAAATAATTATGTTTTTGCAGGCTTGCATTGGAAATTTTGTGGATTCAAAACAACTTGCCTGGACCTCAGCCACACCAGTCCTCTGAAAATTCCCCAAGTCTGACAGAAGCAGGCACCATGCGAACTTATAGTCTGGGCAGAAGGTCACTTGAGATCTACTGGGGGGGTCTTGATGTTATTCCGAGATGGCTGGAATAACGACTGCCCACAGAAAGTCCCCGTATGCACACCAGCAAGTCCCTGATGAGAACATGCTTCGAGGGAGAAAGCGGCTAAGCCCATCGTGGAACAATTTTGACAGTCGTATTTGGGTAGGTGCATAGAATACTCTTGTTTCTCCTGCTCTCCAGATGCAGATGAAGCTGTGATTTGTATGCACAGATAAATTCAAGAGAGAACAAGCTACTAAGGCTGCAGAGAAGTTCCATCAGGATGTTCTAACCATTTCAAAGAGGAAACTACTCAGAGTAGGGCAAAAACCTGAATACAATGTTTTTAGTAACCCAGCCAGTGGCTGACTTTCGCATGCAGGAAGCATTTAAAGATCTCATGGGCCAAAACCAGCAGCCAAGCATGTAACCTACACTCGTCTGGAAGAAGCCCTGCACTGCAGGCTCACTGTCCTCTTGAGAAGTGAAAAAGGTTAAACCATCCATCCAAAAAGACCAGTTCATAATTATGTTTCGACAGGTCCAGTAGACAGAATTCCTGTTTCCCAAAGAACAAAACGGAGAGATCCTGCTGCTGTTGCTTATTCAGTAACATTAGCTTCGATTACTGTCAGCCACCATGAAATCCCAAACTCTCCATTTCAAAGTGAAAGGCTTTAATTTTACTTCTCTTGGCACACTGGAAACCACTTTAAACAGGGGAAAAAACATCGGGCATGTGAAATAAGAGCTCCTATTGAATGTTGTCAACAACTTCTGTACAGTTGCAAGGCCCAAAATCTTGTGGAAAAATGTTGGAACAATTTCCATCTAAAAGTAGTGAATACGTCACTTACAAAACTCTAAAATGTATTAAACAGATCTCCTTTTCCACATTAAGAAATGGTCATATGATCAAACTGAGTTTAGCCTTTTATTTTCCTAATAAATATAC
Organism: Clamator glandarius; assembly: GCA_033459285.1. Lineage (NCBI taxonomy): Eukaryota > Metazoa > Chordata > Aves > Cuculiformes > Cuculidae > Clamator > Clamator glandarius. The sequence continues at coordinate 875,493 of JAUNZM010000711.1, read as the reverse complement.
ATCTTACTCAGAAGTTTTATCCCAACCCAGGCATCGAGCAGCTACACCTAAACGCTAGCAAGCACAATTTTAATGATTTGTAACAACTGCTGCCATGAAATTCAGTGGAAATGCATGGCTTTACTGATCCCAAGAGACATGGCCTCATTCCACGTGTAACGCTCCTTGCTGACAGCCACCCTGTGCCCATAGACCCATAAAGACTGAGCACTATTTTCTTGTTTTCAGTTTAAGAAGTGAACAGAGAATATCAAACAGAAGTTTTCATAAACACCTCCCATCATACATGACCCAAGATGAACAAGCTGCAGCAGTTACTACACAATTAAATTTCCTTCAGGAAACATCTGGGCATCACTGTGCATCCCTGCAAGAGCTTACACAGCCCAGCACCACAGAAAACGTTTTTCATCACACCAAAACCCAGTTCATGATAAATTACCATCCATTTTATCCTACTGAAACGCTCCAGTCAGTAAAGCAAAACTAAATCAACAGATTTGCAGCAATACGGTGTCTGCTTTTTCCAGACTTTGCTGGGTGTGAGAAGCGAGGCAATGGGAGCAATGACTGAATATTGCTTATGTATTTATCACAAAGCCCAGTAATTGCTGGGCTGGGCTCAGAAAATTAGCTGACATTTGAGAGCTGTGAGGTCTTGGCTGTTTGCTTCTCTCAGTAAATCTACAAACCAGTGATGTTCTTGACTGATGCTTTGAATCCAACCCTACAAGTGGCCAAGCCACCATGGAAGCCACAAAGGACACAAACGTTCTCCGTCCTCTCTACAAGTGAGCAAACACTCAGGAGGCGAGAGAATTCCCCACAAAAAAGTTCTTCTGGTCTGCTTCAGCCATCTGGACTCCATTCATTAAATGAATGCAGAGTTTAAGAATTACATTAAGTAAATTAAAACGTTAGCAGTTACAATATTTAAAATATTCATCTTAAAAATATTGACTTTATAATTTCTTCTTTAGTAGTCTGTCATGTAAGGAATTTCTACAGCTGCTGAATAAATGAATCCTGTAGGCTGACAGAGCTCCCATTTTGTTTGTGTTTAATTCTTTGCACAGAACACAGATCTTGAATACAAACATTTGTGTAATTCATAGCTTCTGACTTCAGCCGGTGTTTACATTATCAGAACTCTGATAGAGTTAGGAAGACTGGCTACCACTGCGCTGTTTTCTACAAAGCCCTTTGAAGCAGTTCTCTCAATTACGAGAAAAGAACTGTCACTCTAGTTGTGAGCATTGTGAGCCTCTGTACAGAAACCTGCAGGCTTTGCACGCAGCACTGCCCAAACAAATCTCTGCTGCTCTGTGGGAACTTCTCATAGGAGAGCAGTTCCTAGGGAAATTATATAAAAGCTGACTTATTTTTTCCACATACAGCTCGTTTTCTCAAAGGAGCAATACTGAACACAGCTGTGGAAATACTGGGTATTCAACAAGACTATCAACCGGGGCAAGGATCTTCTGAGTAGATTGTGTAATTGTATTTTTAAAGGATTAAGTTCAGGCAAAAGGATTAACATGGACTATATTTTTCTCACAGCAGCTTCTCCAAAATCCTGAAAGTTGGCCACTTGTACATTTTATCCTCTGACCTCTGTTCCTTAAAAATCTTCACAGTTAGGGAACGGCTGCCCTCGTGAATATTTCACGGTTCAGGTCCTCTTTTAAATGGCTGTTACTTAGAAATCTACAGGGCTTGCTCTCTCCTAACAGCACTTGGTTCTGAGCCTCACTAGAACTTACTCACCACCCCTCCAGGGAAAACTCTTCTTCCATTTTTTTCCAGCACGGTTTGGCTCTTGTAACTAGGAACTCGGGAAGCAAGACTTTTCCTCTTTCAATTATACTAACTACTCTTTAGGTCTATATAAAACATTAAAGTCTAAGATAGTCCTTGCACATTTCCACAGCTGAACTACAAATATTCCATGAAGTGCTTCCTTTTGGTCTGAACTTGCCATTCACTCATTTCTTTCCGGTTAACCCAGCTTTTGCATTGGAAAAGGCAAAATAATTATTCTTTCATTCTCCCTTGATGCCCTATGGGTTCAAATAGATCTGTGTTACCTACATTATATATTTATTTTGAAGGCCTCTGGAAAAATCTTAAATGAAAGAAGCATTAGTTCTCTGATTTAGCTGAATTAAATTTCTCTCCACCTCCTGAGCAAAGAGCAGCCCATGGTCACATGAGGAGACATACATAGAAATTATAACGACCCTGAAACAAAAACCTCATTGCAGTACGACTCTGATGGGACAAATCACAAAGATGTCATTTGCTTGTTTAAAAAAGAAAAGTTATACATTGGTTGGGCAGGCCTCCTTTGTGCAGTCAGAGCTACTGCGCTCGGCTGTGGGCAAGACAAGTGGAAATTGCCCTTTGTGGGATAGAAGTGTTCAAGACAAAAAATAACAGCCTCTGCTTTGCAAATTTTTCTGCAAAAAGATCCCGTGTTCCACACCGCAAGTCAACACGTAGTTAGGCCATATGTTTGCTTTCCATTGACATAAGCGTTTCCACCAAGTGGTAACAGCAACTTCTATCATCTGGGGAATTGCTGTCTATGATAAAAACCAGTGCAAACCCATCTATGGGACCAAACATCTTAACCATACATTCCTGCATTCCCAAACAAGGACCTTGGAAAACAGCACATTAAGGTACCTGCAGACAAAGCTACTGTCACTGTGTCCAGGAAACATCAGCAAGACCCTCTGACAACACTCCCAGGAACAAAACAACATCTAATAATACAGGACTGGCTCACTGACACAGTAGGGAAATCAGTTCCCTATGGAGATAATGTCTTTCTCTTCACCAGTGATGTTTCTGTAAGCTTTCGTTTCAGCTGCTCGGAAGTAACGTCGTGTGTTTCAAAGCATGTAAACAAACTCAGGCTGGAGATCTTCCCAGAAATATTGTTTCTTTTGCCATCTCCAAAACGCAGCATATGCTCAAAGTACATGCAAATGTGGGCCCATGTTCTTCATCAGACATAACAGTGCCAAATGCAGCCAATGAATGTTAACAATGTGATGTTTACTGATGCCATTTTTCATAGTCATCACAAACTGGGTCACTCATCTTCTTTTGGATCTCTGAATTTCTGATGCAATATAAATCACTCTGGCTGATAAGTAAAATTAGGGAAAAGCATAATACCAAATTTAATTATCCTCACAGACTAACTTACTTTGGATGCTCTGTTTACTTTTTTCTGGAACACAAAGGACTGGACGGTCATGTTTCTTTTTAGTGAAACCTACCAACTCAATGGACATTGATGGCAGCTGCCACTTCAGATGTTGCCTTTGTGCTTGGAACAACGTGAACATAGCGAAATCACAGAATCATAGAATAGTTTGGGTTGGAAAGAACCTTAAAGCCCATCCAGTTCCACCCCCCCCGGTGATGGTCAGGGACACTTCCCACTAGATTAAGCTGCCCAAGCCCCATCCAACCTGGCCTTGAACATCTCCAGGGATGGGGTATCCACAACTTCTCTGGGAAACCTGGGCCAGGACCTCACCCCAAGTCCTTCTCTTCAGGGCTGTTCTCAATCACATCATCCCCCATCCTGTATTGAAATTGTAGGAAAAAGCTGTGTGTAAGAGAACTTACTTATCTGCACTTCCACATCGTTCATACTGGTTGTTAAAACTAAGGGGAAAATGGAAGAAACCCCAGCATTTGCAGATGGCGAGGTTTTATTTTTTTTAATTGTTAAACTTTGGCAGAGTACACACTTGACACTCGGCAAGGAATTGTTATGCTCGGTCCAGCCTGTATTCTGAAACAGAAAATTTTCCTTCAGAACTTATTATCGGAGTGATTCAGTAGTTTGGCTCTGGCTGCAGAACTTTTCATTTTAACTACTGTTTGATTTTCCATGAAAGAATGTCTGGTGTCTCCAACACTGCAAGGCAGATAAACATCCATTTTCTGTAAAACTGCCGTGTAACATTATCCAAACCTGAAAGCAGCATCAAAAGGAAGGCCAAGAACGACTGGCATGGATGATGACCAGAAAGGTTTCAAGACCCCTCACCCAGCAGGTCATCCTGCAGTCCAGGCAGCTTCCTGGCCCCGTGAAGCGCACAAACAGGACCAAGGGGATGAGCATCGAGGTGGGAACAAGCCAGCAGGGGACTTCCTCAATTGGCATCCCTACACGGACAGACTTGCATTAGTCTGCAGCCTAAGGTAGTACAAAGTTGACTTCCTCTGCCCTAAGGCAACACAATCTATCCACAAGGGTGACAATGAAGATCTGCCTCTTCAGGTGACTATTTTGCCTCTCCAGTCTTTCCAGATCAGCACATTCCTGCACACACAAAACACATTAGCCTGACAATCGCAGAGATGCATGCACACACAGACTTGACGTTACAGCTCTTTTTGTACATGATCTCTTGATGCTGCGGGATATGAAATGCAATATTTGCTGTGTCGCTAATAAACACCAGAAACACCAGGACCTGAAGACTCTCACTGCAAAATGAAACTGTGATTTCGTTGCAGTTATTAAGTCAGCTGCCAAAATTGTGCAAAAAAGTATGTGTGTATTAACAAATGAAAATGAATTAATGCTTTACAATAAAAGAGTATCTTATTATTTACATATAAATACTGAAGGATCAAGAAGACACACAGCTTTTCTATACTCAGCTACCTTAAATGGTGCAGCTCAACTTGAGAAGAGCCAAAACTTAGCTAAACCCCAACTATGTGACTGCACTGCACATGGGCTGGTTGTGAGCAGGAAAGGAATATGTCATGGCATTAAAATGTGATGGGCAGTCTCCAAGACAGATTTCTGCAGTGGATGTTAGATTCATCACTTTATGTAAACCACATTTATAAACAGTGCGAGAAAATGAAAAAGTATTCAGTTTGCCTTACAATAACAAACACGGACAAGATCGGCTTAAAAAAGAGAACTGTGATGTAAGCACTAGCCACATATGGCAGCATATGCTTGCCTGCTCTGACATATAAAGTAATGCAAACATAGACATTTGCAATAAAGAAATCAGGATAGTACTTTATATCACTGCTTTGATGACGTATAAAGCACCACTCAATTTTTTTCCATTTCCATATTTCACCATAGCGAAAGGCAGTATTCCCAGCTACCACGCACTGGATGTGCTCCTACTCTTCGCCTCAGAAGTTCGTCTCCACTACTCAGAGAAGTTATGTATGTATTTTAAGGCAAGATCGAATTCTAATTTTCAACCAATTCTTTCACTGTTGAAAACAGAAATCACTGAAAAGGTCTGAGCAAACAGTTCGGCTTTATATGATCTTCTAGTTATTTACTTGCAGGGAAAAGACCCTCGGCCTGATTTCTAGGTAAGAGTATCTCTCTTCATTAAGACAAAAACATCATGGACTAAACAATTGTAGCAGACGCATTTTTCTATTGGGCTGTTTCAAACCAAGCCCTCACTATTAAGGACAGAGCAGATGCAGTAAGATAACATGACGCTTTCTTTTAAGAACATCTTCACCCACATCGCCTCAAATCAATTGCTTTGTAACAGTAGGATCTGACGCCGCATCGCGAGGCTGCAACTGCAGCACAGGGAGAGGAACCCTGACCCAAACACCCACAGCTCATTCCTTTGCACTCTCCAGCTTCCATTCACAGCTCCAGAGCTGCCCCACCGTGCTGGCTCAGGTACGGACTTCGCATCCAAAGTAAACTGGAAACAGAGGTCCTGGAGTAGAATTCTGCAGCAGGAGCTAGTTTTTAGTAAATTGGAAGTGTGTTGCGAGCATATGCCTACCACCAGAATCAACTGAAAAGTGAAAATAATAATTGAAGTGTTTATCCAAAAGGGAGATGTTGCTAAACATGAGGAACGGGGAGCACTGCAGATCTGGGACACTGCTGAGTCAGCACTTCTCTATTGAGAGGAGAAATGAAAAGAAACAAACTGGTACGTTTGTATCACAACCCCCAGGCCCTGGCTCTATTCTCTTAGAGAGCCAAGACAGTGCTGGAGGCTTTTCTAAGCAGCAATTTAATACTAATTTACCCAAGTAAACGTATCCAAACCAAGCTATTCAAAACACAGGGAGTACTGGCTTCAGAAGCTTCAGTTTCCAGACGCCAGCAAGAGAATGCAGAGATATGCAATCTGAGATTTCAAAAAACTTTAAGACCATCCTCCAGGCTTTTATGTGGGCATGTGGTTGCTTTTGAAACTGTAATTTCATTCCTTGGGAAAATTGACCGGGAGAATCTTTATCACCATTCATCTCTGCTACTGGAACTGGAACCCGTGCCAAATCAGTGCCACAGGTAACAAAAGCCTTACCTGCTCTCATCCGATAGCTCCAAAGCTTTCATTTTTGGCACAGGATATTTTTCTTCCTTAACAAGAAAATAACTGATCTGCAACTTGAAGCACTGCTTTGCAAGCAGCACCATGTTACACTGATATTAACAAAATCAATAAAACTTCCAGTCTATTTTTCTGTGTGAGATCAGACTCTTTGCTGAGAAAGGACTAATTAAAGACAGAGATGAAGTCAGATGTGCATGGAATGGGACAGATAGTCTGCATGGTAAAGTTAAAGACACAAACCGGTATATTGGATACAGAACCTGCTTCAGAGAGCTCAACGAGTCCCACATTTCTGCAGTACTCAGGCAGCCCAGGAAAGGCAAACAAAGAACAACCTGACTTCCAAATATTGTGACATGCATTTCACTACAAACAAGGTAACAGAGCAAATTGCCAAGGACTTTGTTTTAAGCTCATAACTTCGATCTTGTCACAAAACTCTACAAAAATGGTCTATGTTTATATAAAGATACCCATTACTTCTCATACACAAGAGAAACAAACTGACTATATCAACTAATAAAATCTGATCAACATTTCACATTCCTGAGCCCCCTTCCAGCCAGCCAGTTGTCTCCTGAAAGCAAGACGCAGAATTTATACCTAAGGACACAACACAGTCCTAAGCTTAGGAAGGGCTGGCAACACGCTGATTGCTGTAGGCTATCGGCTCACCCTGCCAATGGCCAAGGCTTTACCCTCTCATTAAAGTCACACTCTATAAAGTATACTGGCAAATGAACTCATAAATAAGTGTGGTTCCATGGCAGGAATGACCTGAAATGGACCTCACTGTACTTCCAACGGCCTGATGTCAGCTATTATTAAACTGCAGGTTTTACAAAGCCTTCCACTAGACGCCCTGAGTTAAGCCAGAAGTTTTGGCCGTGGTACAGGCAGTGATGAAAACCATATGAGTGGTAACAAGTCGTCTTAATATCACTCTTCAGTACTAAGATGGGCTAATCTGAAGCAGCATTTTACTCTGGTATCACCCACAGTGCCAGGAGGATCAAGAAGTTTGGAAGTGAAATTTTTCTTTATATTTACTTCCCATTTCACAGAACTCAGCCTAACTTCCATTTTCTCTATTTTTTTAATATGAAATAACTGGACAAGAAGATCTCAGGTGGATTATCACGGCGCTTCCGGAAGAACTGTCACCTTGTGAGGTATGGCCAGTTTAAATATTCTATTTAAATATTCTATTTAAACAGCAATAAAGAACTGAGTGATTGGTTGTCACTCACTGTATGCAGTTAATAATGTCAGGTAATTTAGAGTTAGAAGTACCACTTTCTTTATGGAACATTTTAAGTCTACTTTGCAGCTGAAATAATTCATTTACTGCATCTGAGCTGCATAGAGATAAAGAAAAGCTCCAGTGAACTATTTAACTCTTAAAGAAAGGCTTGTCAGAAAGAGTTCACAACTGCCTATAACAGTGTTTTCCTGGGGTACTAGTCTGTGAAAATCCATCCTGCATTACAGCAGTTCTTACTGGGACAACTCAGTGTTAAGCCTTCTCTAAGCTGGTGTTCAAAGGGATTTTAAAGTGGAACTCAGCAAAGTCATTACAAATGACACCTGAGAGAGTGAACTGCAACAAGCTCATCAGTCGTACTCAGTAACACACAAGCCAAGCAGTCGGTTTTTTTCCCTATAATGTAAAAACTCTGTAAACAGAAATTGTTTTGTAAACATGCGCTTGTTGTTCTGCCACACAACTCCAATATTGGGGTATTTCTCGGGGCAGAATCATTTCTTCAGTAATTTTATTGACCAAGAAGTTTCCTCCTGCGTGTCTTCAGCAATTTCAGTAAATCAGTTGAGCAGGCAAAGAGTTAAACATACTCCTTTTATTTTGGGAATGGGACACTGACTAATAGAACCACAACTATTTTTAAATACAGATTTCAAAACAGCGATGGTCTTGCCTTTCTTTGGATAAAATCTGTGCACAGGGCTATGCTCTGTGTTATAAATGAGCACGGGGAGTTTGTCTTTGCCTCTGTACAGACCATGGCAGGGTCATTTAATCCTTCTCTTTCCAGAAACGATGCCACAGGGAAGTTGACTGTTTGCACAGGTAACAGAAGTGATTTCTAAATTTAATGTAGAGTCTTTTTAAGTCTTAAAACTGTAGCTCCTTCGGTGTCATAAGTGGTGAAACAACAAAGCTCACATGCTGTGGGGCTGGTGGCAGATGCCAAGGAAGCCAGCCTCATCCTCTCCTCTCTTTTTAAGTGCATTGTCAGTGCTAAAAATGTAACTCCTGTCTTCACAGAAAGGGTTTTTCTTCCTGTAATTCATGTTTAGAACTTTCATGTCCCAGAACGACCACACATTTACCAGGGGATTTCTCACACAATCTTTAGAAGGTTTTAACACTAGTGACATGCCGTGACACCACCTGCAGTTAATTCATTGCAAGTATTATCCTCGTCTAATACCATAAGAAGTTCCTATCTTCCATGTGCTGTTTGGCAACAGGAGTTTTGGTAAAGATCACCACGACAGCGAGGATAAGTATGTCCTGAGCAATTAGTACAGTGATTTTAGGGTCATTACACACTTCAGGAAAGGAGTCAGACTTCTAGCACATCTGCCTGCAGAACAACCTCTGGGGTGGGCACTGCTCCAGCGAGAAGTGCTATTTGGAAGCTTTCTGTGCTGCAGGAAAAGCAGGACTGCACTGAAGACTGTGTAACGAAGAAGTCTGTGAGCCCTCCTTGATCTTGACACATTCTTTCTTAAACTCCTCTTCAATGCTCTGGTCTGCAGACACCCGCAGGGACAAGGCCAGGCTCTGTCCACGCCACACGCATCTGCTCAGGGCGTTATTTGACAGAGCACCTGAGCCTGGCTCAGCGCTGGCCCTCGTCAGGAGCGGCCATTCCACCTCTGCTCCTTCTCTCTCTGCTTGACATGCTATTCCCTAAGCCGGGCTTGTTCCACCCACTCCTTTCTGCTGGCTCCAACGTTCAGGCTGATTCAGCTTGTTCACCAGGAAAGAATGTGTTAGGTTCTCTCTCTTGCTCACATTGGTTTTGTGTTGGTTTAGTGAGTTCAATCAGCTCGGTGAATGGCATGAGTGGAAGAGCTGCTGTGAGAAAAGGAGAAGGATGTGCTGGGGAGCAGAACCAGCAGGGAACTTTTGGCGCAGCGACATTCAGGAACTCCTCCTTCCCAGACAATTAACTATTTCATAAAATTCCCATGATAAAATAATTGAAGTATTTTCAGAAGGCTCACTGGGATCTTTGATTTTAGGCTGTAATTTTCTTTTAATTCTCCTACTCTTGAAATTTAAGCAAGCAAATCAGATTTAATCTTAATTTCCTAGAAAATATGGGGGCAGTTTAAAGAAGTAAACGGGAATTGCTCCTTCCTCATCCAAATTGCCATCTGTGCCTTTTCTTAACTAATATGTTGCTTACCTGAATCAGTATTTCCCAGCTTTCTAGGTACAAGCAATGCATGTATGTCTGTGCATCCCATTAAAAATGATTTTTCAACAAGAATGAATAAAATAAATGCTATTTCAAATTCTAGAAAAAATTACTACAAAAATTATGCTTCAAAGCTTGAAGCAAATGATAATGCTATTTTTAAAACTCTTATAAGACATTAATGTCTAATGAATCAAATTTAAATATAACTTTAATACTATTACTGTAATGCATAACTTGGTAATAATTTATATTTTATGGATTATTTTTTATATTCTTGATATGCTGATTAAACCTTAATATTCATAACAGACCATTTTTCAGGAGCAGTGGCTGCAGCAGTGAGTGACACAGTTGTTCAATACCTCTACCTGCTGTTGCATGTGCACTGATTCTTGTGCTGGCTCACTTTCCTCTTCCAGTCTGGCCATCCTGGTTAAGAAGATATGAAAGAATACACGCTCCTCCTCTTCTTGGCTCTGTGCTCTGCCAAACCTTTCATCGGTCCTTCCTATTTTACACTGAAGAATATGATGCTCCAAGATATGGAAGATGATGACGACGATGACGACGATGACAATTCTCTATTTCCAACCATGGAACCAATCATGCCGCTGATTCCTTTTGATCTGTTCCCAGTTTGCCCCTTCGGATGCCAGTGCTACATGAGAGTTGTCCACTGCTCTGACCTAGGTAAGAACGCATGTGTGTGTTATGCACTGGGCTCTCCTTTGGAGCATTTGCCTTTGAAAAGATGAGTCCTACAGCCCCTGAAATTGCGGATTCACATACTGCTGTACCAGTCATTGCCAAAAGGAGCTCCTGTGGTTTCGGTTCATCTTGCAAACCTTATCTTATTTATCTCCATCAACTCACTTGTGTCTGGCATTTTTTGCAACATAAATGCTTTCCCAGTTTCTGTGCATCAGTTTAGAGAATTAATGAACTGCCACAGCCCCCTTTCCATGAGCAATAGCTTCCACTGGGAAGAGCACAGAAGGGAAAGGTGTTTAGCAGATGTAGGAAACAACTGTAAAACACTTAACTCAATACTTACTGGCGTTAATAAGGACATGTAATCTGCACAGCTTTTTGCCCACTGAGAGAACAACCCAGAACATGAACATGCTTGTAATTACATTTCAAATGACACTTTCTCCTGTTTCTCTAGCTTCCGTGAAGCTCTATCCAAACAGAGAAGCACAAAGTTTGGTGTATGTGCTGTCTGCACGAGACAAGCCATCAGTCCCCTCTCCCAGAAAGACTATGGCTGCAGAGGCACTTCATTCACGGCTACAAAGCAACAGCGCAAACGAGAAGAAAAACTAACAAAGGGAAAAGAGACCACAAATAAACCTCAAGAAAGCTTAACACCAGGACAATAAATGGGATACGAACTATTTGCTCAGCTTAACTTCATTAAAATGTACATCACCAGTAATATCCTAACCAAGGGCAAACCTGCTCCTGTCACAGTTGCAGATGAACTAGTCCGCAGATATGAATTAATGGTCCCAGTTTGAACTGGTGCCGTTGATGTCTTCCTACCACTCAAGGTAGCCAAAGAACTGTGATCTTGGCACCACCACTATGATAGTGAAATTTATTCCCATTATGGTTCTGCCCCCAGCCAGACTCCTCCTGTCTTAAATACTGAGTCCATACATGAACTACTGGGGTTTCTGAAATGTGCCATTATTAAGGAATCAAAACAAATATTTATGGATAGCAATAGGCTGTGGTTATCGCATCTGGTGCACAGATGGCAAGCCCACTTAGTTAAGATCATACACAGAAAAAGCCCTACTAATACACTTCATCTTTAAATAACTGAAACCTATTAATTATGGAATAATCCTTACTAATCTGGACCAGATTTTAGCATTTGATGCACTAGCATCCCTGCTAAGAAGAAAGGTACTGTCCCTTGCCAGCCTCTTCTGCCCATGCAGGATCTTGGCAGGAACCACAGTACTCTTGTAGCTGAACAATTAACTATATTGGGGAATTTACACAACTGGTAACTGAGTCCCGGCAGCAGGAAGTCCAACTTTCATCTACATCCACAACAAACACGTTTCTCAGCCCCAGTGCTGAGTGGACATGGTGCCAGGACAGCGGGTAGGGCAGTGCAGGGGTGGGACACAGCTCCTCAGCCGGTGACAGCCCTGTCCCTCAGCACAGAGCCGCAGCCCAACTCCTCCGAGGGCTGCTTTCTCCAGGGACTCCAGCAGTTTCCCTCCAGAACAACCCGTGCTCTGAGCCTGTGGATTCCCTAAACGCAGAGAATCTGCTGTGAGCTCCCATGAAGCTTGCCACAGTCAGGGGCAGCAGCACCTCCTCCTGAAACTGCCCACACGTCTGTCATACCATCATATTCCTCCCTTAATTCCTCATTATTGGCTATTCCCTTATCCTTTGCTTTATGGCTGCTCGCATTTTCTTTCCAGTCACAATCTCCACACCCTCACTGTGCTTTGCCATCCAGCTGTTGGTCTCTGGATCCGTACACAGGCACATGACATTTCTGTTTCACACACTTCAACAGGTTTGACATCCATACCTCGCAACATCCCACCAGACACTCGCATGATTGACCTTCAAAACAACAAAATCAAAGAGGTGAAGGAAAACGATCTCCAAGGACTCGCATCACTCTACGTAAGCTTGCCATTTGCCGAGTTTGAAACCTTATTTAGCGATCTGAAATATTTTGATCATTTTAAAATACAAATGTTTTCCTTCTCTAATGGTATCCACAAAATGACAGGGCAATGCTTGCGTCCTCAGCTGCTCCCACAGAGCAAGCAGCAAGTTCCCCCTGAGCTGTAAGAACCAGGCTGCTCTGTAGCATCCACAACACGTACTGTGTGTATCTCACCAAGAACCACAAGATTTACACTGTCCTTAGCACACGCAGAAACACTCCCTCCACTGCAGAGGTTGTTCCACAAGTGTTCTTTTTTTATCTGCTTAGTGGCAGAATAGCAGAAGGAACCGAATCTCACGGGAGAACTGGAAGGATATTTTCCAAGGGTATTTTCAGAAGCACACAGCATCCAACTGACACACAGGCCTAAGCTCATGCTCCAGAGCCAGCTGACTGGGACGAACTCAGACCAGCACTGAATCACCGGGTGCTTCGCTGCCGTTTTTACTGTGTTCCTGTCTGTGCGTACGGTCAGCCTCTACAACTACTCTCCCTGGCAACTGATGCACCTAGATATTTACAGCACACAATAGCCCCTTTTTGTTAGGAAAGAAAATGAGAGTCTCAGAGGTCTGGAGAGGTAGATTCAATCTGCTTTGGAATATCTATTTCCATACAACGCCACTCCAGATCCAGTAACAACCAATACTGATAATAATGAGATTTTTTTAAAGACTGGGAAACCTGTTCCAGAAGTTAGAGCAAAATAACTCCTCTCCTTATCATTGGCACCTTGTCAGCTCTGATCAGTTTTTCTTTACCTTCTACATGATGCTCCAGCTTCCAGGCTCCTTTTTGCTTTCCATAGTCAAGTAAAATGCATGAAGTACAGACAAATGCCAGAACATGATACGAAGGAAAGACGAAATATTTTAAATACTGAATTGTTAAGTTATATATTAAAATTCATCACCTAACATTCACAACAATAACATTCCTGCATAGAGATGTTTTCTTTGTATTGCTCTTCCCATATTTCATAGGCACTGGCTTTGAACAACAATAAAATATCCAAGATCCACCCAAAAGCCTTTCAGCCAACAAAGAAGCTGCGACGGCTCTATTTGTCCCATAACCAGCTCATGGAGATTCCAACAAACCTACCAAAGACTTTAGCAGAGCTCAGAATTCATGCCAATAAGGTTAACAAGATCCACAAGGATGCATTTAAAGGGATGAAGTCTCTCCACGTTTTAGGTAAGTCCAACTAAGTAGAAGAGAAAGTGCCTTTATCAAATCTGCAACATTCTAGACATCATCTTCATTCAAACCTTTCCTCAGAGTGAAATTACCTCTTACAAAGAGATCCATGCTCTGGAAACTACTGTTCACAATGTAATTCCTAGGTGAAGTTGTTACCTAGGTAAAGTTTCTGGTAGCCCTGCAAGCAAAGTCGGACAGCCTTTACTCACTGAAAGCTGTGACTGGCACCCTCAGATCAGTTGATCAATGTTAATGTCAATTAACGCATAGAACATCAGAATTTATACATAAAATGAAATCATCTGTTTATAACTTGGTCTAGCATACACAAAATTCCTACCTCATAAATACTACCTTTTTTCCCCCCCTTGGACAGAAATGAGCGCAAATCCTCTTAGCAACGATGGAATAGAGCCAGGGGCTTTTGAAGGAGTAAATATCTATCACATAAGAATTGCAGAAGCTAAATTAACTTCAATTCCTAAAGGTAGGCTTCATTTTACCTTTTCTATTTTTCTGAACATGAGACCAGCAAGCAGGAATTCAAATCGAGACTGTCTTTGACTGCCCTCCCTGGAAAGCTATTGCATAAATGGCTCTCCACCTCCTGGTTGTTTCATGGACAACTCTGGCTTGGGACTGCCGAGCACCACACGAGAAACCATCCTGTGTCACGGTACAGGAAGGAGCCTAACAAATACCTCACTGCTCAGAGAATGCTGCAAGCTTTCCTCCCATATCTCGCAGCAGGAGCTCTAACAGCACAACTGTTGCACCGCTTGGAAGAAAATTCGTGCCTACAAAGCCCTGTCTCAGGTTACAGAAGAGCAGGACTTTGTCCACGGTTAGACAATTGCACAGAACATACTCTGTACACCTCTGACAGGTTAACAGAGTACAAGAAAGCCATTATGAAGAAAGTCAGCAAAATTAAATCAAATTCTGAAACTCTGGAATCTTAACATTAGCATACGCACTTTTTAAAAACTATTTCAAACCAAATTATGTTGATGATTTTTTTAAAAAATTAACATACACGTGGCTAACACCCATTTCTTTGCTGCAGCAGCTATCCCAAGACCCTACACCCAATACTAAACACAAAGGGAAGATGCTGCTTGGAACACAATAAATATTCCAAGAAAAATAAGTTGGCTCTTTTCCTCCCCTTACACTGTGCGTTTTTCCTCAGATTTACCCTCTAGTCTACTGGAACTTCATTTAGATGACAACAAGATCACAGCTATCGAGCTTGAAGACTTTAACCGTTATAAAGATCTTCAAAGGTAAAACCCACACAGAGAATGCTTTAATTTGGTAAAGGGTTAGAGCTGGCTGGATCTTGCATCTGACACCTCTCTTGTTAATGATGAAAAGAGAATTAAAATTCAGAGTGTTTTTGTAAGAACTGCTTCAGTTTCTGAAGGAATCAAGAAAGAAAAGGGAAAAACAGAATGCAGGATGCATGGGAACAGTGATTCCAAGCTGACTGGTGCCTCCACCTTGTGCATCATCAGCTGAACAATGCCGGCTGAAGTCTTAGAGCAAAATAATCAAACTAAGGCCTAAAGTCAGCGTAGTGTGTTAGTGGGAAAGTCTTGCTTACTTTTAAAAGATAAAGGTTTTGACTAAACTCTATGTAGAACTGTTTCTTCCCCTGTCTTGCTCTTATCTGGCTGTTCGTTAGAACAACACTCCACTGCCGACTCTGCTTTGCAGCGATGCTGCTTGACAAAAGGGTTTGATATATTTACAAGCAGATTGGTTGAAGTTTATCATTTTAACTCTGGCCAATACAAGTAGAAAAAATGCATGCAAAACTGGGCAGCCTCTCACACTGGGGCAGCTGCTGTCCTCCAGAGGAGACTGAAGTGAGAGAAGGCGTTTGTTGCACCAGTGGTGGGCTTTCTCCTGCCAGAGGTAAGGTACCTTCACCTTTACCCCAGCGGGTACTCCTGCGGATTTCAATCTTTAAAAAAAGTATGCTCGTCAATGCTGCCGGCGATCTCAATGAGCCCTTAAGTCAATGTTTTGTATTCTTTCTAGGCTAGGCCTTGGGAATAACAAAATCAAAGACGTGGAAAATGGAAGTTTGGCCAACATCCCAAGTATACGCGAAATCCATCTTGAGAAAAATAAGCTCAAGAAAGTTCCTCCTGGATTACCCGAACTGAAATACCTGCAGGTGATACACTAAACATACTAGAAAGTGCTGGTAGTTACAAGCTGTTTGACTTTCACACTGCCACACTGATTAGGACAAAATGAAAAAGTATAATTAACTGTCACATGAGATGCTATTTGCTAAAGGCTTTTACTTCTGAATTTCATTTCTTTCCACTTCTTGTTTCACTTCCAATTAAAGGAAAAATCTTTGAAATATACACACACTATGTACATAAACATATTCAAGAACTGTATACAACTCCTCAAACATCAAGTTGCAACATACTGTTAAAATTAGATACACGAACAAAAGAATTCTTTTGCCAAAGTACATTATTTTACTTAAATTCTGGAGTCTATCACCAAGCCCTTCTTTTTAACTAATTCAAGCTACAGCAGCATTAGACTGATCCATTCCTAAAACCACACTGACAAGTCTCTCCTAACATCAATTTTCCTAGAGACTACTTTTTAAAATTTATTACATCACTGAATATTTGCATTATGGGATTATTCATTTGCAAAGGAGAATGTTCCATAAGAACAGAATCCAGTTATTCTGACCACACACTGACACAATACCCTATTCACTTTTTTTTGTGGGAGAGACTGAGGCAGGACAGAGACATTTTTTTAAGATTTAACACTAATTTTTCATTCATGTTACCATTAATGTCCGCATCCAACAGCAAACCCCACTTATCCATGTGCCAACAAATGCTTAGATTAGTCCTATGTCCATGTTAACGAATATATTTTGCTGTTCTGTTTGCTGCAGGTAGTCTTCCTTCACTCTAACCACATTGCAAAGCTGGGCGTGAATGACTTCTGCCCGATGGGACGAAGAAAGAAGAAAGCGTTATACAGCGGCATAAGCCTCTTCAATAATCCCGTGAAGTACTGGGAGGTCCAGCCTTCAACGTTCCGCTGCATTTTAGCCAGAAACAGTGTGCAGCTTGGGAACTTCCTCGAGTGACACCAAAGCTGGTCATTTCAAAACACATATTGCCCAAATCAGTTCTACAATACTTGAAATTTGCAGATAAATGCTAATTTTACACTATTTAACCAGTTTACAAAGTATTTACTATTGCTGAGAAAATTAGAAACAGTATGTTAGCAAGATCCATTGTGTCACTGACAATGTTCAACTCCATTTGAATAATTCAAACAAAAGCCTTTGTGTCTTACTAAAGGACTCTTGGAAGTGGAACTGGAAACTCTATCTGATGTTCCCTATTACAGATGTTGCATTCTTTGCTTAAATCACGTAGCCTTCACATAGTCTTTCTTTCAAATGAGTTCTAAAACTTGAGTGGAAGTGGCTTTTTTTCACAGTAAGGCCCTTTTCCTCTGCCAAAAAGCATTGTAAGAGAAGTTGCCAAAACAATTCTCAGACGTGAAGAACTTCTGGTGCCATTTTTGATAACCAATACACGGTACAGCATTGTGAGGGCTTTTGTCTCTAAACTACAACACACTTTTGTAACCCACTTGTAAGATAAAGGCAGGTTTCATACCAGGAATTAACATGCAAAAAAATCTTACAAAGCTCTCGGTATTCCTTCTCACAACTGTAAGAGGGAAATATCCTTCGACATTTGCTATTAATGTAATTTGATGCACTCTGAACATTAAGAAGTAGGATACAAGGTTTTTCATATGCTTCAAGCTTAATAGGAACGATTATTAAACTCCCTTTAGGCCAGCACAAACATTTTCTTTTATCTATAACAATTGTAATCATGTCTTTCATTTAATGTTTTTCCTCTTTTATTTTTTGACATCACACGGGTTAAGAATCCCTCATTAAAGCAAGTTCCTTAAAAATGCTGAATGCAAGCAGATAGCTGGAACGCAGCTGCCCTGACTTCTCACGTGGGTCAGCACACAGAACTCTCAATACTGACAGTACTGTATAAAATGGATATTTTATGTATCTATTTAGTGTATATTTGCTACTGGGATTCAAAATAAATTAAATAAACTTCAAGAACACTTGTATTTGCATACTTGACTACATGACAGACCATGCCAAAACACTCAGATGTTACAAGCAAACACCTGACTCTTCTCTAGATAGTTTCTTTCTCTTCCTTTTCCCAAACCTACAGACCTAGCGTAGCATTCATCACTGCTGTTCTTTACAAAATAAAAACTCCATGCTTTAATTGAAGCAGCTATGGGAAATAACGCAGACAGGTAGTAGCGGAAAATGCCACATAAAAATCAAGCAATTCCCAATCTCCCAGCCTTTCTGCCACCTCCCTAAGTATGATGAGCAATAAGCATCAAGTTTACCATCTATTTTTCCCCTGACCTGCTTGGTTTCTTTGTATTTAATAGTTTGTCAGCACCACTGTGCTGTTGAGACCCAAAATCACATGGGACAGGAGGGAGAGCGAGCAGAGGAGGCTTTTACTGAGTAACAGGTTTTGCAAACAGGAACTCTATAAAACATTTGGAGACAGAAAATAACCAAACCAAAAACCTAAACAAAACACAACCCCTTAACAAATCTGCAGAGCGTTGAGCACCTTTCTGTTCCTGGCTCCTGCAGATGCTTCTAAGGAGTGCACTTCCTAGCAAACAGCCTCCACTCTCGTATTTAATAATCTCTAAAATATTTTATCAACAGCCTAGCTTGTTGTCATCTTCAAGTCAAATTTATCTGGCTTTGAAGTTTCAAACACTTCTGCCTGTGGCTCAGACTGCATTGGCAGCTCGCATTAAGGGGGTAGATATCAAAGGGTTCACTCCAACCCTCTCCTGCCAGAGTCAGTGTTAGAGGAAAGACAGTCACTTCCTACATCATGTCACAAATTCACAGGATGTCTGACACCCGAGAGAAAAAAAACTTGTTCAGTGCTCCTCCACTATTTTCAGACATTCTTCAGCCAACATTTGTGGGCAGTAACAACCAGTAACATACACACCTTGTATCTTTGCACGCTTTAACGGGAGCCTGAGCGTGTACCACAACATACAGACATGACGATACGAAATGAGCCTTACAGTTCCAGCAACAATTTCTGTATCCTGAGAGCAATGGCATTAACAGAGTAACAGCTGACCACTGGTGATACAGCAGTGTCCAACAGTCTTTCTGCAGAACAAGGCAGTTCACTGTTAGCAGACGGGGGACAAAACCCATCAAGAAATCAACTCCACCTTTATGTTCCCCATAGATGTTATGGAAAAAGGAAAGAGGGAGACAGAGCCTTCTCTTACTGTTTATTCCTTGTACAAGTAACTACATTTCTGTAAGAGAAAAATTAATACTTATTCCACCTAAGCTTTCCAAACTGTAATGGGCTTCTCTCCTGAAGATCTCCCGGTCCTGCAAGATGCCAATAACCAATTCCACCAGAGGATGGCAGCCTATTGTTACCAATGAAGGAAAAGTAATTCTGAAGAATAACAAATCCTATTACTGCACAGCAATAACCCAGTAAACTTCACAGATCCTGATGAAGTGGAGTAGCCCGTTGGAGCACTAAAGTACTACTTGAATCTTTCTGCAGACCGAGTTCTATGTCCTGCTCTACACCATTAACTTGCCAAAGGATGAAACGACCTCATCTCTCCAAGTCTCCTCCCTGCCCCTTTCTCCAATAGCTTTAAACCACAGCGACACAAAGAGCAATACACGAGTTACACAACATCAGTAGACAAACAACAACAGGCTCAATAGGACACTAAAAGTTTAAAGAACATAAGATACCATCAAATCACGATTTAAATGTGTACAAACAGCTATGGCAAGTGCATACCATGTAAATAAAAACGTACATTCAATAAAACAGGATTTCTTCCCTATCCATATTGAAAAGCCAAAGAAACAAAACTGAAATTATGAAGGGTCAAACCCCTTCAGTTTGAGATGTTCATTCTGCATGGAAGACATCTAATGAAGAACAGTTTTGTAAAGATATCTATGCCACGCGACCCTGAATTTCCACCACAAACTCCCATTCCATCACATATCCTTAATGACATCAGTTCCAACTCAGACTCTTCTTTACCTCCTGTAATTCCTTCATAGCAATGCATTCATAGAAGAATGGGTTCCAAAACAACTATGTGGTTGTTTCAGACTGCATATGAAACTCACAGATCACGGAGGTGCTTTCTCCTGCTGCAAAATCAACTAAAGATGGTGACAAAGTGTTGATTTTTCTTCCTTGCCCCAGCATTAAGCATCTTCCTCTGCCCAGATGCCAGTCTACATAAAACCTGCAGGAATTCAGTGCATCTGGCAAACAGGCTAAGAGCACCCACTGTGCTCAGAAGGGTCAGGGGAGAGAAAAGGACAGATGGATAGAGAAAGAGCATGGCTATTCAGATATCACTGCGTGGCCTTAGGAAGAGAACTGTAAAATCATAAGAGTGCAGAGGTCTGGGCTGGATGAGCAGACAGTGAGGTGGACTGAGAACTGGCTGAAGGGCAGGGAGCAGAGGGTGGCGACCTGGGGAATTCTAGCTGGAGGGCAGTCACTAGTGGTGTGCCCCAGGGGTCAATTCGGGCTCCACTTCTCACCATCTTCGATCAATGATCCCGACGATGCCCTCAGCAAGTTCACTGATGACACAGAAGCAGGAGTGATGGATACACCAGAGGGTTGTGCTGCCATCAAGGGACCGTGGCAGGTTGGAGGAATGGGCCACCAAGAACTCATGCAGTTCAGAGGGGAGGCCAAAGTTTTGTACACAGGGAGGAATAACCCCGTGCACTGGCAATGCTGGACAACCTGGAAAGCAGCTTTGCAGAGAAGGACCGGGGGTCCTGGGGGACAAACTGAACGTGAGCCACCAACACGTCCTTGCAGGAAAGAAGGCTAGCAAATTCAAATTTTTCAAACGAAAATATTAGGAATACCAAACATCACTGCTTACTATTTCACAGCTTTAAGAGCACATTCCTCACTAAAAATTTGCACTATTTATCCAGAAAAACAAACGTGTGCTACAGCAGACAAAAGAAACACTAGTATTTCCATTGTATTTAGATCAGAACTTAACACCAGGATGATGACAAAAGCAGTGGTAAACTAAAAATAATGAAATCATGATCTGAAGCCCTCTTTTTCTTTCTTCTTTCTCTACACTTACAATTTAAAATTGTTTCTTGGGGTTTTTTTCCTCCTTTCTGGGGAGACTAGAGGTTTGAGAACAAAGCTGCTAATAGGAAACATATGGAAAAGCCCTGGAGTAAATGAAAATCTGACTGGAATTCCAAACGCCACGTATCACATACCACTGCCTGAAATTATCTGCTTAGATAAATGTAGGATTTACCCTGCATACTCAATAAATCACCTGAGATGGAAGAGAGAGTTATGCATAAAATAAACAGAAAGGCTTCTATGATAATTAAGATATTTCCAAAACTAATCGATATTTTGAACCAAGTTGGGCTGTTTCTCAGAGCTTGACTGAGCCAATAAAAGATTAGCTCAACACAACGTGCTGCCAACAGACAGGCTTGTGGCAGGTTTTCAGATGAAACACGAACAGTTCTACTCAGCTAAACAATACAACTCTGGATTTAACCATTATGCTGCTGTGGGAATATCAGAGAGCCAGGTTTTCCTATTCATGAACACTTTTTCTGTCTCAATGTCTTGTCCAGAAGAAATTTAAAGACTCTGAGATTTCTGGAACAGCAGAAGTGTGGATGCAGTTTTGATGGGAAGCCCACACTTCTCCACACACACCAAGTCTGGCCACAAGGCTCCTGCGCACAAGCAGCGTGTTGAACCAGCCCATCCATCAGCCCAGCAGCGCACACAGAGACCAGCTCTGCCTCTCGTGTGGTGTCTGTCACCCACTAGCGGCATCATGCACGTAGCCATCCCCTAGCAGGGGTTTCTATCAGAACCAAGGGGACCAGCACTGACACCAACATGCCCTCTCCACAATTACTGTCAGGAACTGTTAAGGAGTTACAGTCTCTCACTATATCCAGAAATGAAGCATGGGAAAAATCTGTGGTTGACTGGTTGCTAAAGGATGTCAAATCTCCTGAGGGACAGAGAGGGGACAAGTCACCAACACAAACATACACTCGCTTCTTAGTGGTTCAGACGATGTTATTTTCCAGTGCTTTCCAGAGATAAAGATCAATTAAAATACTTCCCTTACAGAAACACTCCTCATAGAATACCTTAACTCCTCTGTTTCTCATTTATGGAAAAGAAAATTGGCCTGAAATTCTAGAAGATACTATTTTACTGACATTTATGTCCTACTTAGGCCACCAAGAAGAACGTCCAGAGACTATACTCGTGTCTGCTACCAGCTCTATCTTCCATCTGTTCCACAGGACAATACAAGGAACAGATTGAACAGGTGGAGCCTAAGTTTTTAGCATAAAGAAAATGAAGAATTCACTTATGGCAAGAGATTCTTTACTCGTCGTGTCTGGATCACAGTTAGCAACTGGCAGGTCCCTACACAATATAACAACAGACTTCTCAGAACACAAACCAGATCAAGCTAGTGTGAGATCAACAGGCCGCTCTCTCATCTGCTTGAGGCCAAAATCAGGGTGAAATCTGTAGGAAACTACATGTTGGTACCTTAACCCTGTGGCATTCTGGCTTTTACTAAAAAAAAAAAAAAAATTTCTTGACGAACAGGTCTTCCTGAACAATTAATATTGCTGTTCAAAGCTGAAGAAAATATATTTGGATTGAATTTCTAATAGTCAATTCCACAATCTTTTATTTAAGAAAAGTAGAAACAAAGACTAATCTAAATCCAATCTTCAAAATTCTTCTTTCTGATTCCGTAGAAGAGATAGAAGAAAAAAATTAATTACTCTTTACAACACCTTCGTATTGGTATTTATGATAAAGCCATAAACACAGTGAACATTAAAAATCGCAGGTTTCTTACCACATTAACTAAAACCCTCTGAGATGTTTTCCTCACACATCCCATCGCAGCGCGCATCCGTGAGGCAATGTTTCCTTGCTCCTGTTCCAGAAGCACTTTGCTCCAGCAGTACCTGCGTATCACAGATGCACACACTGCCCTTCTTGTGCCGCGTGCTCAGAACAGAAAGGGGAACACACACCTCCCATTTAACATCTCTCTCCCAAAACCAGAATGCACAGGAACCTGAGAAGAGGAGAAAATGTGACTATTGAAAACACAGCTGTTCGATGGGCAATTGCTTCATAAAGTCCCTTTGCTGCCTTTCTAAGCAGTATCCTTCCACATGAACGTTGTGCAAGATTCCTCACTGGATCACTGTGAAAGATCTGCAAGGGATGTCCGATCACCTCAGCCTCTGTAAGGAAATGGTGACCAACATGAAGGCTCTTTGAGGGGTGAACCGTGTTCGAGTCTTTGCCAGAAGCAGCCGTGAGGCCGATCAAGAACCTCAGAGTGGCTAACAGCAGCAGAAATAGAAGGCTTTCTGCCACGGAGCAGCTGGGTGAAAGAACGATGGGACCCTGGCTCCACTCTGCCAAGAGGCAGCCGTGACTCACAAACTACCCAAACAGCAGAGAAACCTGTTTGATTACTTGTCATAGAGCAAATGATGCATGTATTTTATGTTTCAGGCAGAAAAAAAGGTGCACGGACAAGTTTCTCTTCCAAAAGAGCCATAAGATTATTTGAAGAAAATGAACACAAAGTGGAGATAGTAATGGGAAGGAATGGGAGGAAATAAGGGTACAGGGATTGTATCCTCCCTTACAAGAGAATATGCCCAGGAACAGGTAAATGCTGTAGAATAACACTTGGTTTCTATATGAAAGCTTCCAAGTCTCAGCTGCTGACTGGGGACAAAATGAACTACAGATCTTAAATGTAATGCTGGCTGCAACACCAGCACTGCAAGGTCCTGTGTTAAAATGAGAGGATTTATTCTTCAGGAGAAGGAGGAATAACAAAAATTAAGCAGCAGCTTAAGGATTATCTCCAGTTTCCAGACTATTGGGGAGAGCTGGAAGACTGCCTGGCAAAATCCTTCACACTGCAATGCAGGACAGTTGTAAATACCTATGGCTGTGGAAATGTTCAAGCAAATACACCAGCCACAAAGAGAAACACATCCTACAGGCGCTGTAAAATCAAGGAGGGACGTGCATTCTTAGACACAGTCAGAAGAGTAAATGGAAAACACTTTCCATCACGTACAAGAGGAAAATTTCTGCTAACACAGAACATGTTCATGTGCACGAGCACTCTGGAATTCCTTGGCAGATAACTTGGACAACTACTCCTTATACTTGCCTGAAAGTGTCTGAAGGGGAAAAAAAAAAAAAAAAGCAGTTTTTTATTGGCTATAAACATGATTTGCAGATTGGATACAAACATGGGATCGATCTAAAGTTGCAGGTGCATTTTCTTGTTCTTTTGACAAAAATGCCTAAGTCCAGATATCAATTAAAAAATAAGATGATGAATGAAGTATTAATACAAATCATTAAGTTAGGGCAGAAATCACATTCTCTCTCTTAAGCGTCTATCAGCTTAAGGCATTGAAGTTAGAGGTTCTTTTTGAAATAAACAAGTGTCTGCTTTGGGATAGATTCAAGGAATGAAGCTGGACAGTTACAGAGGGAACGCTCTCCCCTTGAGCAGCAAGTTTCCAGTCAGCTCCTGAGAGCTCTCAGATTGTGCTGAACTGTATTTTAAAGCCTTGATGGTGAGGCCTAAATGGCTAAAGAACTGTAACATACAGTAGTATTTTTAAGAAGTAGTAATTATAAAAGGAGCGCCAGGTCTGCACGGTCACCTGCAAAGCGCATTTGTGAAATGCGCCTATAAAACCTCCACAAACCTTTTATTTTGCTCTTAATTCCTGGTTGTAATATGCATACTCAAGTTATAACAGACTGATTAAAATCCCCCAGTAGGCACAGCCCACCTTTGATCAGAAGAGTCAATGAAGGGAGCGTATTCAGAGAACCCTTTTATCAATATGTACAAACCCCACAGTCCGGCAAATCTTAGGAAGTAGTTTCCTCAGTTGGTCAACATGTTTTTCCCAGTAGCTCCCAGCAAACAAAGCAACAGATATAAATCAAGCTGCGTAGGTTGAGGGCTGCCGGAGTTTTGATTTGTAATGCCACCTCCTGAATGGGAGCTGAGTAGAGACCACACAGCCAGGTTCTGATAATAGGCTGGGTCTTGCCTCAGCACTGCAGGACTGTTGACATGATTTGATGGTCCTTTTCCAAAACTTTAAAAGTGCATATTCACACAGGGACGTGCTCCTAGAGCAACTTTCCTCTGCAGAGTGGAATGACGTGAAGTCTGTATGAGCTGTCATTAACTGAGCGCACCGGGCTGTGGCTGGAGGCTCTGCAAGATCAAGCAATTCAGAATCTGGATTTGCCAACAGCTCTTCAGTGTCTGCATTTTCAGATACATGCTGCACAGGATAAAAAAATCCAGCAGCCACTACAGTCTTGATAATGGGTTGCTTTTCTTGATGGCAAAAACAAATAGAAAGCACATTTGCAGATGGCATCCAGGCTGCAGGCGCTGTGCCGGCAGCGTTTGAGGATTGCCAGTTAAGACCTGGAAATTTGGATGCAAAGAGTTTCTGTGCCTACACTGACTCTGAAGTGCAGCCCAGTCTAGATGACAAATGCCTAAGGCTGGTTTTGCCTTCCGAACCCACAGACTTTATGGGGAACCAAATCACCACGTTGAGACTTGCTCATTATATTCAATCACGCGTTCTCTTTTCTACTGTGCAATCACTTAGACAAACAACCTATCATCACAAATTCCAATCTAAAACACAGAATTCCTTCAAAGTCGTCAACTGAGGATTTAAAAATTTTGAGCTTTAGCCTTTTCTTCAAACCTCTCATAGCAGGGCCAGACCTTAGCTGAAGGACCTTCTAATTTTAATGCGTTCTAGCTGCCAGGATAGTTGTTCTTGGTTCTAACATCCACAGCTTCGCTTCATTTAAAACTTCAGAAATTCAAGAACAAAAATAAGTCCTTATAAAACACAGGATTTTTTTTTTCCAAACTGAAAACCAAAACATGTTGAAAACTTAATACACTTGTCACAGCCTTTGAAACAAGATGTCTTGCATGAATGATGTTAAATTTAATCATCTCATCATCCTCCTTGTAAGGAAATTCCTACCACACTTCAAATGAACTAAGAGAAGATCAAACCACACAACTTGACCAAGAGCACAAAGTATAGGCTTGGTTATATCCGACAGCTCATGCTACACAAAGGGAACCGAGTCTCAATATATCCCTTGGCCAAACCTGCACCATCTTCAGTAACTAACCCTCCTTTAAACCGGGAGCTTTGCTGCTGTGTTTCCAAAGGACGGACTCTTTTGCTCTGCCACTACAGATATTTAAATGCTTTATCAGGTTTCAAGTCTCTTGAAAGCTTCAGAGGATTCGAATATCAGAGGAAAAATAACAGGTATGAAATTAAAACTAATTTAGTCTAATTTTTATCTTTAGAGAAAATAGTTTTATTACTTATGCTTTATTTAGAACTGTTAACATAACAGAGCTCTCAATCTGCACCATACTCCCCTGTGTTTAAAAAAACCCAAATACTGCAGCAGCAAATAACATTTTACTCACTGGCACAACAGATTGGGGGTTTTTCATTCACCATTGCAAACGTGTTATAACTATTTAAAAAAACTATTTCTTTTGTTGTTTAAATTTGGGTTTAGTGGCAAAATGTTGCTATTCAACTGTTTACAGTACTATTAAATAAAGGATTACGTAGTTGTAATTTACCCTTTCGACCTCTCCTTGTATTCTCTATTCTCTACACACATCTATGACGGCTTTTAGTTCCAGTATTGCAGACTCCTACAATGTTACTTTTGCTCCTGAGTTCTGGTGCTTTTCTTTATACCCCAAATGTTAGAATTAGACATGATTTATCATCTTAAACAGTGTTCTTGATCTCAATGCTACAGAGGAAATTTAAAAAGGTGAAGCAAACCACCACCTCCAGGAAGCTCAAAGGCAAAAGAGAAGTAAAACTTACTGTTGCATTATTGACTTAAATGTGACACCTCTATGGCACTTGTGCTTTTGGAAGGACCAAATTCTTCCTCGAGAATAGATTTTGAAATAATGTAATTTAAAAATCAAAAGCATAAGTAAATGCTTTTGATAAATCATACAAATAATCCAAAACAGAGTCTCACTTCAAAGAAAAAAAAATTCCTCCATTTTTTGCACATATCCCAGTTATGTCAGTATTACATAGCCGCAGCAGCAGATAATTATCCCTTTCTTCCTCCTCCTTAAAAGATATGGAGAACATTTTTCTTCAGTAAAATGGTTTATATCTGGTGTCATACTTGCGTCTTTCATAGGAGGATTTATGTTCTTCCTATATAACTTAGCACAAATATGTTGGAAACTTACTGTGAATCCTGAACTACAACTGCAAACTAATTGGGAGCAGCACAGCATCGTGCCGAGGGCACGGCACCTCCACCCTGGAGAAAGGGAACAAACACTGACTGTGGAGGGGACAGAGGTGTAAGACAGAAGTTGTTCCCAAGAGCTTTTCCACTTCACATGCTTTCCCTCAATCTTGAGAAGGTTAATTTTTTCTGGTTCCTAACTTCATCCTCCAGAGAAAAAACCCTTTGCGCAACTGGACCGTTGTACTTGAAACTGCACCGTGAACTACTGACCTCGGAAATATTTTTTGAAGTCCTCCTCTCAATTTTTTTTTAAATGGGAACTGGTAACACAGAGTCCAGCAAATAATTCTAAAGTGACTTGAACAGAAGGAGAAATCGCTTCACAGATGTATGACACAGCATCTGCTGGAACTGATGATGTGGCACAACACTTTTTTCCCCCTCCACTGGCAAATCAGAAGCGGGGCGAAGGCTGTTATTTTGCTTTGCCTTCCCACAAGGCTCCTCACCACAAACCATGGCTTAGAGAGATCTTTTGTTCCTCCAGCTGTCTTAGGCTATTTCTCAGATGATTTCACCAGTACAATAACTTGCTGCCCTCTACAACTTCAGCTTCACAGACTTCCAAAGAGTAAGTTTTCTTGGTAAACAGGAATAAAACAAACCGATTGTGTTATTTTTGCAGTTTAGTGATTCATGCATGCAACATAATTTCAGCTTTCAGTTTGTAAACTGCTGACAGATACAGTCACTAACTCTGAGCTTACGACAGGTGGTAGAGAACCATGCTTTTAAGATTTGCTGTTTTCTTTTAACTTTGTAAGTACAAAGTTTATCATATTGCGTATGTGACTCGCTTCCTGCATTATCAAGTCTCACCTGACCTGAATCTTTGTTTTAAAGCTACTTAAGCTTTTAGAAATATTTCATGAAGGTGCCAGCACCTCAGTGCAAGCCTGGCAGGACATTTGACATGCACTCAACTACAGCCAAGGTATAAAAACACCAATATCCCCCAAATACTAGCTCCTCTCTCTCCACTACGGCAGCGAGTGACTTTGGTACCTATTACTTATCATTTCATTGCCAGCGGCAACAATTCTTTTCACGCTGTCTATATGGCACACAGATCAACTGCATGAAGGCCTAAGTAAGCTTTTTCCTCAAACCGTGCAGGACTTCCAAGTTGTTTCTCCTGGCTTCTAAGGACTATTTTTGTAGAATCATAGAATGTCCAGAACTGGAAGGGACCCACAACAATCATCAAGTCCAGCTCCTGTCCCTGTGTAAGACAACACCAACATTCACATCATGTGTCTGAGAGCATTGCCCAAATGCTTCTCATGTCCTACCAGGTGTCTTACCTGGCACCACAGCTCTCAACCCGAGGCTGAGGCTGTGGGCTGGTGAAGGCAAACACTCCAAACGCTGGCTTTGTGCTGCACAGCCACATCAGTTGCCTATTGTGGCACTGAGAACCAAAACTGCTAACAGGAAACTGTGACACCTAGAAGTGCTGAGAGAAGAGAACCAGAAGGCAAGGCTGAAGTTCCGGGCTGAAACTGAGAAGGAGTACCTGGAATCCAAAGGAGACTAAGAACATGGAGTCGGCATGGGGGACAGATGGTGTAAGGATCCATTCACAAGAAACAGAACCAACTCACAGGACCTAGAGAAAGCCTTTGTAGAGGGAGACACCAGCAGGTCTAACTAGAAGTTAGATGTTCAGTAATAAAGTACTCTCCAAATACCATCTTTAATCTGAAAGCACATTGGTTCCTCCTGAAGCACAGTGTTGCTTCTCAATGCAGTAAGTGCCGGCAGGTTATCAGCACAGCGCTGTGCAACACTCGCAGCGTGCAGCTGCCCTCTGTGCTGATAGATTCCTGCTCTTGACTCCAACGAGCTCAGACACCCGATGATGCTGCAGGGACAGGGAGACCCTGGCTATGCTGAGGACCCACCTGCAGCGGCGTTCCGAACAACTGACTCCATTCATATCTCGTTTGAATCAGTTATGAAACCAGGTTAAAGAGCATTCAAACTCAAATCATACAAAGTTAGAAATGCGAGTTTGACAATACCACAAACTATTTCACCCACCATTGTTACACATGGGCTGTGTGCAATGCAGGAATAGTACAAGGGTGTATTAAATGCCATGATTTTGTTACTACCATTTTCTTCTTAGAATTCTCTGTCTCGTTCAGTGTGTAGAGCACATCAGACATTAGGCAGCAATCACCACTCTGAAGCAGAGGAAATCAGCATCTCCTTTGGTAGTGATTGATTGCGTTTGGTAAAAAAATACCAAGAGCACCACAGAAACAAGGAAGAGAGCATCCTGATTAAGAACATGAATGTTGTTACTAAAATCCCCTGAGCACACCTGTTTTCTTCAGTACCATACCGAGTTAGTTCTCTTGCAAGCTTCCACGAATTCTGTGCTTCACCCGGCACTGTTACATCATGACTCATCTGTTGTTTAAGCTAAGCAGCTTGACATGATTCATGACTCTCACTCTGCCAGATAATAGGTTTCCTCTGACTGCATTAAGTGCTCTGCAATGTTCGTCTGGCTCCAAGCATCAGAAACTTGACATCAAAATGATTGGTCTTTCACAGCATCAGTGTTTCACCTCAGAGTGGGACTTGGCTGGTAAATTAGCCAGTGTCTTTATGGAACAAGGGATTACCTGCTATTGGAGAGGAAAACACCTGGAGCACCATAATGGACTACACGATCACTAGGACAAACAGCCCTCTATGTTTCTATGACACTGACCATGCACCTTTAGTGCAGTGCAAGCTCACAGTGAGAATAATGAATGCATTTGCAAAACTAATTTTCATCTTGACAGAGTTTGATAAGGCTATCCATGTGTTTCCAAGGGTCTGAAGAAGAAATGTAGCTCAGGAATTCCATCTGCACCCATTTAAAACTGACTTATACAGCTGACACTTAACCCATTACACTCGAGAGCGCACATCACCTCAGATGCCCAATACAAACCCCTGGCTATACCACTTTGAAAGTCCTTTTGCAGACTCTCTGTAATTAATTAAATTGAGAAAGGAATGAAGACTGGAATTTTTTTCTTCTCCTGCCTGTTGTGGTTTCCTTCAGTAACAGGCCCAGCACAGGTTGAAAGCTGTTCCCTGTCTAAAGTCAGACAAGTAAACTTGCTTTTATTTCAAGGGCAGTACATTTGTTTATGGCTGTTTTCTTGGAATATACAGATTGAAACTTGGTTTTACTAATAATGTCACTGATAGTGTTGCCAAAAAAATATATTATATATATTGCTTCTTCTTAAAACTGAAATTTATATCTGATTTACTATGATAAACGTATTTTTCCTTCTCATTAACAGGATACAACATACAAATTTAAACATGAGGATTATGAGCCAGCTATCAATCATTCAGCTCCTCTGGGCAACTCTGGTCTTTGGTCAATATGAAGACTATGATTTTGAGGATGAATATGAAGAGTCAGATCATCAACAGCCATATTATTTTAATCCAAATACACAAGCTGAAGTTCCTCCCCTTCCTTTTCCAGTCAAGTGCGCCAGAGAATGCTTTTGTCCACCAGCTTTTCTGTTATCAATGTACTGTGATCATCGCAAACTTAAGACAATACCAAATATCCCCAGTCATGTCCAACAACTTTATCTGCAAAACAACGACATTGAAGCTGTGCCTGCAGGACCATTCACTAACGTTTCCTTCTTAAGGGAAATTAACCTCAGCCACAACAAAATCAAATTTCATATGATTGACCACAGTGTTTTTGCCAAGCTTTCAAACTTGGTGCAGCTCCACCTACAGCATAATGAATTAGAAGAATTTCCATTTCCACTGCCCAGCTCTCTAGAGAGGCTCTTCCTTGGATTCAACAGGATCTCTCGATTATCCAGAAATGCATTGGAAGGATTACCTAACATAACCATGCTTGACCTTTGCAATAACTTTCTTGACGACTCTGTACTCAAAGGAAAACCCTTTTCAAACATGAAAAACTTAATGCAACTCAATTTATGCAACAACAAACTACAGACTATGCCTCCAGATCTACCCCTGTCACTGATGTATCTCTCTCTTGAAAATAACTCTATTTCTTATATTCCTGAAAACTATTTCAACAGACTGCCAAAAATCATTGCTCTGAGGATGTCCCACAATAACTTGCAGAACATTCCACCCAACACCTTTAATCTACCCAACCTTCTAGAACTTAATCTTGGACACAACAAATTGAAACAAGTGTTTTATATTCCAAGAAGCTTGCAGCATTTGTACATTGAAGACAATGACCTTGAAAGTATGTCAATGGTTGCCATTCTTTAAAAGCAGAACACTTACTGGCTGTTGGCTTTGGTTGTGTGTGGAGGGGGGAGTGGGTAGTTCAGCATGTTTTCCTTACCATCCACAACTCAGAACTTCTAGCTTACATCAGAAAATCTATTAGAGATCCCTCTTTTGTTGTGGCTTAGAGGACCTGCCACCTCACAGCCTCTCTGTTAGGTGTTGTAGAAATCAAGCATAGAATCCAGCAGTCACCCACCTGTGCGTGTTGCCCAGGGGGTTCCCTGCTGCCCTGCTCTGCAGAGACGAGCTCAAGCTGTCAGTGTTCTGAGCTGACCAGTTAAGGTGGCACCAACCCAGCACTCACACATGCCGTACTTCTCAGGAGCAAAGGCAGCTACCTGACTTTTGATCCGCTTGCAGTACGGGAAGAACATCATCCCATCTGCTTCAAGATGCGGTGTTAATATTGCACAATACAAAAACTTTCTTATTTTCAAAATACAATTTTCACTTTTGCAAGAGGTCTTAAATGTAACTATCCTCCATATTTTAACTAATGTTTTTCTCTCTCTTACAGCCATAAATGTTACTGTGATGTGTCCCTCTATTGATCCAATCAACATCAACCAATTAACCTACATCCGAGTGGATCAAAACAAGCTTACAATTCCCATAAGCACATACGCGTTCTTTTGCTTCCCTCACATTCGAACCATCTATTATGGTGAGCAACATGTTAATGTCAACAAGTCAACTCAGCTGAGAACACCAGTGTTCCGACGATTTTTAACACCAGAAGAATACCACGAAGCAGAAGACTATCCTGAAACACACGACAGTGAGACCGAAGAAGATCATGAAGCAGAAGACAACTTCTTTCATCCTTACTTCCAGTGAAGCAATCGTTCTTAATGAGTACACATGGAAACTTTTCCTTAGCTGGGGGTTATTCATACACATTTTAGAACAGCTGGATACTTTGGGATACTTAAGATACGTCTATAAAATGCAGACAAGATTTTAGTGTAGGTAAACGTCCTATTACTAATGTAGTAAAACACATAATACTAGGAGCAAAGAGCCCTCACCTCAGCATTAGATAGCAGTCTGATACATAACTGGGTTGATGATGGACTTATCCTTAGTGGGTAGCTTCAGCTGAAGAAAACTAACCTCAAAAAGCTTTTATGTTCCAAAGTGATCCAACTTGGAAAATGACTGGAATAGAAATGAATGTCAAGCTCTACAGGAACAAGTGGATAAGGCCAAAAATCCATCCAGCTATATATACTACTACTAACAGCAGTAAAAAATTCACAACTCCTTTAAAGGAGATTTTAGCTTCTTAGTAACACAAGCAATAAACAACCTTTTGTAAAACAGGCACAAACAGCAGCATTGCAGCTGTTTATATTACTGATTTAGAGCAGCTAAGATCAATTAGCTGCTTTCTTCTGCAAAGTAGGGCAAAAACTGCTTTAAGCAAAGAAAAGCACCATGTGCTATTGGAGTTACACAGGTTTGTTAAGCCTTTTGCATACAAACAGTCAAATAACGATTCTGCTCTGTTTTTTTAAATCCTTTACTTTTTAGGAAGAACACTGTTTTCAACAAGAAAAGCAAAGGAACTCCAGCAATAGAACCATGCATATGACCAATTTTATA
This sequence comes from Clamator glandarius, assembly GCA_033459285.1. Classification (NCBI taxonomy): domain Eukaryota; kingdom Metazoa; phylum Chordata; class Aves; order Cuculiformes; family Cuculidae; genus Clamator; species Clamator glandarius. The sequence continues at coordinate 842,204 of JAUNZM010000711.1, read as the reverse complement.
TTATGTATCCAGTGCAGGCAAACTGTAAAGGCTAAATAAAATTATGTGAGCAAATTTGAATTAGAATTTAAAACCAAATTCAGATATTGGGGCTTTTCTCTTACAATTTCAGTTACTTTTTGGAGACCACCTTAGTATATTTTGGTTCCTGATGCAATAACTAAAACATTAAAAAAAATGAAAACATTTAATTACACTTTTAGTGGAGTAAAATTCCTCACAAGTCCATGAATATTAACTTTAAGAAAATATATATTGTTAAAGAAAAACTACTTGTAGGTACCCGTGGATGCAAAATTTTTCTGTCATTATTAATATGTAGGTCTTTAATCAACTCATTCAAATCTGTTCTTTCTCCTATTCCCGTTTTTCTTACCTACATTCTATGAACAGACAGGACATGGCACAATATCTTATGGTCACTGCAAGTTTACAGTGCTGCAGGCTTTGTCTTCCTCTTTTTTTAAAAAAGGTTTATTACAATTTAGCAACCTCAAGTACCTCTGGCTTCAGGAAGGAGGGATCAACGTATGTATCCATTACTTCAAATACTCGTATCAAAAACTTATGTACATTATATACACAAATTTCAATATAAATATCATTTCATAGTTTGATATAAACACATAGCATATTAACCTTACGGAACCTTTATAACTTTTCATCTCTTTCAGTTTTTAAGTATAAGTGAAAAGTACACAAAACATAAACCTGAATTAATACAGGTTTTTCTGAAAGGCTTGCTCAGCTTTAAATAAAAACTATTCAACTATAGTACAAGTACTATATAAGTTTTAACAAAAACTTTCTGCTTTTTGAGAATATTTATGAAACAAGGCTTAGCTTTAGTTTTAATGCAGAGCTAACCATATTGACTTTGTAGCAACTAGCTAGAGACATTTCCTAAACTTTAAATACAAATCACCCTGCTAAGATAGGTCTGAAGGTTGCAAGAATTATCAGACTGAACTCACTCAGATGGAGCACGAAAACTGTATTACAAGCACCACATCATAAACTCACTTTTAATTAATATGACCGTATTTCATCTGTGGCAAAGCCAATGCCATTCTTTAAACGAGGCTTTAGGTCAGTCAGGGAACTGAAGATTTGCTAGCCTTACATCCACACTAGAGAAAACAGAAGTTATAATAAACTACAGAGTTAATGGATACCTCGATAAATACCTCGCTCTGGTAAGACTGGACATGGCTTCTGTAAAAGTCAAGATGTTTTTTACCTTGCAAATCTCCATGTTCTTTGAAGGAAGCATGAAGGATGTGGAAATGGAGATTCTGGTCCGAACAGCCTACAAAAATCTCTGAAAGGTTTTAAAGAAAATTTGGCTGCCACAGAAATGACAGCACAGACAAAAATCAAATAAAGTATAAGAAACAGCATAAGATTAAGTGGTCAGTTCTTGCTGTGGAGGGAGGCCACTGGTGGGAGTTCCACAAAGGGTCTGTGCTGGAATTGATTCAATTTAATACATTCGCAAAAGATACACAACTTGGGCTGAGCAGCGAGACAAAGATTGCTAAGCACCACTGAGGAGCGACTGCAAAAGGACCTCAGGATGCTAACAGGGCCAAGCAAATTCAAAGCTGTTAAATGAAGAGTGATACTTGCTTCATGTGACAAGTAACAAAGCTTGACTTGGCTGCCACCACTCAGGGCAAGACTCAGAAGTAATAAAAGGTGGTTCAACCCAAACACTGACTTAGGACCCCGCAGCGGTAAAAAGGAAACTCAAATATTTTGTTCAAAACTTACATTTTTAACAACTCAATTTAACACACAAAAAATATAACACCTTAATCTCTTAATTCATTGCCTAAATTCATCATCTACAGGGAAAAAAATTAACACAAAGAAAAAATAGATAAACACAAAGATAGCCCATAAATACAGGGAGCAAAGTAGATGCTATGAATAACATAAGGAATAGATAACAGGAAAATAGAAGAGCCTCAGAGCCCTGACTTTGGCATCCCTTAGACACTGTATTGGCTCTCAACAAATGATGGTATAGTTATAAAGTAACATTGATTCAGGAAGGGATTCTAAGCAACATTAATAAATTGAGGGAGGTTAGCTCTTGGTTCAGGATGTGGCTGATGATCTATAAGCACAATTTCCGAAAACAGATGTTGGGCAGAGGGGTCAGAGTAGATAGACAATACGATTGCCCAGGGTACCATTTTGATTTTTTTAACCATTGTTCAGTTCCTGCTTCCTATTGCCCAGGATTTTTAAAATGCCCTTTATTCATTTATAACACAGTAACCGACACACAGAGTCTGCTTCTCTTCCAGAAATGCAAGAAGTAAAGGCAATGACTTCAGCTATAAAAAATTCTGATTATAAATCAGGAACATATGGAAGGATGTTCATTTTTCAGCTATTTTGCAGCTGGTGGCCCTAACAATGACCTAAACCTAATCTAACTCACTGAGAACTGGAAATAGCTGCAACTGCTCACACCAGCACTGGAGGTGATTACACAGAACTATTTAATCTGCAGTACTTTTCTGGTGGTTCTGAATGTTTAGGAATGTTGTACGTTTTCTCTGTAATACACAATGACCATTTATTTTACATTTAACACTACTGCCAAGGTCCTTAGGCAGCTGCAAAAATACACTTTCTTTGCCTAAATATAGAACAAACACGAAGGTTTAAAAACATAAGAAGTCTCAGATTTGGTTTCCTTCCTAAGGAATACCATGACCACAGCCCTACAGCGCTCACCCTCGTGCTACCCCATAGCCCTATAAACTAGGCACAGAGATAAGGCCCTCTTCTCATTTTCTTCCTCCCCTCTTCCTCCTAGTGTTCAGCTACTCCCCGCTCTGGTACCCCGGCCCTTTTGTGGGCCATCAGTTCTCTGTCAGCCACCAGCCCTCAGCTCCGCTGTCAAACACGTTGCAGCGCTCAAAGCAACACTACAAGCGCAGAAAACAGCTCTCCTACCATTCTTGTACAAAACTCCTGAGCATTAGAAAAATATGGTACAAAGGTAATTAAGGTGCTGGCACCTATGAGAAACCCACAGAAAACAGAGGGAATTGCCCTCCCATTTAAATTGGAGTCATTTTCTCTGCAACAATGGCTCAGAACTGCTCATGGCAGCTTTTACAGTACACACATGTATGGTTAATTTGGAAGGAAAACCTGGGTTTCTTTTCTGATCTGCCTGTTGAAACACTAGTGGAAAGGTGAGAACAGAAATGAACTGGCCATACTAAAGCTCTGAGCAGGGCAGAATATATGAGGCCACTTCAAGTCCAAGATAAACAGACAGAGCTGAACATCAGCCAGTTCAAATAATTCACAAAGCCCGATCATCTGCCTGCAAAACAAAATGTTTCCGAAGCTCCTCTAGGATATTTTCAGCTGCATTTTCTTCTTTACCTGCTCTTGACATACAAATATTTTAAATAGTACATTCCTTCCAGAATGCCAAAGAAGAGTTGATCAGCAAGGCATATAGTTTGGAGAAGTTACCTTAATTTTCATCTTGCTTTCCAATGCCTTTCTTTCCTCTACCATCCACACCCATCTGATTTGTCTCCTGTTCTCCCCTAAAAGCTTTTTATTCTTCACTGCCTATCTTGATGGCACACAAGGAAAAGGTCCCAGGGGTGCCGGCCAAGAGCAGCTGAACAGAGCCAGCAGGGGCCCAGGGGGCCAACAGCTTCTGGCTTGGACCAGCCACGGCGCTGCCAGGGGGAGCAGGGAAGGGATCGTCCCCCTGCACTGGGGAGGTCGCACCTCGAGCCCTGGGGTCAGCGCTGGGCCCGCACTCCAAGAAGCGGAGCTGGAGGCGTCTGGAGGAGGGAACGGAGCTGGGGGAGGGTCTGGAGCCCAGGGGCTCTGGGGCTGTTTAGCCTGGAAGAGGCTGAGGGGAGACCTCATCGCTCTCCGCAGCTCCTGGAGAGGAGGCTGGAACGAGGTGGGCGCTGGGCTCCTCTCCCAGGTAACCAGCGACAGGATGAGAGGAACATTTACTCCTTCAGCTACGCTTCACATCTTACAAAACTGTAAGGAAATCACTACCATTCAAGTTTGAGACAGGACTCCATGAGTAAAATAGCCATTTGAAATGCCTGACTTTCAGGCAAAAAGGACCCTGTAGGGAAATTAGTCAGAGAAAATAAGATATCCTAGGTAAAAAAAAACACCCCACATCTGACAAATCAGAAAGCATACCACAAATACATTATCAAGGCCCTTTTCAAAACCAGAAGCTCAATTAGTGAACAAGAGAGCTTGTTTATGTTTTCAGAAAAGAACTCCCCTTTTAGTACATAGATCCTTGCAAGGAAAGCCCAAGAAACAGGTTCCTGTCCATCAAACATCTAAGCACTAGCAGTGCCTAGAAGGCATTCTGCTTGCCAGGCTGAAGCTTGCCTCCCTGTTGCCACTGCATCTGAACCTCATTTGCCATCCCAGGTGACATGGATGTTGTGGTTCTTTCTAGTCACTTTGAACAAGAAGAAAGCAACACTATTTGCAGCTACTTCTGCCACCCCCTTCCTCCTGCTGATGTGACCAATCTGCTACCTGTTCAGATATGAAAAGGTTTTATCTGAAATTATCTGTTGCTACTTTTTTTTTTTTTCCTTCCTGGCACAAAGGATGACAACCAGAGGAAAAGTGGGACAAGACTGCTTCATTTGGCACTGACAGTCGACAGAAAAGCTATACTGTAAGGCAAGCCTTGATGGTGTCAGGCCAAAGCAATCACTTAACATATCCCTCCTCTTTGTCACTGTTCAGGAGCTTCTTGCGAGTGCTCAGATAACACCAGTGAGTACACAGTGGTTTTGCAGTAAGCATACCAGAGGAGTCTGGTGACCCTGACAAAGAGACTTTTGACAAGTTTCTGCAGAAGCAGTTACTGAAGTCTTCTAATGGCACAGAGCCTCTTCGCTGCAGATCAAAGCAAGTAAGAGCTTTCTTGCATGAAGACTTCCTAAGTTTTCAAGGCTGCATGTATCTATTACTTATCCCTCATTTTTTAAAATTATCATATGTAAGGAAAACACTAAGCAATTCCCAAGACCTTCCATGTACACAGCTGTGAAATCTGGGTTTCAGCATTTATAAAATTATCATAAAAATATAACAAATATATTTAATGTTTTATATCATGCTTTCAGCTTCAATACTTCATACTTTTCCCTTAGATCATTTATCCTCCAATTAAAAACTTGGGTGCCCCAGAGCCACATAAAGTGTTAAACTGAACATCTGGGCGGGGGGTGGCAATTGGAAAGATGCAAGTACAAAGCCAAGCCTCTGCCATTACTTCCGAAACATGCACGAAGCCATGAGGGATGGCAAAATGGTATTGAGACTGCAACTACTTTATCCCTTCCTCAGCAAATCCATCCTTTCTAACACATACAGTACTTGCAACTGCAAGTTTCTATGTACTGCAGCAGGAAACAACCTTACAACCAAGCCAAAATAACTTAAAATTTCTTTTGTTCTTCCTGTTCCAGCAGAAGAGGAACCAATGTGATTCAGAGAACTATTTCCATTATTGTGGAAATAATATATTATGTCCTCTATGTTCCAGTTACATTCTTTAATTTGCATGTGAGCTAAATGAAAAAAAAAATTATGGAAGTCTAATGAGTGCAGAAGTGGTACCTTGTTATAAACTGAAAACAAGGAGTAAATGGCTGCAGACTACTGTTTGCAGATTTACTGCAGATATGTGGTTTTTGAACAAGGCAGCACTTGGAAGAAAACTTAACCAAATGGGTGCATTGTTTATCCCCAAAATCACTCTAGCTGACAGTGCTCCCTAAGAAAAAAGTAATGAAAATGAAAGAGAAATGTAAATCTGAACATATTCACAATAGATTTCATTGCTACATACTTTTTAAAGACTGAAAAAAGCTACTTCGTAAAGTTTAAAGTTGGTCATCTGACTGCAATTTGTACTGACTGACAAAAAATACACAATAAGAAAAAGGACGGGGGAGGCAGAAATGCATTAGAAATCCAGAAAATTGCTGCTTGTTCAGATGGAAACCCTGCACCTGGACACTGTTTACTGAGTTATCTATTGAGCTGACACAGAACTTGACTCAAACCAAGCATTTATTGCAAAACCAGTTTTTCAATAAATTGCCTAACGAGTCATTCAGTGAAGCACTTAGACATGAATTACTCGTCTGAATCTCAACACACACACAATTTAAAATGTGGGTTTTGTTTCCAGAGCTCTTCAGACTGAAAAGTTTCCACTTCATAGTTAGGTGAAACTTCTCTAAACACATACAACTCGTAAAACGTGAGTAATATGGTATACGTATGCTTTGGCTCTACCTCTGTCTCAGGCAGAAAGCAGCTGCTTTGTCTCTCAGCTAAACCGTTAAACAAATGAATAACACATGCCCAGTCACAGACCTCCAGTTTGGACAATTAATATTTGATTTACAGGAAAAAGCTTTAGCAGTTATAACGAGTACATTGCCACAATGCAGAAGGCAATGTTTTTAACAAGGGATACAAAAAGTAGGATGAGCTACAGATCTTATTCCAAGTACAGCCCCCCTGCTGCAGGATATTACCTCTTACCCCAGGGAAAGAATGCTGGCAAAGCATTCCTCACCCATGGAAAGCGCTTTTCAGACTGTCAGACTTTGAAAGAGCATCCATTTCAACAATCTGGACATAATTCATAACTTCACTCTTATCGATCCACTTTAGATTAACACAGACAAGAAGATCTGAGTTTATGACACTCACAGAAGAATTCTGAATCTGCTAAAACGGTAGGTGAATTTTTTTCCTAAAAGTATATTAAAGTTTAAATAAAAGAGTAAACAGGAAAAATGCCATGTAAAGATTTATTTTAAAAAGTACTGCATGTGTATCTGAAAAGCTTTAAAGATTGTGTCTGTAGCCTCCTCCCTCTGCCTAAAAAGTGCACAACCTGTAAAATATTCAGGGGGTGCTATCTTCTCTTCTGTACTTTCAAATTTAAAGACAAAGAGAGACTATTGTTACAGTGCATTTAGGTTTGAAAAACATCATTTTGACAACAGAGAAAAATGCTCTCTTGATTTCATTAGTTCACCTACGTACATGCCAAACACTTTGTAAAATGCTTTACAAAATCCTCTTGCTACTAACTAAAGTAACGCATTGGGATACAAGTAACACAATTATTAGTTGGAAAGTGTTATTATTTCACAGTTACTTTTCATGTTGAAGACAGTTTTTATAATGCTTGAGTCTAATTAAAGGATTGCAAGAGTTAAAAGTTGTTCCATGTTCCTTATGCGTTAGAAACCCCTGCCAGCTAGTCCTCTAGGCTTTAAATACTGTTTTGACGGATTGCATTTTCATTTCCAGTCACAAAGAAAGTATTCTCCATAGCCAACACACGAGCAGTTCTTCACCAGCTCAGTGGAAGCCAGAATGTTGTTCCATGCAAGAATGAAGACTCTGCAGACCACTTTGTTCCTGCTTGTGTTTGTACCTCTGATGAAGTCAGCGCCACCTCTGCAGCAAGAATTCCTGCCGTTTTATGATTCAGATATTACATGGGGAAGCCCAATCCAACAAGATCATGAAATACAGTCCCAGGATATAAGAAAGGTATTTTACTTATATTATGATTTTAATATTTTTTACTAAGTATTGTGTGAATGTGTATGTACACAAGGTTTATGGAAAAGTCTTCTAATAACAGCAAAACGTAACAGTGGTTTCAGACACAAGGAAAGCCACTCAAATTAAAACCACAAAAATACTACTCTTGCTGGAGTCTGAAAAAAATGATGCAAGACAAGCTCACACAAATAGGACTAAAGCATCGTATCTAACTCTGCTGTAGTTGTGTCCCCCCTGTCAGGGATTTCAAGAGTGGGATACACTACAACACCAGACCAACAGTTTGAGTAACGCTGTACTAACACAGTGAATTTGTTTAAAAACACGGTAGATGATTTTAGTTGTTTTTTTTTTTTTTAAATAAAAAGTAATACTTGAAATGCTACTTTTTCTTGGACGCAGCCTGCCAGCACACACCACAGTTTCTCCTTGGGATTTCCAAGCCATCCAGCTTTTTGCTTTGCTCCTTCAGGGGTGGGTTGTCTGGATTTTTTGCAGCTCAACAGTCCATCAATACTGAACTGCAATGGAACACCCAGTCCTGTGGCAGTCAGACATGATTAACATTTGAGAGCCTTAAAGGTAGCAATAAAGATCATACCTCGTGGCACTCGCCAGCACCCCAAACGGTCAGTTCTGAGTGGTTCTGCTGCACACACCACACACATGCCTGTTCATTTACACAGCAGACAAAAACAGAGGGCAGTAAATGAAGTGCAACAGCCTCAGCTGATTGGGACAGCCACAATCCTCACCCCTCTGCTCCAACAGGACCCCAATGATACACACACCAGAGAACAAGATACAGCACTGATCAGGAACAACTAACAACCACTGCCCCAAGACTGAGGCCAAGGGAAATAACAGCATTTCCAAACAAAGCAGTAACAACCAACTATGAATAAATTCACGGATGTTTTGGTTAAGAGTTACTGCACTTGTTGCACTAATTCAGTCTGATAAACAACAAAAAAGATGACAGCAAAAGATAATTAGGATAAGCAAAACACTGCAGCACACACATAGAAAGATCACTTGCATACACCTTTTTAACATCTGTCCTACTCAAATTATAGCTTTCCACTGTTGGACTAAAACCAGCAGCAACATATTTACATTAAAAAATGCCTAAGGTATTTTTCAATCTGATATCTGTCACAGCAATGAAGTCAAATGTTTCATAAACTGATGAAAATGACACCATTTCAATGACTCTTAGCCAACGAGTGGCTATCCACTCACAACCGAGTCAGTTTGGAAAGCAATCCTAGAAACGTTAACTTTAACTAGTCAGGAATAGTATCAGATGACATCGATTACTACTGTTTAGAAAAAAGAACAATAAGGAGTATACCTACATGGGAATGGTGCCAACAGATGTGCCACAGACTAATCAAAGGGCCATTAACTAGGGCAGTGCTATAAACTAGAGGTCTTCTGGAGGTAAATGACTCTGGGTAATCCTAGGAATGCAGACAGTCATTGTTTCCATCAGGTCAGTTCTCCAATGATATGTTTTCATTGCAGAAAAATAAATGAGTTCCTTATGTGCAACAAACATCTATACCACTTCCAGTGTTCCCAGTTTAAGTAATGGGATGCAAAAAAATCTTCTGTTCTTTTACTGCACACATTCTATCCTCTAGAATATTTCAAGTGTTAACTGGAACTGAAATACACGCCAGCAAGTTCCTCAAACATGCCCAGAAATGTATCTTGCATGACTAATTTAACTCTTCACTGTATGCTTGATCATAGTTAGAAAAAAAAGATTTTTAGTGAAAATATCAGAATGTTTGTGTTAGCAATCAACCAAATTAAGTGAACTTTACTCTAAGAAAGAGATCAGCCAAGCAAAATGCTTTACAGTGACTATTTGAAACCAGAGCTACCCCATTCTTCAATGAAAACATTAGTTTAAAGCCACAAAACCTTAATTTCCACAACATAACAGAACTATCTAATTTGACACCATCTACTATCTGGGCTAATTAATTCCAGTGAACATAAGCAGCTTTATATCCATTATCTATAAACTGCGTGTGAAAGATGAATCAATTCCTTTGCAGAAGTTTTAAGATGGGTAAAGTGTTCAAACGTAATACATTAATGTGGTTTTGTATGGGTAATCATGCCTGGAGTGCAAGAAGCAGGTGGAATTTAAGTACATACACAAGCCAATATTGCTTCAGTGCATTCTTTGCATATGGAAGTAATGAACTTTCTGTGGTTATAATCCAAACAATTGGAATTGTTTCAGCTGACCAAAGAAATACTCCCAATATGTGGGTTATTTATACTACTTGAGGAAGAGGGAAATTGTTTAATTTTTTTGGATATGGCAGTAGTCTGCAGATACTTGGTTTTCATTTTTGTTGACATTTCCTGCTTGCAGAAATCAGTTGTACCCTGTATTCTACAAAGAACTCACATGCATACTTGTTCACTGATCACACTTCAAGTAGGACATTACTAGAATCCACATCTGGTACAGGTGCTATGTCAGCAAACATGTTTTTCATACAAACCTATTCAAAGTGTTCCTTATGAGCCAAACTGCAGCTGTTCGATCGTGAGCCCATCTGCACAGAGACCTCAATCAAGGACAGGTCCTCACATGCCTAATCAGCGTATCAATGCAAGCTGCATGTGTTTGCAGAAACCTTCTGTAAGGGAGACCTTATTACGCTCTACAACCTCTGTAAGGGAGGTTGTGGAGAGGAGGGTGCTGGCCTCTACTCCCAAGTGACAGGGGACAGGACGAGAGGGAATGGCCTCAAGCTACGCCAGGGGAGATTTAGGCTTGAGATTAGGAAAAAATTCTTCACGGAAAGGGTAGTCAGGCATTGGAACGGTCTGCCAAGGGAGGTGGTTGAGTCACCGTCCCTGGAGGTGTTTAAGGTTAGGGTGGATGAGGTACTTAGGAGCATGATTTAGGGATTGGTGGGAATGGTTGGACTCGACGATACAGTGGGTCTCTTCCAACCTGGTTATTCTGTGATTCTGTTTGTCGCTTGAGTCCAACTGTTTATCTCTCAACCCCCAGCTTCTCTACATCCAACATTCCCAAAGTTCTTTCCCTACACAGAAGCTTCATGCTACACCTGTTGATCTTTTGCCAGCATTGCAGGTTGGGTATAAAAATCCTACTTGAACAAACCAACCTAGCTCGAACATCACCCTGGGAGAAGAGGCCAAAAAGAGCCACAGGCTGGATAGACAGATGCAGGGAAGAGCCAAGGGACAGATGATTCACAGGCTAAAACAGGGTCAAAATGACAGATGCTGGCAAGATATTTATTTTCCTGGGCTTTACCTCAAGCTTGAAGGTTTTATTTTACAGAATACAAAAATTCCCACAGCAAAACATATGCAAGCAATGAAATAATGAATAAAATAGGGCTAGTATTGAAAGTAACTTGACAGCGTCACTTCCACATTGCTCTAGGTAATGAACTGTGTGCTTCATGCCTGATGGTGAGGACAGAGGCTAAAAAAGAGAATCTGTTCACTTGCGGGCACTTGCAATGCACAAGCAGCTCTCTTCAAGAGGCCCCTGCTCCTGCCAGGGAATGATCCCTAAACAAGTTTAAAGAAAAACATCCCCCACACCTGATAATGGACTTCCCCCATGTGTTCTCAGCAACGCAGACCATATAAGCAAAAGCCATACTCTGTCCTACAACTAATCACTATTTAATAAGACAAGGAACGACGCGAGCCAAGCACAACTGCCACAGCCACCCCCAAAATCCCCTTACCATCAATCCACACAGATCAGTATAACCCACTGCACGTACACTAGAACACTAGAAATAGCACGTACATCTCAAACTACTGTGGTATTCAGTGAAAACCTGGCTACAGCTTCCTGCCTCCCAGAAGACTCTTTCTGTTAGCAGCTCAGGTCTGCAAAGAGGCTTAAGTGCACTTAATGGAAATTAATTGGTAGATTTCAGCTAATACTTGAAAAGAACATGTTCATACACCAAGCTGTCCCGCAACTAAAAAGAGGCAATGACCACTTCTACAGGGAATTCTGAATAACTTCAAACACGAGGGAATCTTATTTTACTGAGATTCTTTGGCTAAAACAAAAAAGCACAACTTAAGTTCACAAGAATCCTATCAAATTTTGCATGACATGGAAAATACCTTCGGATCTCCGGGTTTTTGCAGACACTCATTACTTATATATTCCTTCCCTGCTTTTGTGTCTATTGATCTTTACTACACTAAGCAACAGTAGCAGCACTCCCTTCTCACCTTTCACAGTGGAGAGCTCACCAGCAAAAGCGATAAATATCACATCAGCCATCCAGTGCGTAAGAGTATCTGAACAATCCAGTGTCATAAGCAGGCGTGCTGTAGGAACCTCATTTTTAAAAGATGTGCTATTTCAGATCCTTGCAATACTCTGTTTTTTTGTTGGTTATGTGTTTGGTTTTTTTTTAAAACAACATTGCTCTCACACAAAGGACGGAACAAATGTCTCTCTTGACACTTCCCTAAGACTGCAAGGGGATGACAGCGAACGCAGTGTACCACCAACAAAGGATACAAGTAAGTTAATCGATATAAATACTCTAACTCTGCACAAGAATGTATTTTAATGTGAAAGCGTAATATACAAGGGGTGGCAAGGAATATAAAATTAATCTTTTCATTTATTAATACGTTTCATACCTCCTGTGGAAAATCATCTAACTTCTGAAGAAGAAGGCAGAAAAAATTGAAAGGATCCTCAGGTAAACTCTGAATACACAAAGCACAGCTTGTAAGAATCTCTGCACTTGCCCACTCATATTTGCCATAGAGATGGACCCAGGTCAAATAAGTTAAGCAAAACAACCAAGAAAAACAAAATACGCAGACCAATAAGCTCCACAGTTCAAAGTCATGATGAAATACGGTGTGCTTCAATTACTGAGAGATGTATTCAAAGAACTGGCTCTTCTCACAATTTACAGCCAATGACTCAGGTCAATGGTTACAATATGTCAGGAACGTTCTTTACTACCCAACGTTCCCTACAGGCTCTGAGGTTTATTGTCCACATTTCTTCTGAGATGCCACCATTTCTAAATGTGGAAAGGAACCATGTTTTTATCTGCTGAACAGAGCACTGAAAAAAAGACACACCTATTTTAGGTGTATCCGTGATCTAAACTTCAAAAATAACCTATGATTCAGCAAGGCCACTGGAGTGTCAATCTCCACCAATGTTTTAATCAAGGTTAATTTTTGCCAAAGAGCCTGTCAACAAGGCTCCACGAAAAGCAGAACAGACCTGTAAGAACAGAGCTTCCAGTCAGACAAGCATGAATGCTGTTGACTTTTAAACAGTGACAATATTGCTTCACAATCATCTTCCATTTCCTACACCCTAGCATATGACAAACAGGACACTAAACCAAGAAAAGCACATGGGGCAGAATTCTCAAGTCTATCCCTGTGAATGTTACCATTTGTTAAATAGCTCAAAATCTCAATTCCATTCTCTGCAGCATCTCTATATGAGAAAAAAACAAATTACTCAATTAAACACACTGGCTGACATCCCAGTATTGACTGGCTGCTTTTACAGCTCTCGGGTTGCAGAAGGTCCTGTTTTGCTAACAAACTACCTAGCAGCGTGACACTCCACTACAGACAGATCAACCTGCACACTAACCAAAAACCTGATAACACAGAAAACATCACAGAACAGACAGCAGTGGTGACGAAACTGGATCAAAACCCACATTCATTTTGTGTATTTTAATAGTGACATTAAGGATTAATGCAAAGCTGAAACGACTAATACTCTGCTAGCTAATGTCTATGAGGACGGGGAAAAGCCACAGTGGACTTATACTGCATTCAAAGAGACACAGCCCATCTCTCGCTTGTTAAAAGAGCAGCATAAGAAAATCTCAGTAAAAAAACGGGAACAGACCACTTAAAGTAGTCATGGAATTATCACTGCTGGAGTTCTTATAAAGAGAATTAGACCAATGATAGCTAACAGTAACACAGAGCATACATGACCCTGCCAGAAACTCTCCAGTGCAATGTATGCACTACCAGATGTTTCTCCTGCAGGGATTTCTCTTTTCCAAAGAATGGCTCTAAAGATGATATTTGACACGGCCACAGAGCTGCTATCATCAGTCACAAGACACTAGGACAATTAAAGACTTTAACAGAATTAAGGTGGATTAATAGCATGCTCAGCTAAGAAGAGAATATACCCAGGGAAATCATGCACAATAACAAGAACACCAGACTCAAAGGTCAGAATATTAAGTCTTTTCAGAACTAGATGTGAGTAGAATTTTAAAAAATATCTAACGATGGAGAGACTTCAAAGGAACTAGAGAAAATTCTGTTTGGGATATTCAAGCTTAAGCTAGTTGAATAACTTTAGTCTACTCAAAATACTTTGTTTCCAGATTTACCTACCTGCCTGCTCTGCGTGTGCTTGAGCGGATCAGTGTACTGTGAGGAGATCGACATCGACGCAGTACCCCCCCTGCCCAAGGAAACTGCCTACCTTTATGCACGATTCAACAAAATAAAGAGGATAGCAGTCTCAGATTTTGCTGACATTAGTAAGTAATGTCCAAATTTTACTTTCCATTTACTTTCCTGATAGCATATTTAAAGCTGTTGACCCATAGTAGTATGCCAAGATTAACAAAATATGATATATTTACACTTGGCTAATTTCATTATGTGTATTACTTAATTAAACGTTTGTATGAAAACAGGAGTTAAGGGCAATACGGAAACCCAGTTTGGCCCATGCATCTTCATATTCCCACACAATCACAGACAGAGCAGCTGGCAAACAAGGCTGCATCCCAGCCACTCTTAAGTGCCCAGGTATTCCCTTTCCTTCAGGTGCCCCAGGGACACCTCTCCCTCCTATCTCACTCTACAACATGGCAAACTGTACCTGAAATCATGTTGTCTCTAAGCAAAAAGGAAAGTTCAAAAGTATTTCCTTTTTTTTTTTCTAATTAAAGGCCACGCGGAAAGCCGAATGTGTATTTCTATTCCTGTTTTAATAGTACTTACATTCGTAGATCACATGTTTGAAACTCCATGTAATTATTAATTCAATATTTAGATTTTAATTTCTTTTGTACAAAGCTACCTTGAGAAGAATTGATTTTAGTGGAAATCGGATAGAAGAAATAGAAGATGGAGCCTTTTCAAAGCTTCTGTTACTGGAAGAACTTTCGCTAGCTGAAAATCGACTTCTAAAACTTCCTGTCCTACCTCCCAAGCTAACAACATTTAATGCAAACCAAAACAGAATCAAGAGCAGAGGAATCAAAGCAAATGCTTTCAAGGTAAGTAAAAGACAATTTAGGTAAACAAAGTAAATATTAGGAACTAGACTATCAAGCGTACCAAAGGAATTTTTCTCTCTTTGGTAACTGACAGCTCAAATACAGTTCTCAGGACCATGGAGATACTAGTAAACAAGGAGGTATTTTTATAGTGGTCTCAGGTTTTATAACCAATAAACTGACACTGGAATTACCAAAACACAGGTCTGTTCTACGAGTTTCTGGATACAATAGAATTCAACTTTCACAGCAAAAGAACATTTTGTGTTGGACCAGAATAGGCTTTATTCATTATCTGAAAAAAAGCACTGTTGTCTTGTAACAGGTATAAGTTATTTAACCTCAAGTACTATCAGTGTTAACATGTTCTCCTTCTTTGGATTAGAAGCTGACAAATTTGGCCTACCTCTACCTAGGACATAACGCACTGGAATCTGTTCCTCTTAACTTACCAGAAAGTCTGCGTATTCTTCACCTTCAGGTATTTTTTAAATATTTCCTTAACATTCTATCACAATTAGCCTCATTAGTTATATAGTGGAACCCACACTCCCTGTCTTTAAAAGAGTTCACACGGCAGTGGTGCTACACCTGTCCAATGCTCTGCCAATAAAACCATTTACCCCTATTCTGTGAGGCCATAACTGTTCAGTGTTCACAAATTGTTTGTTAGCTAGTTACTGAACAAGAATTTCTCATTAGCTTCTGTAAAGCTTCTGTTGATAAAAAAGTTTTATCAACAAAACATTTCAAACATCAGTAACAACCTAAAACTGCTTACCTGGTCATTGACAGGTTTGAAGGGATTCGATTCTTTCAGATCTATAGCATATACAAATCAATCCGGAGGACAATAAAACAGGAGACTGGGGGGTGTGTGCATACGTGTGTGTTCGTTTATAGCAATTGTTTTGTTTTGCAGTACAACAACATTACCACAATCACTGATGACACATTCTGCAAGTCTAACAACACGCGTTACATCCGCACACACATGGATGAGATACGGATGGAAGGCAATCCGATTGTCTTGGCAAAGCACGTTAACGCCTTCTCCTGCTTGAGAACACTGCCTGTAGGAGCGTACTACTAGCCACTTACGCAGTGATACATGCCAAAACCTAGACATGGTAAAAGAAGCTCCTCTTTGTCCCCCGTTTACATGTTTATATTCTACCCCTTACTAACGTCCTTTTCCCTGCATACCCTAAACCTTTAACTATGTCAAAACACGGTTGTTCTCTGAAAATAACAATTTCAACACATTAGTAATGTCACCCGTGCTTCCAAAATCTTGTGTTAATGAAAGTGTAAATACATATATGTGCACACATATTTCTCAAATTTATTTCACCACATATTCTTTACGTGTGGATAAAATCACACAACTGCCTGCTTCTTCCCATTCTTTACCAGCAACCAGGAAAATCACTACATTTTACTTCCAAATAAACACATTCTTTGAACATTCGACACATGAAAAATAAATCTTAATTCCAAGCCTATTTTTTTAATTTGAAATTAACCTTTTTCAGCTGACCTTCAAAAGAGTATTGGATGAAGCTGCACACAAAAGAAAGCTGTTTAGAAACAGAACTTCTCAAAGTGTAACTTCATTAAATCTTCCTTAAAAACTTAGTAGAAATTGAGCATTGTTCCTATTTAGGTTTAGCGTACCAAGCAACATAGAAAGTGGAACTTTTCCAAAATGTGTTAAATCTCCTTCTACTATTTTGCTTTCAAAATAACCCAAGAGTGTTTGCGTATGTATAATATACATGTATTTTATTTTTACGCAAGGTATTTTAAATTGAAATATATAAATTTTACTCAGCTGTACTCACAAAAGTCATTTTTGCAAAACCAGCTCCCCATTTTAATGCCATGCTCAAAGCACAGCATAGGTTGACGTCAAGTATCGTGTTACTGCCAGATGATGTGGACTGAGCCTTGGTCCACTGCTTTTTCTTGACAAGGAAATGGGACAATATAAGTAACAGCAAAGCTTGATTCATGTTTTTATGTATAAACAAATAACATTTCAGCTAGTTGTCAGTGAAAAGAAACAGACCTACCCTGGTACGACAGGGTAGGTCTGCACGTTAGGAAAAATCAAATAATACCTTTTAATTAAAAAGAAAGGTTGATTCTACCATTAATCCAAGAATAACGTTAAATTAAAGCAAATTAAACAGCGTCATTTCACTCAACTACTGTAAACCACGAAGCACATTAAAAACAAATCGATGTGTGCGGGCCTCGACAGTCCTCATAAAACTAGGCATGATTGATACAGGATACAATGTCTTTAATTACACAACTACACTTCCATATTTCAGTTTCTCCCCTCAAATACCTACTGCAGGTGCAAATTCTTCAAAGAAATTAATGCAAAACGTGTACTAGTTACTAATGCCAGGTCAACTTTGTGTGAATTTGGAAGCTGGTATAGATTCCTAACTTGTAGGAATAGTTAAGCATCAAATGGTCAGCTGGACCTGTAAGACTGCCGTATTTTTACCTCAAGGATTACTTGTTTATCTTAAAACCGGTACAAAAACAAAGCAAACAAGCCAAATAACAGTAATATAAAAAAGTTCAAATCCCATGTTCCAGCTGAGAGCAAGGAACATTTTATTTTCCACTCAAGTAAAACACTTCAGCACTGAAAGTGCTGTCACCCAAATGCGTGCTGCCACATTTGCAGCAGAGATGGGTCCAGTCCTCCAGAACTAACATTTAAATGCCAAAGACTACAAATGTGATTTTCTTTTAATTTCTTCTTTTGCTTTTTTGTTGTTCAAAATGAAATATACCAGTGAAAAACTCTCCCCAACAGAAAGGCACAGATGCTCTTGTTTTCCTCTCACAGAGGTACACCGCAACAGCACGCAAAAAATCAACATGAATATCAAGCAAGGGCACTGCCCTGCAAATATCACCCAAAACCCTTCAGCTAATAGTCTCTTTTTCACAGACAAAAGTGAAATTCCAATACTCTGCTAAAGAGTGCTAACGTCACTTCCATTTCTATCTTAATGAACTACTGCAAGAACTAAATACAGCACTGATGTATATAAATGCTTGATAGACACTACCTTGAAATGCAGGAAGGTGGCCCTGCGATGTTCATACCACTCAGCATAAGACAAAAGTCTTCTGAAAAACGTTAAAAGATTTCCACATTCTTCAGTGCTACAAAAGAAAAACATTAACACAGTCAGACATACCAATTCTACAGCCCAAAATTTGCAGGGTTTCCTTAAAGAATTTGTGACTAGTTTTGTTCAAATTTCAAGCCAGAAATCACGCTCCCTAAAAAACACAACATAAAAAGAAAGCTGTAGCACAGATATTGAAGAAAAATAAGATAGAAATTAATTTATAAAGCCCTGTTTTCAACTCCTTAGGAAGGTAAGCACCAGTAAGGTTAGTCTTAAATGTAAACCGTGACTTCATGACTTGACAAAGCAGTTGCCTATAAAATCTTAGTCTGATTTTACAGTTGTTTATCCAGTACTCATTTCCTAAATAAATTCCAAGATGTTGCATAGTAAAACTTTGACCTACAAAACTGGTAAGAAATACCAAATTGCATTCTTAAGCTTTGAACATTCCCAAGACCATTGCCTATTCAACTAAATCTTTGCATAGCGTTACCTGCCTCTGCCCACACAACATTCAGCTTTTCAAGGAAAGCCTTGAAACGTCAGTAAGCAAGAAGTTCGATGTTCACTAGAATATTGTATGAGGCTTCACTGAAGCAAGTAACTACAAAACAACCCCGTGTGATGCTCCAGGCTCGGGGAAGAGCAGCTGGAAAGCTGCCCTGCAGAGAAGGCCCTAAGGGTGCTGGCCAAGAGCAGCTGAACAGAGGGGCCCAGGGGCCAACAGCTCCTGGCTTGGACCAGCAGGAGAAGGGAAGGGATCGTCTCCCTGCACTGGGCACCGGGGAGGTCGCACCTCGAGCCCTGGGGTCAGCGCTGGGCCCGCACTCCAAGAAGCGGAGCTGGAGGCGTCTGGAGGAGGGAAGGGAGCTGGGGGAGGGTCTGGAGCCCAGGGGCTCTGGGGCTATTTAGCCTGGAAGAGGCTGAGGGGAGACCTCATCATTCTCCATGATACATCAAGTTAATTCAAATGCTGAAAATGTAAAAGAAAAGCTAAACAGGTTTTACCCTAGCCTGGAAAGAACAGCATCATTAAAGGAAGTTACCACAGCAGCCACAGCTGCCAACAAAATCAAGCCAAGATGCGATAAACACCTTCAGCACAGGCAATACAGAGTCCCTGGAAGGACGCAGACACACACTGATTTGCAACAGCTGACTGGAAAGCTTTTTTTAACCACAATGCATAGGTGCACATGTAAAAATCTACACATAATATAGTAAAAATTGTGACTGGTGATGACTGCCCACATCTCACTGTCGAGTGAACGTGACTCTGCTTTTTAAACTCACATACTGGAGGGAAGCAACATGAAACTTTGTTACATAAGTGCATACTTAAAATTCTTTTTAGAAAACTTGGCAATTTTGGTGATTATCCACTTCTATTCAATTTCAAGGACTATCACAAACATTGTTGTAGCATTACATCTTCAAGTTGTTTTTTATTTTTTCCATCTCTCATCTTTAGGTGATATAGCAGAAAAATTGTCAAGGCTGAATCACCAGAGAGAGATAGTTTTCGCTCACAAGTTCAAAGAATGAATTTCCAGTGTAAAATTTATTCTACCAATTATATCTGAGTGTATACTTCTCACGTATGGATATAAAGTCGGCTAAATTTAAGCTAGAAAACTGGCTTCAGTGTTTAGAAAGGGTGAAAATCTGTGTTGGCATGAACAGACATAACATAAATGCAGTTTTGTATTGGCAAGAGATCAAGAGACTATTGTCTTATAGCACTTAAACTACCCATAAACAGTAATTCCTCATTAGCCTAATTCATAACCCTGTTCACACTCTACAACCAGCACTAAAATACCAAGAAAAGTTTGTATAAAATGACAAAGTACTATGAGACTGTATGCTAAAATTTAAGCCTCTTCTGTTTTGGAAAGAATTTGCCACTTCAAAATGTCATTGGATTTAAAAATCCCAAACCACTAGGAGCAGAAAACACCCATCTCCAAATCCAACGTTCATGCAAAAGACAAGTGATCCAAAACCAGCAAAAAATCATAGTCAGAGAGTAACCCTGCATCAGGTTAAAATCCATGCCCTTCATCCAAACACCATCTTGCTTTTACAAAATCAACAGAAATATATATTAAACTGTTGCAAAAATATTGAAGGCTCCTTTAAGAGGCTCCTGTAGTTATTTTAAGAGAGCAAATCTATTTCAATTCACTGCAATATGCGACTTCATGCATTGGCATATAAAACCAAAGAATTACAGCTGTAGGAAGGATTAACGCTTACGTGCATTTCCAAGATCCCTTGCGCATGCAGGGTTTGTTATAACGCAGACATTTCCCAAATCCTAGTTAGAAAAAAGTAGTAGCAATTTCCAAACTGTCTAAAAACTCCTGTTTTAAAAGTAATCCATCCAATAGTTGAGTAATCCCACAATTAATGGAATATCAAGTCAAAGGAAAAAAGAAAGACTGACAACAAGGTTTTTCATGGTCCTCAGCCTTGATAAAGTAAAACATAAGTGATAACATAAATGCAAAGGGGACTCTACCAAAACCCCCAAGCAGAAGACTAAATATTGTGATTCCTATTGCATACATATTCTACAATCACAACATATTTAAGGAATCGTACATCTTTCAAAAATAAGCAGTATATATTGCAGCAGTACCCAGTTGAAAATAGACTGCTCAATTTTGCTTTTTAAAAACACGTTGCTCAAATATTCTAGCATTGTCCAGTTTTGTTCCAAAGCATTACAGATGAATGCCAAGGTTTTAAGTCTGGTACTTCTAAAGACCCTTTTCTGTCATACATTATAAAAAATGAAGCCAAAAAAATTAGAAAGCTGAGAATGAAAAAATCCAGACCAGTAGTAAAAAAAAAAAAAAAAAAACAACTGAGCTAGACAATGGATTTGGCAATAGTGGGCCAAGGAAGCAAAAGAAGGAAGCATAAACTAGCAGGGAGGCTGAGAAGAATCAACAATACAGAGGGAGACCAGAATTATCTAGTTAAGAGTGGAGAGAAAGGAAGGGAAGAGGTAGGAATCTAGATTCTAGGGGCAGGTGGTGGACTGAAGAATAAAGGGTAGCTGGAAAAAGCCCAAATGGACGTGAAAAGAGGGGACTAGGACTTAGATTAAGAAACAAGAACTATCTTAACAAGGGGATAGAGAAAAGCCACAAAGGCAGATCACATCATCAGATTAAATCAATCTAACAGTGGGTTACTGTCAAAGCAGACATTGTAAACATCAGCCCTGCTCTGGCCACATATTTACTGTCGTTGATCAGCAAACACTGTGACACTGCAGCACAGGTCAAATAGGAAAAATGAAGTTGGAAGGAATTGTGGTGGAGCAAGTTTGAGATTGTTGCCTCCCCCCACCCCCTGGTTACTTTTTCAAACAAATGACTTCGTTGCTCCTGTTTGCCAGGCGCCTTCACAAGTTTATACCTGACAGAAGGGCAGAGGGTGCGTGCAAACAGAGGCTAAGGAGAACGAACTGCTTGCTTCATCGACAGTAAAGCCTTAGTTCAGCATATGTCATTCATGAAAATTTATGTTTACTTATAAATACTGGTGTACAATGGAAAAGGACCAGGGCAGCAAAGAGACAGGGACAAGACAGCAGTGCTCAAGCCAGGATGAAGTAAAGTCTGCCACTACATCAACACATTCCTCTCCAGTATGAATCTTAAGTTCCAAGATACTTCTGCTGTCAGAAAAATCTCATAAAAAAGCAGGGTAATTTCATCTTCTAAATCCCGCTCCTTGAGAGCAGTCAGCTACTACTCTCAGTTGTACCATTAGCTTTAGCACATTTGTATGGAAATTCCAAAGCCTCTAAATGAAAAATTTAGCTTTCTGTACAGACTAAGGAAGCCTGAAGTAACTCAGTAGACCTTTCTTGTTGCCTTCCCTTTCCCTGTCTAAAAAATAATAATAAACAATAGAAATCACTCAAAGAACAGGATTAGGACAACTACTCAAAATTTATCAGCAACAGATTTAGTTCTCAGAATAGTTTGCTAGCAGATTTTGCAGAGGAATATCACAGAAAAATGTGACCATTACTTATCCCAGGTACCACAAGAAGTTGACATCCTCCAGAAAATAATCAAAAAGTAGCAGTCAGCCCTATACTTCAGTTTTCGTGGGAAGATTTTTTCTTAAGTCTTGCACAAAAACACTACCCCAGGTTTTCAAATTATAATAATGTTTTGGGTTTTTCTTTATTTAAATGGTAATGGTTTTTAACATACCAACGAAAGAAATTCTGATGCAAAGAAAATAAATGGAATAGTGAGTAGAGAATTAGGAACAGGCAAGGAGAGGGGTTCTGGATGTACACTCTATCCATCCCTTGCCCACACTGCACATCAGCAGCTCACACGTACGTCTGAGTAACAGTTAATGTGTCAATCACAAACTAATATGCAGCAGCTGAGAGTACCTTGTTATATCTTTCTTGGCACCAAACAATTTCAAACAGCTAAACCACTTTATACTCCAAAACCTACTTCTGTTGAACATGAATTCCTAATGATCCTTTCAGGCCTTAAAAATTATATGTATTTCATTTTCTCTCCAGAAAGATAGAGAGAAGGGACTGGAAGTGTTTAGGTTGGGCTAACAGTACATGACCAAACAAACTACTGCCAGCAACCTACAGGATAACTCAGATCTGCATTTTGCATCAGATAGCCATACAGTAACTTCCCTGAAATAAAAGTCTCCACCTACCTTGACACAAACTTGATCACATCTGAATCTTCTCCAGATTCCAAGATAATGCTGAGATCGGTAACCACTGCAGACACATTCTCTTTGTTCTAGATTGGAGGAGTAAGAATGCAATATTTTAGAAGTTCCTCTAAGGAGGAAAAAAATGTGTCTATTTGCATAAAGAGTAGGCAAAAAATATGCCAATATTGATAAGTATTTAAAATAGCATTTTTAATCTACAGCATATATGCATTAAAAAAAAAAAGCAATGCAAAAAAGTAACTACAAATTATATTTTTACAACTGAAGAGGTCTGTGCCTACACATCACTGTAAATAGTGCATTTTATTGGCACTGAAGTAGTACAAGTTTTAGGCATTAAGTGGGCAAGTGCTGCAATCTAGTGGTGTAACAGATTGAAGCAGCACCAGTGCAGTTTTAAACGAACATAACATCTAGTTCCTCATCTGACACTAGAAGAGGGCATCATTCTGCAGGAGCATACAGGTGAGAAATAAGCATGAATCTAACCCAGCTGCACAATTAACACAGGCTATTTCAGAGCTCAAAGCTACATGCAGTTTTATACAAGGAAATGGTAAAATGTTATTCCTAGGACAACAGACAAGAATTTCATGACTGAACGTAGAACCTGACCTTCAGAACCAATTTGCTCGCATGCACCTAGAATTCAAAAGTAAGAACAAGCTTATATAAAGTAAACACAACCCACTGAGGCTTAGATTAAGGAGATCCAGGCAATCAAAATGACAAAATTCCTGTTAAAGGTTTCAGATGGAGAAAGGAGTATTGACGCTTGTTCATTAGAAGTTTTATTTGCTTGCTTGGGTTGTTTTTAAACATGCATTGATCCTTACCTGTACTTCAAGGAGCTGGAATTCCAATTGAAAAGGCAAGGAGTGGCAATTCCCTGATAATCTGTGTTTCCGCACTGTTCTGTTTGCAGCTGTTATAAAATATTTTAAAAAATACTATATTATCATTCTATTTGACAATTATTGCATTTCTTCCATTAGTCATATCTAAAGTGATATCACCCATCACATAAATAATGAATTCAAATAAGTTGAGGAAAACCTGCAATTATTTCACAGTAGTCTTTCACTTTCCCACTATATAAAACACTATATTTACTCAAACTATTTTATCATTAATGAACACTCTATTGTATCTCAGAATAACTGCGTTTGAAAGTAAAATTAAAACATGCATTTGCAAATGTAACAAACTGAATAGTACGCTCAGTACAGCGCCAGTAAAGGTCAAAAAATGCTTACTTCTTTCTACTGTTTTCTTGGAATGACTTGTGAACTGAATACCAGTAAATTTCATTAAGAATGAGAGATCCGTTTCCAGAGTTTCAAGCTGAGCTTTCAGGTCTGGCAGAGACTCACGTCCTTCAGATTGTCCCTCAAATTCTCCTTGGGGTGATTTCCTAATATTAAAGAAGAAAAATATTAAATCAAAAGGGCAAAAGACCCAGACACATAAGAACAAGCTTTGTCACATCAGCACAGCAACACCATCATATAAATGCCATTTGTAATGAGATCTAATGATTTTCAGACCAAGATGACTTTTCAATGAATCAAATTTCAGTTGGATCGTGCTAGTAGGAACAGTAAAACATTCTACCTTCCAAAACACTTCAAGTTCACTGCCACACAGGCACAGCCTTTATCATAAGTCTTGAGATGCAAGTATCCATTCTGAGGAACATACAACAAAAGCGAGTTGTGATGCCTTTACTCATCTAAATTATCCATTTCGTCTACAGAGCTTAGGTTCACTGTAACACATTAATTAAATAATGGATGTGGAAAGCCTTACATAGCACTGCTTTAGTACATTACTAGTCACACCTGTACACACCCCCACGCCCCATCTTCTCTTCTTTTTTCTGTTTTTTCTGAAAGTAAACACGCACTGAGCTATTTCATAGCACATAGTGGAAAATAAGAGCCTTTGCAGGGCCCGCACTGTGGCGTGCCTGCTATCATCCTTTGACCGCTGTGACTGTCTTCAAGACAAAAAGCAAACAACCAAACCCCCAAACATAAGCTACCAAAGAAGGCAGTACAAAGAGATCAGCCACTTATTATTTGTAATCTTTTCCCGTGTATAGCCCACGTAAAGATCAGTACTGTAAAAATAACATAAGGGAAGTCCTAATATAGAGGCAAAAGCCTATCCTAAAGAATTTTGACAAAAAAACACTGTTAATCCTGTGAAAAAAAACGTACGCTGCCATCAATATCTCCTCATCAGAAAAAAAGGTGGATTCTTGTCGGCTTTCTTCATACTTTCCAGCCAATAGTCTAATTTCTTCTTCCAGTGACCGGATTTCATCTTCATAAGCTTGACGAGTGCTGTCGTCCATTTCTCAGAATCAATGTTACTAAACAACAACAAAAAAGTCAGTGTCCTAGGTCAAATAAAATGAAATAAATGCATTTCAAGATAAATTATTTTTATCCAAGGAGTTAATTTACAAAACGCCACTATAAAGTTAGACAATTGTTTCACCTACCTCTCTACTTACAATGAGACAGTTGTATTATATTTTAAGATGCTTAGAAACTGAAGAATTAGTGCGTACAATTTTTAACTATCCAAATAGCTTTGATGACTAATAATTTATAGTCCCATAAAGAGTTCTAGTATCAAACACTTCAGTCTGCTACGGAAAAAAAATCAGTCTAGTTTAACGTATGGTTTCAAACGGCCCCTAGTGTATTTACAAGGCCCACACCTACACAGCTCAATAAAAAGAGATGAGAGGAAATAGGATTTTGTATTTTTGATTTCGTGAGAAACAGCAACCAAATAACAGACGTAAGAAAAGAACATTCAAACCACGATTTGCATTAAGAACTTCAGTGAATAAAGGAAGCACAGGGGGGACCTGCCTCTGAAATGTACCCAGCGCCAAGAACAGTGGGGACAGAAACACCAGCTCTGGGACTCCCAATGCATCCCATCCAGGCTTCTTTTAACTGGGTGCATTAAAGGAAGCTTTGGTCTCAATAAAGACCACACAGAGGAAAAGAAAAACAGTACAACAGCCAGAACCGCACCCTTGTCCCTCTCCTAACAGCTGCTGGTTTGAAACCAGCACCCAGCTCACGGCTGGTCTGAGGGGGTGACGCTACCGGCCTGCAGGCCCGACCGGGGATCGCGGCTCGGGAGAGCGTTACCTGCGGGAAAAAAAACCCCGTGGGTGGGTTTAGTTAAAAAGCCCATCGCTTCGACAGCCAACAAGCCGCTGTTTCTCCTCACGCTAAGCGCGCACACGCGTGTATCTCAGAATCCTGGACTAGGTTAGGTGGGAAGGGGCCTCAAAGCCCCTCGCTCCACCCTCCCTCCACGGGCCGGGACGCCGCCCGCTGATCCGGGGCTCCGGGTCCCCAGTCCGTCGAGCGCTACCGCGGGCCGAGGTGCCCCGTACCTGCCCGCAGCCTTCGCTCCGCGGCACCGCCGGAGGGGCCGGGCCAGGGACTCGGCGGAGGATCCCGGGGGCTCCGCGAGGCTCTCCCGCCGCGCTTCGAACCGCGCGCCCGAACCGCCCACCTCGAGCGCGGCCGCTACCACCGCGCCGCGTCAGAGGGGGAGCCAGCAGCGCCTCCGCAACCCCAGGCAGCCGCTCGAAGGACGGCCGCGCTGGCGCGGTTCGGGACGGGCACCACAAGATTTATTTTATGGGCCGTTGGCTTGTTATGCTGTCGGCCTCTTCCTTATTATTTTGTCTATGCCAAGTGGAACCCCCCCTACTTGCTTTCACAGTTGGTCTCGCCCCAACGCGCCACCGCCCAAGACCCAACCCATGAGTTCTCATCACACTGGACCGGCTGGAAACAGGAACCGGAGAGGCGCGGAATGATCAGAGCGCTGCAGCCCTGGGATGCGGAACCTTTCTTCCCGAATGAGCGCTAGGAAGGGGCGGGGAAGAGAAAAGGTGGTGCACGCGGGGTGCGCACGCGGGTGAGGGTCGGATTGGGGCTGCGGCTGCGTGGAGACCTCGCCCCTCACCCCGAAACTCGGTGCGCGTTAACGGTGCGAGGTCTCGCCTTTCACCATGGAGAAAGAACAAGTTTCGAAGCGTTTATACGTCGGGGGGCTTGGCCATACGGTTTCTGCGGCTGAACTGCAAGAAAGATTCGGCAAGTTTGGGCGTGTTTTGGACGCAGAGATCATTACCAGGAAGGACGATCAGGGTAATGGTTTTGCATCGTCCTTTAGAAGTGAACCGGGTTTCGGTTTGTTACGCGAAATGGAATTTTTGTTTCGGGCATTTTATTTTTAGAAAATAGGTTAATTTTCTATCTGGAAGGAAACTCTGGAATGAAGTAAAACTAACTGAATGTTTGTCATTAATCAGGAAACCCAGTGAAAACTTTCGCTTACATCAGTGTCAGTATTTCTGATATGGATCTTAAGAAATGTAAGTACATTTTTTAGTTTTTTTTTTTAAAGTAACTTATTTTTTTGAGCCAAGTTACATTATTGATAATGCAGATAATGTTGTAAGATAAGGATGTGTTCAGGGTAGACCCTATTTTATCTTGTTGTCATATTTATTCCATTTTCATTATCTGCAGTGTTCTCCGTAAGTAGATGTAAAAAGACTTACAGTATTCCTTGTGGCTGAAATAGATGATTTATGATTTTGTCCTAAGCCTTTTATGAAAAAGTATGGGAAACGTACTTCAGGGGCTTCCATCAGGTCCATGAAACATTAGGATGTGAGAGGACACCCAGAAGGAGAGCTTACATAAAGTACCCTTATGTTAAAGCAGTTGTTCAAATCCCATAATAGTTGGGTCAGAAAACTATTGGCAGGGCTGTAAAACCACCTGTGCAACGCTGAGCAGAAAAACAGCAGGTAAGGGTACCTGCACACAAAGAGAAGAGAGGGATTGGCAGCGCGTGCTTTGATTGGCAGAGAAGGAGAGGCAGTTGGAGCTAAGGTTTGGTTTTATGATGTAGAGAGTAGTCATTTTCCATCTCCTTTTTTTACAGGTATGTCAGCTTTAAATAAAACAAAATGGAAAGGAGGGACACTGCAAATTGAGTTGGCCAAAGAAAGCTTTTTGCACAGGTAAAAATCATTTTTTAAAAATGCACGTTGTTGCTAAAGTTGCCCTTTTGTTGTTTATCTGATAACACTATGGCTGCTCTTTTGTCTGCCTTGCTCTTACTCTTTCCAGTTTTTATTGACATTGATAAATGTCACTAATGGCTGTTGTTGCTTAGATTCTGCAACATTTTGTATCATTATTCCCTTAAAGGTAGCAGATAGCTTAATTCCTTGAGCAGTGAATAGTTACTGTTCTGAGGGAGAGGGTCACTGCCAGCTATAGTTTAGCACACAGCAGAGCTTTTCATAGGTCTAATGTACTTTTTGGTACAGGCTGGCCATGGAGAGGGAGGAAGCAAAGCTGCAGGAAGAAAAAGCACAGAGAAATGACAAAGCACGTCTGTTACAATCACTGGAAAAGGCTGGAGTCGTAGACTTCCATATGAAAGCAGTACCAGGCACAGAGGTGCCTGACCATAAGGTATGGTGGGATGGACGTACAGCGAAAACCAGAATCGGACAGAAGCTTTTTATTGCATCTGAAATTATTTCAGTCTCTATGCTTTACATAAAGAAACTGAATTATTAAAGTGTGATGGTCCAACTTGTGTAAAGTTATCAAAAGGAAGTAATCTTGATCATACTGGCCTTTTGTGTTAAATTGGTGAATGCTTTGTTGCTCATTTACGTTGGGACTGTCTTGGTGTCACTGTTGAGAGCATGTAGAGAGGATGCGTCTTATTTTTGTACAGCACATACATTTTTGGCACCTGGGTTGTGAGGAACTAGTCTGTGTGCTTACAGAAGTAAGGCTTAGAGTAAATCACTGAGCATGCAAACTTAGGTAACAAAAGATGTATTTACTACAAAGTTTTCAATACTATTTGCTAAGCACAGAATCCTTTTGGAGGATAATCAGAGGGAGACTTTCAGTTTTTTAGTAGGAAAGGGGAAAAGCACGAAATAACACTGACTATATGCTTACCACTGTTAATTCATGAACTAGAAGCCATATATTAAAAATAGTATTTGTAAAGAAATACAGTTCATTATTGTTGCTCTTTATTTGCAGATTGTAAGCATTTGGGTTTTTTGTTGGTTGGTTTGGTTTCTCTTTTTTGAGAAGGAAGCTGGCTAGGTTGCACTAGGCAATAGATCTCACTTAGGAGTACACAAGAAAAGAATTAGTCACAGATGGTTCTTGATGAGCATTTCTGTTATTGAGGAATATCCATCTTATTTTATCCCAGGGTTACTTACATTCTTTTTTTGCTTAACACTGATTATTTTTCTTTTCTCTTAGAACTGGGTTGTTGGTAAATTCGGCAGAGTCTTGCCTGTTCTGCGCCTTAGGAGTCAACAAAAACATAAAATATCCTTTGCTTGGTTGGGCATGGGCACAATTCCCTTCATCGCATGCAGAAACATTTGCTTATTGGTCTTAATATTGACTACTGTGTCATACCCGATTTACTGAAACCCCTAAGCAAACCTTGCAGTAAATCTGTGTGATGTGAATAAATTTTTTTAGACTGCAAGTGAATTGTTTAAAAACTTACAGTCATAACATTAAAAAGGACTCTGCTGTCCTTTCTGTGGAATTTGGCTTGTTTATACAGACCTGGAAATCTTCTTGCTGAAAGAATCATCTTGTTCTATTTCCTTAACTCAGACTAACATTGTGAAATACGACCCGTCAAAGTATTGCCATAACCTTCGGAAGCTGGAGCCAGACTCAACGCGTGTGGTCCCTATATCTGAGCTTACCTGGCACTTGGAAGAGAGGGATGAGAGCCTGAACAAGAAGTGGCGAGAAGTCCCTGTAACTAAGAAGTCACCTAAAAAACTGAGGCAGCTGGGCAGTGAGGCTCTGAATGGAGCAGTTTGCTCTTATGGGTGCCAGTCACATTCAAAAAAGTCAAGCTCATTGCGCTTTGATCAAAGATCGAAGTCCAGTGAGAAGTCTGAATTGTCTTTGCCGAGCATTCTCCATAGTAAAATAGCAGGGAGAGGTTTATTATCAGGTAAAAGTAACGTTTCTGTAGTTACAGGTCAAAATAATAGGAATGTTTCTGATAGTGACATTGATTCTGAAGAGGAAATCAGAGCAATGATAAAGAAAGAGATGGAAATACAGAAAGCTGAAAATGTTGAGAGTGAAAGTGACCACTTGGAAATTGTTGGGGATAATTTTGAATTAAATTACAACAGCCGCTGGTCCTTAAGCAATCCAGATGCCATGAGAGAAATTGCCAAAGGAAGTTGTAGAGAGAAAGAGACTATGGAATGCGATAATGGTTATGATTCTGCAGATACAGATGAAATTATTGCTGAAAGTAAAACTCCGGGTCTCAGTAGCAGGACACCCATTTTGGAAGATTCTAAACAGATGGAGGTGGAAAATAAAAGAATACCAACTAACAAAAAATGTGATTTGGTAAATGACTCCTCACCGAAAACTCAGTGTTTAAAAGGAGAAGGCACTGAAAGAAAAGAGAAAATGAAAAGGTCCAAAACTGCTGCCATGCAGAATGTAGCAGTTAACAGTACAACAAATACAAGTGACAGTGAAAGCTCTTACTCAGAGCCTGAGGAAGGAGACTCTGAAATCAGCTCTGATTATGAATCCATGATGCAAAACTGTTACCGCTTGGACCTCACATTAGATGACTTAAAAACATTGGCTGCTGAAAACACTGAGGCACCAGCGGAAGAATCAGACGGTACCCAGGGTTCCAGTCAGCGCAGCATAGAAGATAATCCAAAAGGTGATGTTGTAAATAAACCGAAACTTTCTAAATTTCGCCCTGAAGTTAAAAAAAAATGTATCTGTCCTGAAGATGTGGTTGCTGAGATTTTAGCTGGGGAGGAGAATGAGGCTGAAGAACGCTCCAAGGGATGGAAGAACTCACGTCTGAAATATCAGCCCTTCAGAGGAATGGGGTCCCTGTGTGAGAAGGAGTTACCCGTGGACACTACTGGTGTAAAGGAGAGGCCTATAGGAGCTGTAGGGCTTGAAGCTTGTGTTCCTCAGGGTGAGGAGGAGCCAGCTAAAAGGCAGCCTAAGAACCGTCCATTGCATTCACTTGAAGTCACTGATAAAAAGAGAAAAAATCTGCATTGTAAGGAGCAGAGGGAACTGTCAGATGCTGCCTTCTTAGCAGATGAGAGCGATTGGCCTGTTTCCCAGCGTCGGTTACAAGAAGAGAGCAAAGATGTGAGTTCTTTGCAGGAAGACCAAAATTCAGAGCATGGAGATGCAGATCAGAGTGGAGGTGAGGGCAGTGATTCTGTGGTATCACAGAAACCCATTAAACGACAACTGAAAAGCCCCAAACTGCTCTCCAAAAAATTGAAGAGAGATGTAAGCAATGAAAAATCTGAGTGTGATGCTAATAAATGTGAGGATGGAAAGAAGAGCTTTCAGGAAAATAAGAAGCCTTGTCTTTGTGCTGCTGGTTCCAAGGATCCTGATACAAACCAGAAGCAGCTGCAGGATAACCAGAGGAGGCTGGCAGCTCTGGAAGAGAGACAGAAAGAGAGAGAACTACAGAAGCAGCTCATTCAAGGAGCTCTTTCCAATCTGGTAATTACACTTCTGTCTGTATGGCATGTGGTGAAAGAAAAAGGGAAATTATTACTTGGGATTTAAGGTATTTTAAAGTCGTATTCAGGAATTTCTGATTACATGACCAGTTTTCTTCTGAGTATATGAAGTAACGTTTATTGCTGGGATGTCTCCAGAATTGCCAGAGTAATAGTAGATTCCTCCTTTCATGTCATGGAAATGTCTTTTAGATATTTATGTATGATTGTAGGAAGTATTTGAGATGTTTGGCTGGACAGTTTTGCTCTTCCATAGGATCGCCAGCCAGCAGCGAAGCATAAACACATCATCTTCAATTTGGATGTGGAAAGTGAGGCTGAAGTAGACGAGGTGTTCAAGGAAGACGTGAGTTTGGGAAATGTGCATGAAGAAGTAAGTGTTACTGGGGAGACGTCCAGTATTCTGTAAGGTAATTCCATATCAGTATGACTCTACCTTTATTCGGAAGAGTGTTTTTCATAGTGAAGTGACAGAAAAAAGTAGGTAAGGTTTGAATTGGTATGAATTGATATGAATGATTCTTCTGCTTTTTGCTAATGTGAGACAGGTTTCAAAGATCTGAACCATGTACCTCCTAAAGGTGGAGAGCTTGGAGAATTTTATAAGGAGATTGAGATTTGTATAAAAGATACTCTGATTTTGATTAAAAGAAAAAGTGCTTAAGTTGCAGGGCTTATAATTTGTTTTGAAATTTCGCTGCTCTTAGTGAAGGAAGAGGAAGAGATTTGGCTGGGAAGTGTAGAAGGGCTCTGCTCTTTCCAACAGTTGATAGAAACTGTGTTAGTGCAATGTCTTGTCTTTGAGAGGACGTTATGGTCCAAAGTTTTGGGGGACTTCTTTGCACCTTACCTAACCGAGACCTTATTTGCAGACTCCTCAGGGTTTTACTGCCGTGCTTTTCCTGAAGTAGAACTTCTTGTATTTTCACCTCTCTGCTAAAGCTGCAACCATGGGTTTTGCTTTTGTTGGTAAAATTTGTAAATGTAGTAAGATTTTTGTAAATATAGTAAGATTAGGACCATTGTCACTATTAAGTTAAAACTTTCTTTTTTCACTTTTTGTCACATTTAGCACTGTTAAATACAGGGTAAGAGATATAAATGTAAAAGATATGCTTGCCTTGAATTTTCCTGTTCTTTAAAAGAGCTGCTAATCCTACAGATAATTGTCCTGAGGCCATGGAGTGCCCACTTTTTTTAACTGTTGTCTGCTTTTTTTCCTGTTTTCTTTTTGTTTAACAAAGGGTGAATCTGCTCCTAAAGCTTCAGGAAGACTCTTTGAAAGCAGCGAGGATGAGCAAGATGATACAGACAATGAGAGATTTCAAATTAAGCCCCAGTTTGAAGGAAAAGCTGGTGAAAAAGTGAGTGAGCCCGTGTCCATAATGCCACTGCAGAAGAACACGTCAGGTTTGCATCATTGCTGAGCAGGATTTTGGCAAACTTGCAGAACAATCCTCTTGGACAGAGGAAATGGTAGCATGGAGGAGATAATGTGTGTTGAGGCATGAAAGGAGTTTCTCTGGTTTTGTCATCTGTGAATATAAGGGAGTTTCTGGAAAAGGCAGTGGGAGCTAAAGGTTATTAGCATGTTTCTGTAATTGTGGTGAAAAAGGCTACTGAATGTTGACAATTTTCTTCTTTAGTGCTTAATAGGATCTATTTCATTTTCTTTAGCTCTTGCAGTTGCAGTCGAGGTTTGGCACAGACGAAAGGTTCCGCATGGATGCTCGATTCCTTGAAAGTGACAGTGAAGAAGAAGGTAAATCTGCTCGTGCTTCCTGGTTATGGGCGGTGATACAGCTGTATCATGGAGCTGTTGTTTTGGATGCCTCAAGCAACTTATGGGCTACTTTTGCTTCTTTGGCTATTCCTTTAATAAAATAACTCTGCCCTGGCTGTACATAGCTTGTGTTGGTAGCTGTGTTTGCTGAAATATGTGTTGCAAAGCTATGTAACAGCTGGTTGAGACGTACTTGGTTGGTAAATGGACATTTGAAAATATTTTTTAATACAGGAAGATATCAGAGCGTGCTTATCTATTTTTTCACAGGGTAAGTGGCAATTCTTTGACCACGACATTCATTTAAGCTGTCTATTCTGTAGCCATCCTGCAGTGCACAGCTGGTTTGCCAGCCTCAGAGATAACTTTATACTTTCTTTTTAACGGCAGGAGGCAGAAAAGCTGAAAAAGGCAAAAACTTTTAAATATTCTCCCTCCTCCCCCAACCAAAATTGTTAGTGTAGTTTTCGAGATTCAGAATTTGGTTTTGAAACTTAAATTTTTGCCTGGTTCTGCTATTCCCTTTACTGCTTCAGTGCGATCTGTACAGTGTTTGGCAGTGGCAGGGCACGTGCACAGATACGTGATACAAACAAGGAGCAGCTTAAGTAACTGATCTGTTTCTCACATGAAGTAGGTGCCCATGATGCTTCTAATTGAATTTTTTTGCAGTGCAAGGAAGAAAGGCTCTAACATAGCTATAAAATAAAGGAAGTGACGGGTAGATGTGAAAGAGCTGTTCTTCACTGCAGTGATGTTATATATCATAGGCTTACCTAGATCATAGTGAGTTAAAAATAATGTATTTTTCTGATAGCAGAGACAAACATCTTGAAGACAGATGAGGATGAAGAGCTTGCTGCTGAGAAAAAGAAAAATCTGCAAATACTGGGGAGCCTCTTGAATATCGACTTGGAACACCCGAAGGCAACTAAAACAGGCACAAATGCTAAGAAATTCAAGTATGAATCATCCATTATCAGAAAAGAAGGAGTTTTAGGAAGGCTTAATTTTAGCCAGTGTTTTACAACTAAAGTTTCTGCCTGGCTGACTGAGAAGTGTTTCCTTCTGCTGCATGCATTTCAAGTCAGTCTTTAGTGCTTTTTTCTGACTTGAGTCTCCCAAGAGATTTTACAACTGGTAATTACCATTGTTTAGGGAAAAAAATCCTGGATGCCTGCTGGCATTTCTTTTAGTAGATTTTGAATGGTTGGATAGTTGGTTATGAAAATTAATATTTTAATAAGTCCATGCCCATGTAAGATACTTTTCTGTTCTCTGTGGAGACAAAGTTAAATTGGCTAAACAAAGAATGTTACCGTAGGAGAGTTCTGTGAATGGCAATGTTCTCTGATACCCAGTTAATGACATAGTATGTAACTGTTTAAAAGCTGTTGATTTATGCCATGAGGATTAACTTAGGGAGAGGAGGGGAAATACGTGATCACCGTCTTGCATTGCCATAAGGCAGCATGGGCTTGGCTACATCTGTATTGGAGTCAGTCTAAACCTTAGACTGCTGTAGCTGGAAGTCCACAAAATGTTTAAATTGTGAAAGGTGGGCATAGTGGGGTTTTGTTTGTTTGTTTTTCTTGGGATGTTTTTCCCTTGGAGTACCTTCATTAATGGAATGATTGGTATGAGAAGAAGTAGATACAGACAGATGTATGGATATGGATAGCTGTATTGCTGTAGCTCTTCAAAAGATAAATAGATGTAGGTATAAACTTGATCTTGCTGTACAGCACATGCAATGCAAGTTCTGTTATATGTGAAATATCACAATTTATTAAAGCCACTTCTGTTTTTAACTTTTCCCACTGCAGACACTAGCAGGTACTTTGTAAATGCCAGTTAGGTTTTGGAGTGTTTTGGAACTTTTTTGGCAAGGAAGCCAATGTGAATTTGACTCTGACTGTAAAGGTGTACTGTAGTTTTCAACTGAGCTTTTGCAATGTCTCATGGGTTTTCTTTTCCTTTTTATAGGGATATTAATGCTCTCCGCTATGATCCCACAAGACAGGAGCACGCAGTCTTTGAAAGGAAACAAAGTGTTACAGAAAAAGAGAGGTAATACTACAGCTTAGTAACTATAATTGTGAGATTTATTCCCATGGAAAAATGGCTATAGAAGAAAACTGAGTTTGAAACTATGCAGGCTGCTGTCTTTTCTTTAGTTATTGCTGTTATTGCTAAAGGACAAGAATATGCTAAAGTCAAGGCATTGTGACCACTAAAATCACCATGTGATATCATATTTTCTTTCGAGTCCATCTATTCTCTGCATGCCATTTTCTCCCTTCCCTTCTCACCTTAAGTCTTAAGACTTCAAGATTTGTAAATCTGTAGGAGAAAAGTATTAGCCCTTAACATCTCTTTTCCCAGAAGAAAACTCTGTTCTAAATAGCTTGGATGCTGTCACATAGTAAGTAAAATGCGGGATGTGGTTAATTATGAAGCAGACTTGGTGCTACCTTTAGAGTCAAAGCTTGGATGCTTCCCTACTGCTTTCCCTCAAAGGGTGGGTAGCTTGCAGGAGATGAAAAGAAATGAGTCAAAAACCTAAACTAAAAGGACAGTCATGCTGCTCTATAAACCTATTTTCTGGCAGTAGGACGTATCCTAATGCCTGAACCTGGAATTGCTAAGAAAGAATTAAAATAAACAAAACCACCCCTCATCCACCCAAACCTTGGAAGCGAGCCACTCATTAATGTGCTTAGGTGAGCTCAGGAAGACATTAATTGTAAAACTTTTAAAAGTTTTGTGCTGTGTTTCTCTCCTTTAACAATCTCATTTCAGTAAAGCTAAAAGGAAGAAGAAGAGGGAAGAGAGTGAGAAACTGCCTGAGGTGTCAAAAGAAACATATTATGATATTGCTGTGGATTTAAAAGAGTTGTTTGGCTCTTCAAAGAGCAGAGCAGCAAAAAGTGAAGAGATACCCTGGGACAAAGACGATGTAGGGGATTCTGCCCCACCGGACCATTTGGGAGCCAGTGCTGGCAGTGACGAAGCTCAGGATTCCAGTACTTTCACGTTTTCCTTCTTTGGAGACACAGAGAAGTCAGATGTAAAAGAAGGTAACAGCAGAATGTACATAAAGCCGTTTATAGTGAGTAGTTTTGGTTGGGTGCCGTACAGTAACAGCGCATAGAAATGCAGAGTCCGGGGGATTTTCAGGGGCAAAAGTTAGTAATTATGCAAAATCATTACGATCTATACTCGTCAAGATAGTTGTTGTTTAGTCATGGTGAATTCAATGTTCGCATCCCAGGAATTTTGAAAGGAGAAGGAACTATTATTAATTTGTTTTTGAACAGTGGAAAAATTTGCTGTCATCCATTAAATTTCTCAAATAGACAGGGAAACAAGGTAATATACAAGTCAAATCCGATTTCATAGAAACCAGCAAGATTTGAAATAGGTGTGTAAATTAAGGTAGTATTCTGAGGCTTAGAGTTGACTCCAACATCTAAGAACATTTTATTATGTACTTCATTTTATTGCTGCATCTTTAGAAAATTGAAATTGAGTAATGTGATTATTAGGGTGTCCTAACCTAAGAGAAAATCAAGTGTTATGAAACCAAGATTAAAGAACCAGAAATCAATTCACTTTATAGGTAGTAATGTAGGAATGAAAGAAACTCTCTAATATTAACTGAAAAAAAACCAAACAAAAAACTCCATGCAAATTGTCTTGTTTTCCAAAGTAGAATTTTCTGATTGTTCCCTTTATTATACTAAAATAGGATTTGTGTTTCATGATCTGGTTACTGTTGTGTTTGGATATTGGCACTGTTTTATATCAGCAGAGAGAGGCAGCACAGGCACGGTCTTCTCTGTTCTCGTCATCCAGACGAGTGCTGCGTTCATACATTGAAAGAGAAGGGCTGTAACCTTAGTCCTTCTGGTGAGGTGACAGCCCGTGCTCAGGTACGTGCTTGAGCTACTGCATGTAAACTGGGCTTCTGGCAACTGGCTCTGTGCTGCAGGCAGGAATACATGAAAATGGCATGGCTTAAGCACAGAGAAAGAATAAACTAAGGCATTATGAGTTTCTCTGCAAAGCAACATGTTAAGAGAGTTCTCAGTGAAAGAGAGCTTTTATTCCAACTTCTGCAAGCTGAAAATATCAACAGGCTTGATTACACCCTAGGCAGTTGGTAAGGATTGTGAGGTTGGACTGACCTGGTAGAACCCTTGACCCTAACAACAAGCTTCAGAAGGACTCCTGGTCTTTTTCCTTTTCTGCGATGATTGTAAAGGGTGGTAGAAACCTGGGAGGGGAGGTTTCTGTCCTTCTAAAAATCTCTACTCTACTTTAAGTTCTTGCTGAAGTTGAAATTTTAACTGGGAAATAAAGGGATAATATGGTTTTTCTTTAAATTGTGATGTTATTGCAGAGCCCTACGTAATTGAAACAATAAAACCTGTAAAAGTCACATGGCAAGAAGATCCACGCTTCCAAGACAGCAGTTCTGACGGTGATGATGAACCAGAGGAATCAGAAAGTGAAAGGGACAAAGAAAAGCAAGTTACATTTATATTTCTTTACAACTTAGCTGTAGTAGTTTGATACTACAAGAATATTAATAGCAGCAGTCGGGTGATGGGAAACCAGCGTCTTCATTCTACGTCTCTGAGCCATGGAAGTTATTTTAGAAAAACATTCCTTGCTGCACAGAATGTAATATTCAAAAATCCCAATACCACACTTGGTCTGAAGTTGAATATAAAAGCTGCCTTTCCAGTTCAGTACATGAGAACTTAACCTGCATAGTGGGTTTTGCCAAAAGTAAAATATATATTTAGTTTTCTTAAGATGCATTTTTGTAGAAGGTTATGTGGAGTAGCGTTCTTCAGCGCATGCTGTCTCTGTGAAGTGTCACAGCTTTAACTTACATTAATGGGATTAGACAGTAACTTTTATGATGCTAAAATTCCTTTCTGTTTACGTAGGTTTTTCTCATTACCACAGACAGAAAATGCAAGATTTTTCTTCTTCTCCAAAGATGATGAACGATTAAGAGGTATAACAGAACTTGCTCAGCCCTACTTTTAACCATTACTGAAATTCAGTAAGAAAAAACACTGCTTAGTTATTTGTGTTTTGTAGTTGAAACTCAGATGAGAGGTTTAAGTTCAGAAAAATAAAACTGCAAATTTCCATCATTACTTGTGGTATAAATTGTGGTAGTGCATACCATGAGAATGTCCTGGTAAAATAAATGCTGAAGGCTTGAGTGCTTTGTATTTTCCAATAATTGCCTGGTACGTGGCTGGTCTCCTAGGGCTTAGCAAAAACAAACCACCTGACAGGTGATCTCAACATTCTGGATCCTTTTAGACACACATCCGGTTCTCAACTTTTTGTGTGTTTCTCGTGTTATTGTTATGAATATTCTCTGTTCTTACCAGCCATGAATGGCTACATGTCTCTTAATCCTAAATACCGTGGGGTTTGTTCTTGTGATTATAACTTCATAGTTAAAACCAAACCAAACAACAACAAAACCAACCAGCCAAACGGAAACCCACAAGGCACCAAACAATCGCTTTTGATATTTTATACAATAATCAGGACAGCTTTAAATAATGTTTCTTTCCTGAGACATTTCAGAACTCGCATCATTAAACGCGCCTGTAAAAGTCACTGTGTTCACGCAGTGAATGTGCCGTAATCCTCCAACCTGTCCGATCTACAGCACTGGTTAAAACTGAGATTGGAACCCTTAGCCGACATACATTTTCTTGGGAGACAGGATAACGGTGCTGAGCTTTTAATGAAACAGATGCTGTTTCATTGCAACCTGTATTTCAGCATATTAAGGAACACTGCTGCTGCCTTTGACTTTTTCTAGTGTAGTACCTAGCATCTCTCTTTGAGCCAATCGTGCTGTGGGGGCAAGAGAGGAATAGGAAGGACAGGCCTTCTGACTTGAGTGCTGTGTTGCTTGTAGGATTCACAAACAACAGCATATTCAGAAGTGTTTAACCATATTAATTTTGGCTTCTGTTTTTTGTAGAGGGCCCCAAGTTATTTTGTAGATCACTAGACTTCAGTGAAGAAAAAGATGACTGGGAAGACAGACGTAGATTATTGCTTGAGGTGAGTATTCTGACAGCCGTTACTTGGTAAGAGGCTGACAGCTTAGCACATGGAGGGAACATGGCTGTTTATCTCCTTATTTGCATTAAAAATGAATTCAGGACCTTAAAAAGAATTGAAACTTTATAATTATCAGGGGGCTAAAAATTGTTAATGTAGAATTGTATATTACACCATG
Source organism: Clamator glandarius (assembly GCA_033459285.1). NCBI lineage: Eukaryota > Metazoa > Chordata > Aves > Cuculiformes > Cuculidae > Clamator > Clamator glandarius. The sequence goes on along the minus strand of JAUNZM010000711.1, from coordinate 802,579 downwards.
TTATATGTCATGTCCAGTCAGGTGAACTGCTGAATTCCTGTATTGTACAGGACTGATTATTTACTGCATGTATAAACGTGTTTGAGACTTAACAGGTGGATTTAGAAACTTCTCCTAATATTATGTTAAAATTGTAATATTTTCAGGAGTGCCGGAAGAAGCACAAGGATGCAAGAAGGAAAGTGAAAGCAAAACAATAAATTTTGTCTTGCTGGTCAGCAGAAGTTGCAGAAAAATGTTACTTTTGAAATTCTAGTGTTTCAAAGACTTAATAGGGAATAACTGGAAAAGACTGTTAAACTTGTTTCTTAACGGAGACAGCTTGCGGTCCTGCTACCTTTTCTCCTGGAGGCAGCACATCCCCGCAGCACTAAGGAGTTCAGGAGAAAGGTGCTGGGCCACCTGCGGTATTTGGGTGCCATCCTGAGCTGTGCACCCCAGCACCATGTCTGAGTGACTAACAGCTGTGGTGCAGTCAAGGAGAGCTGGAAGGCTGAAGCAAAGAATAACGGTGACCAGAGCGCAAAGGAAAGCCAGTGGGGTGGCTGTGCAGGTTTGGACAACCCTTTGCTCTCCAGGCAAGCGACAGGTACGCTGATGGGCCTGAACGCAGCGGCAGAGTTGGTTCAACAAAGCAGGGAGCAGCTGCCCTTCCTGAGGAAAGCAGCAAACCTGGTGGAGCTGATGGGCTTTTCTGCCAGCCAGGAGGTAATGAGGAAGGGAAGGAGGCGGAGATGGCCCCAAAGAACTCGGGGGCAGCACTTTGTCCTGTTTTTGGTTGCCGTGATGGGGCAGTCCCCCCGTGGCTCCTCAGTGCGAGCAGCCCCTTCCCTCAGCTTTCCTCCCTGCTGCACGGCCAGGTGTGCTCCGGGCTCTAAATTGGAGAGAGATGGATTTGATGTGTGGGTGGATAAATAATTGCTTGAATGGTTGCATGCAGAGGGTAGTCCTCAGCGGCTCCATGGCCAAGCAGAGACCCGTGACAAGTGGTGTCCTTTAGGGGTCCCTCCTAGGACCAGGGCCGTTTAATTCACCAGCGACTGAGGCAGCGAGGTCCAGCGCGCCCTCAGCAACTTTGCAGTTGACACTTTGGTTTGTTGTATTCACGAACGCCGTTGCCCTCGGCTCCCCGCGCAAGCGCCGTTGTTTCCCTGTCCGTTGCGTACGTAAAGCGCGTCGGGCGCGTGATCTCGGGGCGTGGCCTAGGTGGGCGGGTCCCGCATTTCCCGGCCCCGTCAGGATCCACCAATCAGGGCGTGGGTCCCGCTCTTCCGGTCCAGATGGGCTCCGCCAATGGGGGGGCGCGCGGGGCGTGGTTCCCGCCCTCCTCGCCCAGTTGCTAAGCGCGTTGTTACCCCGCGCGCCTATTGGTCGCTGCGCGCGCGCCGCCTCCCCTTCCGGCCATGCTCGCGCGCAGCGGTTGCATCATCGCGGCGCGCGCGGCGCCCGGTGAGGGGCGGGGGGGGGACCGCGACCGGGCCGGGGCCTGACAGGGGGTACCGGGGATCTGCGACCGGGCCGGGACCCGACGGGGGGTACCGGGGATCTGCGGCCGGGCCGGGACCCGACGGGGGGTACCGGGGATCTGCGACCGGGCCGGGGCCCGACGGGGGGTGCAGGGGATCTGCGACCGGGCCGGGGCCCGACGGGGGGTGCAGGGGATCTGCGACCGGGCCGGGGCCCGACAGGGGGGGTGCAGGGGATCTGCGACCGGGCCGGGGCCCGACGGGGGGTGCCGGGGATCTGCGACCGGGCCGGGGCCTGACAGGGGGGGAGCCGGGGATCTGCGACCGGGCCGGGGCCTGACAGGGGGGGTGCAGGGGATCTCCGACCGGGCCGGGGCCTGAGGGGGGGCGCTAGGGGGCCGTGACGGGCCCGCTGTCCCAGGCTCGCTTTGGGACTTATTTTTCGGTGAGAAAAATCAAATTCGCGTGGTTTGTGGCTCACGAAGCAGAACTGAGACCGTCATTGAATCACGTAATAGTTTTGGGTTGGAAGGGACCTCGCAGCCTCTCCGGTCCCACCCCTGCCATGGGCAGGGATGCCTCTGGTCTGTGGAATGTTTTGGAGTTTTGCTAGGTGGGACATTTCTGAGTGGGCTCTTTCGATCTAAGCTGGAGCACAGTTAATTTTCCTCTGAGTAATTATGATTTTTTTTTTTTGAAAATTAGGTAGAATTTCCACCTGAGAGCATGTTTTCTTTTTCTTCTAGATAAGAAGCTCAGTGTAACTTTGTGGCTGTTGTAGGACAACCTACAAACTCTGACACCTTTCCTGTTGAATGTTCTTGTCTTTTAGAAAAAGTGAGTGTATTTAAAATAACACTCCCTAGAGGTGCGTTGTCTTGAACTTAATACTTCTTGTCAATAGAAAATGGCTAGACAATCAGGAAGACAAAATTCCTTGTGCTTAATAACCTGTATGTTAGTTTGGAGTCTTGTCAAAAAGTCTTGGTTTTAGGTGCATTTGAGTAATAGTTTCTGTAATATCATTTGTGATGTGTCTACTCAGTCTGTGTCTGAAGTATTGAGCTGTCCTTGTTTCTTTTTTGATTTAGAATACCTAGGTTACAGTAATTATGCCTTTTTTTTTTGTAGGTATAAGGAAATTCTGTTGTCTAAGTTGAAAAAACCCTGACTTGTAGTGACTCTTATGTTAACTCTCATTAGTAATTCTTTTTCCTGATTCTATCTTAATAAACTTCTCTTGCAGTAGTGATAGAGCATGGATGCATTTGTGCCCTGTGGTTGCTGGACACTGGATTTTGCTTACAGTGCTTCAGTTGTTAGAAATGGGCCAAAAGTGATACTGTGATTTATGCATGGAGTCTGTGGTACGTGAGCAGCTTCCATAGCCCGGTCACAGTTACAGACTAAACCTGAAACACAGAGTTAATGTCTTTAGTAACTGGCCCACCTGCCAAGCCCCTGTAACCTAAACCTTTGCAGTTACCACTGAACTGCAGAGGCGGAGCTAGGTCCACGTAAACCGCGCAGCTCCTTAGTCCTCTTAGCAGGTCAGCTGTCTAATAGGAAATACACTTTAATGCTGAACTCTTTTATCATCACCTTTGTCTCTGGGACTGTGATCCAGTTACTGAGAAGTAGCTTTTTTGAGTGCTTTGAGATGTGATGATGGAAACTCTTGTACCAGTTGTGGGTACTGTACCTTTCTGTGCTGAGGCTGGTTATTGCCTTTTTAAGACTACATCCAGGCCATGTCTGTGTGTTCCTGGCCAGCTTGTAGTTTCCCCTCCAGCTGTTGTGCTGCCTGTGTACTATGTCGTGGGTTCCTTAATTAAGTTCTTGTCTTATTTGATAATTTGGATTCGCTAGTGGAGAGAATGATCTGTCCGTGATACAAAAAATATGAAAGGTGGAGTTTGTCACAGAATCAATAGGTTGGAAAAGACCTCCAGGATCACCAAGTCCAACCATTCCTTTCAACCACTAAACCATCTCCCTGAGCACCTCATCCCACCCGTCTTTTAAATACTTCCAGGGAGGGCGACTCAACCACCTCCCTGGGCAGCCTGTTCCAGTGCCCAATGACCCTTTCTGATGTCCAGCCTGAACCTCCCTTGGTGGAGCTTGAGGCCATTCCCCCTTGTCCTGTCCCCTGTCACTTGGGAGAAGAGCCCAGCCTCCTCTTCTCAAGAACAACCCTCAGCTCCCACAGCCACACCCATGCCTGTGGGTTTCATTCTGGAGCACACTTCATATGGGTCCAGGCCCTGAACTAGGACGTTCTGTGGTGTTCTGGGTTTCATTTAAGTAGATGTTTTAGAACTCCCCCATATGTTCATCTTCTTTTTTTCTTTTCTCTGCTTGGTCATTGCTGGGAAAGAATGGTTCAACAAGTTCCAGAAAACATAAGTTTTCCAAATGAGGAAGAGAAGATATTGGAGCTCTGGAAAAATCTTAGATGCTTCCAGGAATGCCTGAAGCAATCAAAGAATAGACCTAGGTAAGAACCTGCTGAAAGCTTTGGCAGCTGTGTGTGACAATGCAAGGCTAGTGTAGCTCTAATTACAGCTTTTGTCAGCTTAGTCCTGTTAACAGCAGCTGCTTGCTTTGCAGATTGCAGCCTTGGCTAATGCTGCTGTCGAGTTTTATGTTTCACTTCATGAAGAATCAACAGTATGCAAACAGTAGTAATAAACTTGTCATTTCCCAGTTGGTGGGTTTATGAAAGAGAAGTGCAGGTAAGCCAGGCCAACTCTTTCCTGTGTTAGCTGTGGAGCAGAGTGTTAGCACTTTCAGTAGGAAGGGTGGTAGAGCTGCCATTCAGTAGGAACAGGATGAGATGAAACAGTCCCTTTAATCCCACTGCTGTGCTGGCTGGCAATAAAAGAGGAAGGAATTTATGTTGTCCTAGTAAGACGTGAGAAGCATAAGCATACAGATACACTTGTCCTGTTTGAAGATTTGGTACTCAGTTTTTTGTTTTAATTAAGAGTGTTGTCCTGTGTTGTAGGTTTAACTTCTATGATGGTCCTCCGTTTGCAACTGGCCTACCACACTATGGCCATATCCTCGCAGGAACCATTAAAGACATTGTAACCAGATTTGCTCACCAGAGTGGTTTTCATGTTGACAGAAGATTTGGCTGGGATTGCCACGGCTTACCTGTGGTATGTGCAGCAAGACTCCCTACAGATACCTCTGTTGCATCCTCTCTCCCATGTTGTTACCCACCTATTAGCCATGTTTCTGTTGCTCTTATGCCTGGGTTTGTTGATAAAAGACAAACACAAGTTCTTTATCTGGTGAGTTGCTCTGGATTTTGCCTGTGTGGTGATTTCAGGTACTTCCTACAGGTTACCTGCCCTCTCCAGGCACTCTGTTCATTACTATATATGTATTTCAGAAAACATTTTTTTTCTTTTTCTAGAGATAGTAAAGAAACAATCATACCAGGAATATCCTTTGATAACATCTGCTTAGTTCTGGTGCATTTCTCATGAAATTTGAAAAGGAAAGGGAAGCCCTGTAGCCTCAGTAGAATGCATAGAACATAGACTATGCAGAGAAATCCTGAAAGCTTTTGATGACAAGTGTGTTCTTCATCTGGTTGTTTTCAATGCTCCCAGGAGTACGAGATTGACAAGACCTTAGGCATTAAAGGGCCAGAGGATGTGGCGAAGATGGGGATTGAAGAGTACAACAACCAGTGCAGAGGAATTGTAATGAGGTACTCAAAGGAATGGGAGGTAAGGGAAGGTTCAGTGTGTATTCTGCTCTACGTTTTTAGCTGTATCTGTGAGAGGTTTTTTGGCTAGAGGGAACTTCATCCCCCTGCCTGTTTGATGCGCATCACCAATGATTTTTTTTGTTGCTTTTAGAAATAAGAAAAGAGTTTGTTCTCATTTGTTTTGTTTTCCATAATTGTTCCTTTTAACTTGTCACCAGCTGGTATTTTTGCAGTGCTGATTAGTCCTGGTACTTAGTCTTTTGGCTGGCAAATGGATTTTGCTTTTTGTGCATAAATTTGTGCATGTATCTGTGTGTATTTGCACACACAGACATGCATTTTAATTTATTAATAAAAAGGATTCCATTCACTTAAATATCATGTTTGTCATTTGGCTGGTAATAAATTAAAATAATTTGCCAGAGGAATTCCTGGCATTCCTGTTGGAGGTGGGTAATAAACACTATCTGGAGAGGCTAGCAAGTGTTTGAACCTTGTAAAAGGTTCTTTGTATGTGCTGAGATCTTGGTGCTGAGATCGAACGTAACACTTCAACTTGATGGATACAAATATTCCTAGGCTTTGGATCTTAAAAGTGGAATGTCAGAGTGGCTTGAAGGTCAAGATCAAAACTGATCTATTTCAGGAGCTCAGGTGATGTGAAAATACGTAGGGGAGAGTTGATTTGTTTAGTTTTCCCTTTACATTCAGTCTGACATTCAGTGTGTCTGTGTTGAAGGTGCAAGAACAAGTGCCTCAGCTCAGTTTCTGGCAGAACTGGAGGTTCTGATAGTGATGAGGTCAACAGAGAGAAACCTCTTGTCTGATGGTTCCCATAGCTAGCTCTTCACTCAACAGTTTTCAAGTTTCCTCCCAATGGATGTGACTGGAAGCTGTCCTGAGACAGGGACTAATGCCTGTTGGTCCTGGGGTCTTTGGCAGCCCTGTTGTGGCTTTGAGAAGTCCAAGGAGGCAGTTGGCCCCAAAATAGCTGTGACTTCTTGTGACATAACTTTATTTCAGTATTTCTTTGTCTTCCAGTTGCATCATGTTTTCATAGAACTGAAAGCTGATAAGCTGTGTTTTCTGGACTTTAACTGTCTCTGCAATGAGCAGTTCTAAAACTAGAAGCAGTTTTCAGGCATTTGAACCTTGGCTGAACCCTCAGTGATCCAGCATTTCTGCTGGATGGATGATCCAAGGTGATCCACTGTTTCTGTTAGTGTTGAACATATTTGCCTGTTGGGTGACCTTGGTTCTAAGCAATTATATTCACAATTTAGTCCTTGCCTGTTTTTCTGTTTAAATGCACTGTTTTGAACTATTGTCAGGCTAAAACTTGTCTTGGTTGTGTTTCATTGATATGGGACAAACTACGCTTTCAGAAATCACTGCTTTACAAAACAAATATTGGCAATTAATCATGATCTTTAATGCTGAAGACTCCTTTCAGTCTGTGTTTGTTTCTTAACAGTTGAGTGTTACCAGATTAGGACGCTGGATTGATTTTGAAAATGACTATAAAACTCTTTACCCTGAGTTCATGGAGTCAGTGTGGTAAGTTAATTTGCATGCGTGCCTTTATATGTATACTTCATTAATTAGCGGGCTTACATTTTTGCCACGAGAGGGAGATGCTGGCCTGGGATTTTCTGTTGGCAGCTCCATCTAGTTTTTGCCTTCCCTGATCAGCTTGCTAAGTTTACAGCTATATTTACAAGTGGGATTAAATATTCAGTGTTTCTCGGAGTAGTTTTTTCTATGCTGTTAGTAGGCAGTGTTCTTTAGAAAGCAGAGATAAAGTGGGGCTTTATTCTATAGATATCTTGGTTAACTGTTTTTGAAAGGCAAGCAGAACACCTTCAATGCGAGTGCTGTCACTTGTCACGCTCTGCATTAATTATGCTCTGAGATGGTAAGCATATATTAAATATTTTTTTTCAGCTCGCACAGAAACTTCTCAAATTATCCAGCTCTAATGTGTATGCTGAAAGCTGATGAAACTGTTCATAAATCTTTTTTATAACAGGTTGATTTATATTTCTGCAATTTTAAGTTTGGATCTGAGTGGACTGTATGTCATCTCCATATGTCTGTCTGTATTTTCCCCAACTATCTAATCTACAGGGTAGTAGTTATTCTGATTAAGATACCGTGGGACTTTCATGACAGTGGGCCAGTGTGTATCTCTGGGTGTTTTCATTTCAGGCTGCAGATACAAGTCGGTGCAGTAGTCTATTTGCCTTTTATGTGAAGATTGTGATTTTAAACAGAGGCAAGATGCTGACTGAAATACAGGTCCAGGTTCTGAGGCAAGAAATGGCACCTTGCAGAAGAAGGTGCTGCTGGCCGGGATAGTGCTGGTTGCTTAGCAATGAATAAGCTGTTTATCTGGAAAGGGACCAGAAAAGTGATCAGAATAGTTTGAAAATGTAGTTTGAGTAAAAGAGTTGTTAAAGTCAGCAGTGTTGAGCGATTTGGATGTGGAATTTGAAATGACCAGACTGCTGAAACTCCACATTTTAAGTTGAGTTTAGCGTGATAAGGCTTGCCCTCCACTGCCTTTTGTTTTAAGGTAGGTGACCTGTGGACTGTATAAGGCCCGATAAGCTGATCAGTGCTGGTGATCCTTTGGTCAACCAGGCAGTGTTCAGATACAGAGGAACTTTGGGTTTTGTCAGAAGTGTGCTTCTTTTCCAGCTTCTGCTCATCTTGAGCATTGGCTCACTTTGTTGTACTGCAATATTGTGTGCTGACTTGGTTGTTTCAAGAAGACATAAGGATCCAAATACGCTTCAGGCCAAGCAGAGTTCTGGACTTGAACAGAGTCCGGGGCGAGACGAGGTGATGGAGAATGTGAACGTAAATTGTAGGACCACAAAACTTAGATGATGACTGTGCTTGGTCAGGTGTGCCCTCTTGTGGAAAGTGCTTTTTGTATTGTCAGGATTTACTTGGGGTGGTTACAGGTATGTCTGGCCTGGATTTGTCTTTTTTGTAGCACTGGTTGCTGTAGTGAGTGCTTAAGATCGTGTGGCAAATGAGCAGCCGTTTTACCACGTGACTTCTCTCTAAATTATGACAGATTTTCAGCCTTGTTAATAGTTCAGATTTCAGGTTGTCTGTGTGTTCAAGAAATTTGAGAAAGATTAATCAGCATTACAGACTTGTGGGAAACCATGCTGATAAAATCAGTTAAAGCTAAAAATCAGCCAGAAATACAGTTGCAATCAATTTTCTTTCCTTTTGACTTGCAGATGTTGTCTTTAGTCAATGACTGTTCATTCAGAGCAACACTCCAGCTAGAGCAGAGCCCCATTTTGCAGCTGCTTTACTAGATCTGAAAATATAAGTGCAATCTCATGTTCTCTGTTTACTTCCAGGTGGGTTTTCAAGCAGCTGTACGACAAAGGACTAGTGTACAGAGGTGTTAAGGTTATGCCTTTCTCAACTGCGTGCAACACTCCCCTGTCAAACTTTGAGTCCCACCAGAATTACAAGGTAAGTCAGTATAGGCGTACACTTTACATTGCAATTGGGTTTCTCTATTGTCTCCAGTTTGGATTTAGTAAGCTTTACTGTTTTTTGCTCAGTAGTATGTAAAGAAACTATCAAACTCTAAATCGATAGGAAAAATTCAGGTAAAATGGTTACTTTTTATTATCTTTTGCTGATTTGTTTGGATCACATGCGACTGTCTGACAACTGAAATAATTACTTTGCTCATACCTATTTCATATTTCATATCTATGTATATATTTCAGATTAATGAACTTTCTTTAGAACAAAGATTGATGGGGGTATTTTTTATGTATGTGTGCCACTTTGCCATAGAGTTTTAACGAAATATTTAGATGCCATTTCCCACTCCAGAACCAGTAGTGCATCTGTGTGGGTACTGCTCTGCTGCTTCATGCAAAGATCTTTTTTTGTCTGCTAGAGGTGGTATATTGAAGACAGAAGTGTTGAGGGTCCGCAAGCTGACATGATTTATTCTTGGCGAGAGCGGTGTAAGGCAGCTGTTATCTCTCTTGCTGTGGAAAGCAGGCTTTGGCTTCTGTTTGTTGGTTCAGTGAGAATCAGGAAACAAGTCTTATTACTTGGCAGCCTGGATGTTGTTTTTTTATAGCTTGTAAAATGTTTTTATCTGCCTGGTCAATGCATTGCTTCAGAAAATGAAGTGAACAGCCTGCAGTGTTTTTTGACAGTTGGTGGAGACAGGAATGCAGCCGTAGCTCCATCATTGCTTGATATTAAATGTGGCTCCTAGGTTGTGTAATGGTTGTGTTTCACTGTTGGCTGCACCAGATGTTCACAGATAATTCCCCCTGGAGCAGCCCATAGCTTGACAGAAATAGCTGGCTGTCCCATGATGCTGTTAACTGTTCTGTGATGCTGTACGAAACCTAGGGAGCCTTGCACTAGACACAATGAGGCGATAGGACCTATTCTTGTGTTTAGGGCCAATGTATGTGGCATCCATTTTTGTTTGGCATTTAAAATGGATAGTGACTCATTTGAAGGTGAAATTTTGTTGACTGACTAACAAAGATCTCCTTCCCTGAGAATTTTTTACTCTTACATATTGACATGCTCTTGTTTTTATGTACCCCAGCCTTGTTTTTCTACCTTGTTAACAACAGCTTCTTAACAAGAGATAACATCTTCTTAAGTAATGACTATTCTTCCTGCATCCTGATTAAAGAAGAAAAGGAGGGGAAGAGTTTTATGTCTGAGAAAATGTTGATTTTCTTAGCAGTTGAGATTGATAAACTTTTAAAGTGGGATTGTAGGAGTTACCTGAGGGAGCTGGCCCTTGGCTCTCTTCGGTGTTTTGTCATATAATTCCTAAAATCTCACTGCTAAGCTGAATGTTTAACCCTGTGGCCTTGTTGGCCCAATGGTTTCTGCTGGTGTTTGGAGGAACATTGTGACTGGTGTTTTCTTGAAGCTTTCTTATGCTACTGCTTCTCCTCCTAGCACTACAGTGATGAACTAAGCAAGTTGCAAGATAGGTTTAGGTGGATGGCAGCAGTAGTTACTACTTCTTAGATCTATATTGTCTCACTAATAACTGCAGTAAAATTCTTCCCACTGTCATCCTCTTATTCCACCTTAGACTTTGTCTTCTTTTTTTTTAAGGATGTTCAAGATCCTTCGGTGATTGTGAGCTTCCCGCTGGATGAAGATCCAAGTATTTCTCTTGTTGCTTGGACCACTACTCCTTGGACCTTGCCCAGTAACCTGGCCCTCTGTGTAAACCCAGAACTGCAATATGTAAAATTGAGAGGCAAGTGTTAACTGAAGGTGATGAACAAATGCTTCTTTCAGCAGTGCCTGTGAATGTGTACTTGTATGATAGACTGTTCTATGCTAAATTCACAGCCCTTTGCTGAGGTTGGATCAGTGATACTTCGATGGGTGAGGTTTACTTCCTATGTAGCTGGTGATATCTGACTGCTATGTTCTTCTGTCTTACGTGCATTGTGAGGACTGTTGCCTAAAAAATGTTGATAAATGAAATAAAGAACAAGAATGCATTTTATCTTAAAGTTGCATTAGATTTGAGAGGCAGGGAAGTGTGACTGTATGTCCCCTGTTTTTTTACCTCGCTCCATTGTTGGAGCTCAGACTTGCGGGTGAGTTACTGCTGGATGACAGCAAAGTTGCAGTAACTGAACACCTCTGGACTCGTAACCAGTAACAGACCCAAGATGTTGCACTCTAGTCTCAACCTTACTAAACTGTGGTTTTGTAGCTGGAGAGAGAAAATTATGAAGGTGTAATTTCCAGTTCCAACATAACCCCGTGGACCTAAATGTACGCCTAAGGTGATATTAAACATAAAAAGTCAGAGGCTTTTACAGTTAACCCCATATGTTTGTGTTTTCCTTAAAAAAGAACTAAAGATGTTTCGGTTTTCAAAAGTTTAAATGTAAACTTGGACATCTCAAGAAGTGTTACTGAGTGTTTTCAGAACTTGACACCTACATCTGCCTGAGGTGCTGAGTTGTTGGGTTTGGATGTCATTGGATTAGTGTCTGCCGGCAGGATAGTGACCATGACAAAGCTGGTAGGGTAGCAGTCTGGATAAAATTTGTCACTAAATTAAGAGATCAGAGTAGTTTGGGGTAGAAAAGTGGTTTCCTTCTTCATGTTTCACTTCTGACTTGTATTTACTTGCATAACATTGTTTGTAACAGTAAATCTCAGAAAAGCAGCATGAAGGACAATCTTTATTCCTAACTTCAACTTAATATTAACTTTGTGTAGTAATTGTCTGTCTTCAAGTTGTTTCCTTCCGTTGCAGTTAGATGTACCGAAACTTTTGAATTGCTTTTCTCTGGCACAAAGGTAATAGATGAAGGAGGATATTTCTGCCTCCTGAACAAAAATCACAGTGAAGATCAGTGGATGGCGTTTCATCCTGTGGTTTCTGTTTAAACTGAGCTTCTGAAGAGTGTTTATTAAGTGGCTGTGTGGGGAAGAGGAGGCTGGAAAGTAGCAGTTGATCAGCAGGATTATTATGGGCAGTTGTACCTGGTATGATACCACCTTGCATAAGTTGAAAGGTTTTGTAATGGTGTAAATGGGGGGATTAAATTGGGATTTATATAACTGTTCTATTTTATATTCTAGATAATGCCACAGGAAAGATTTATATTTTGATGGAATCCAGGCTGATAGCGCTGTACAAATCTGACAGTGAATGTGAGATACTTGACAGGCAAGTACATAAATCATTACACACTTATTAGCTTCCAGTATTTTTATAGATCAGAAGTTAAATGTTTAAAAAAGTCGGAGTTTACAGTTACCTAAAGATGGGGTTCCCTGCATATGTGTGTATCTTGCAAAAAGAAGAAATTGAAATTTGCTAGAACAAAGCGCTGTTCTGCACGAAGCTCTAAATAGAATAAGTTTCATTGGATCATTGTGTTGTAGTGGGGACCCTCCCACGCAGTGTTCCTTAGTTGTTCCTTTTCCTGAATGTTTTTGTAGAAAGACATTAGTTTAATTTAAAAATCTCAAAAACCTCTGGAGATTGTCCAAAAAAGAGAACCCAATCAGCCCCCAAAACCAAACCAATAAAACACAAACTCAGCAAAACGTGCACAGCACAAACCCACAATAAACAAAATGATGTCAAAGCCTAGAAGTTTTTTGAGAGTAACAGCCCTTCTTCACTGGCAGCAGTTATTTTTATTTTACCAGGCAATTGAAAGCTTTACAACTTGTAGAAGACATCTTAAAATAGGAGGATAAATCTTATTTCAGCTAAGCAATTACATGCAGTCATTGAATAAAGGGAATTAGAGCTGGAACATTTGCTTAAGGTGTTGTCTACTCCAATACCTTGTACCGTGACAGTTGAATAATTCTTATTTTGTATTTCTGCATTGATTTTTTTTTTCCTCCTCCCCCTCTGCTCTCCAGCTGAATTCTCTTCATCTATTACTGACTCTGCAGCAGTTTAAGCTTGTACTGGATTTGTAAACATTTTTTGCACTCACATCCTTCAGGGTTGACAGAGCTTCTGATCTCCAGATGTTTTTCCTCCCTTCAAAGCTATCGACAGAACCATTGAATCATGTCAGCATTCTGATAGCCTCTGCCAAGATATCACTGGGAATTTTCCTTTTATCTGGTAGTGAGTTAACAGTGGCTTTTTTTCTGAGAGTGCTTGTGGGTCCATGTATATGTGCAATCACCCAGTTAATAGCTATTTTCAGGTTTTTTATTTGTGTTCACGTAAATCTTTGTCCTCAGGTTTCCTGGCATTGCTCTTAAAGGCAAGAAATATAAACCGCTCTTTGAGTACTTTATTCAGGTAAGATGAACAAGTTTGGTGTTTGATACAAAGACTAACTAAAAACAATTCTGTGTTCCTTGTTTATCTTATGGAAATCTGGTGTCCTAAACAAAACCCATAATGTATTAAAGAGTTCAAAATTCCTGTCAAGGAATTTGGTTGAAAAACCGAAAGTTGACTTTTTTCTTTATTTCTTCCCTTAAGTTTTAAATAAACCCAGAGCATGCACTCGATAATAGTGCAGTATGTAACAGTAAGGGAAGAGGAAGAGAATGTATATATTTTAAAAAATTGATTAAAAATGGATAAAACATTTCAGAGAGTTGTCGTGGGTTGTAATACTGCTGGACAAGCACCTGGGAGTTCCTGTATGAGGTTTGGTCAGTTGTGTCTAGCATCTGTTCTGTGGCGTGTGCTGAAGGCAGGAGAGGTGAGAGAACCTCTGCAGGGAGCAGGACCTGCTCTTTCTAGCAAAAGGTCAAACAGCTGAATCTGAAACACCAGTCTGCATGTGTGAACATTTGGAAAAATGGGTGGATTCTTTGAGCCCTGCTCTAAGGAGTAGATGGACAGCTACTCCCCCCCTTTTTTTTCTTTTTTTATGATGGATGTCTTCTCTCAATGTACCCCTCTTCAGAACAAGCCAGACTGAATATCTTGCAATGTATTTGATTCAGCTGTGACCACACTGATTTTTTTTTCCCCTACTTTCGTGTTAAGGGATAGAAAGTAGCTCTGTTTTCCATTACCTACATCCTGAACACACTGCAGATTCTCAGATCTATTGCTGACAATTTCTTCCATCTTTTTTTTTCCTTTTTTTCCTTTGTTCTTGGCACCTTCTCGCTGTCTGGAGAAAATAAAGTAAAAATCTTATTTAAATTCAGAAGGTGCAGTTGAGGTACAGAAATGCAAGGAGACGTCTGTGTGTAGAATGCCTCTAGCTTTCCTGGCTGTCCCCTTAATGACAGGAACATATTGATCTGTGGTGAGTTCAGCTGTGTGAAGACATGTGGCTCAAACAGTAATTGGCTATGAGACCTTCTGGATATGTCTTGGATTTAGTAACATCTGGCGCTGTTTAAATGAAGTGTTCCACCTGAGCATCAGCTATGGAACTGATTAAATAGCATTAGGAATGTTACATTTTGCTATCATTTATTTTTGTTGCAAGTCTTTACACGTGTTAGTGGCTGGTGGCTCTTCTGTGTTCCTGAGAATTCAGTGTGTGTGTGTGTGTGTATATATATATATACACACACACACAGATACACCGGTATATGAAAATTGTATTTTTGTGTTGCAGTGCAAAGAGAAAGGTGCCTTCACTGTGGTAGTGGACAGTTATGTGAAGGAGGAAGAAGGCACGGGTGTTGTACATCAGGCTCCCTATTTTGGTGCTGTGAGTATGAGCTGCATATCTGTTTGTTTTGTCCCAACATATGTTGCTTGGCTTTCCAACTCCGGGGGACTGCCTGTCAGGGTGAGCAGAATATGAACAGTCCTCCCATTTACTACTTGGAAAAGTAAGAATGCAACGAGGCATTGTGTTCTAATGAGCTCTTGATTCCCTAATGCCCTTTGTGTCCTGGGCTGGAGACTTTGGTTACCCTTGGTTTGGTTATTGTGGTTTGTGGGGTTAACTCACCAATGCATCTTCTGAATGTCACTGATCTTGGCTCTTCTCAAAGTCTACATTGACAGCTTTGAGGAGAAATGATCTTTTGCACTGATAGTCAGAACTGGCTTTGCTAAGTGATAATTTTGGATGGTAGTAGCAGTCCTGCCAGCACGCTGTCCCTCTTCAGTGTTTCAGTTCCATTTCATTACTCACTGGGCTTTTAGAGAATGAGTAAATGCTTTGACTGTTTTTGTACTGAGACTTTATCCCTAGCTGTAAAAGGATTTTGTTGCACTCCATTCTTTATTCTCTTCATTGCACTTTCCCTTAGCCCATTTTTCTGATAGTTAAGAGGGATAATTTTTCATTTCAGTTTTTAGACACATGAACTAAAGGCACTAGTTTCAGGCTCATTGTCCTTTTTGTATAGTGTCCTGTCTTCAGCCATTGTCCAAAATGCCCTCAAAAAGCTTGTGGTAGAGCTGCCCAGTGCCCAGCAATTAGCCATCGCTGGACCACAAGCCCTATCATCATTACCAGAAATGGTTTGGATTAGTAATAGGCCTCTTTGTATTCGTGTGAAACATCCCATCCTTTTCTCTCTTTGTGCATGTCTCTGAAGGGTGCATGCGTTGTGATAGGGTTTCCCTTGTCAAGATGAACACTGATACGAAAAGATGTGCCAGCTTTATACAGCTGGGAATACAGAAAATTGGCCTGGGCTGTGTTAGTAGTTAATAAAGAAATTCACGGTGACTAGTCAGGTTTCTAAAAGCCACTGCACCACTTGCACCTTGGACGTTCCCCTTCATGTTGCAAGGACTTGACTGAAGGGCCAGGGAGAAGACTTGGTTTTGAGGCAGGAGCTCTTGCTGTAGGAGATGGAGTAAAGGAAGAGAACAGGCTGCTAACAGAAAGAAACTTGAAGGAAATGTTCCTTTGGCTGCTACGTTGTTTGGTTATGTATTTGCACAATATGGTTGTTGAGTAGGCTGACTGGGCTGTTTGAGCAAGGATTATCTGCCCTCTTGTATTTGGTTTTTGTTATAAGCCCACAGAGATTTCTCTAAACACAGAGAAGAAAGAGCTCTTGTGTATCTGATGTGTGAAGTGAGCAGTTAGCCTTAAAATCAATTTTTAAAAAAATGTGAGGTTATCAATTAATTTGTAAAATGTTAGTGCACCTTTTCCTCTCACAAACCTCACAAACAAAACTTGCTGACGCTTGCTAAGGAGCACCTTGACTTGACTCTATGGTGCATGATACGTGGGCCTGCAGGAGTTGGAGAAGCTGCCTTTAGAAGGACCTTGGGTAGCATCTGTTGCACCTAATGCTCTGCCTTTTCCTCTCGGGAGCCATGTAGTCCCCTTTCGACAACCCACTGTGTATCTTTGTTCCGGAAGGCTCACAAAGGGCTCTAGTTTAGGTTCAGAAATCTGTCATATGGTGGGCCCTGTAGAGGATACAGGGTGTTAACGTGCATTGGCATTGTATATTTGCCTTTAAGAACTCAAGCTTAGAGGAAAGAAGAGAGAACTTACCACTGTAGGCAGGACTGTCTTCCTACTTAATTTCCTGCTCTGCAAATTCCTGTACTGTTGTGTTGAAAGTGAGTTGGAAAGAAGGAAAGGGGTAGGTGGAGCAGGAGGTAAGGTTCAGAGGAGAAGAAACAGCACAGTCTTTCACAGAAATAGTCCCGTTTTGTCTGTATTCCCCTCAATGTAACTAAGTTCCTCTGATAAATAGGGATAGAAAGTAGGTTTGGTGGTTTTATTTAATTCCGCTTACTGATGCATATTCAGTATTACTGGCAGCTTAGAATTGATTCCTTCAACAAAATTCCACCTTCATTTAGTTCCAGGATTTGTAGTTTGATTGTCTTGTGTGATGTTTTTGCCAAATACCGGCTGCAACACGGTATCAAAGCACTTTATTATTTCAGTTCAAAAGAAATCAAAATTAAGGCTCACAGAACAAGCCACACCTACATTAAAAACTTTGTAAGCTCATTGTACCTCCAGATTAACATGACACTAAAATTCAGCTGCTTAGGCATTTAATCGTATGTAAATGTAGCTACAGTCAACTTGAGCTTTAGTAGTGTTTAATTTGCATACAAGCCCTGTGCTTGTGGTGACCGCTCAGACTGAGTCGCAGGCTAAGAGATGCTGAAGGTGAACCTTTGGGCTTTGTGGTGGTGGTGTATTTTAATTTTGGACAGAAAAGCTTTGAGTTCTCATCAACAAGCTGTTTAAAGGCCTCTGCTTTCTCCATTTTGTGTATGATTTTTAACTTTTCATTCGTAATCTTCTAGAGATCTAGTCGTGGCAGGGATACAAAAGTGAACATTGACTTTCATCCTGGAAAGAGCTGGAACTGGTTTTAGTTTTCCTGGGAGCTTAGCACTTGTGGATTTGTGTGTGTGCCGGAATATGTTCATGGGTTGTGCTTACTGAAGCAAACCTTCATTAAATCAAACAGCAGGTCAGTCTGGAAAGCTCTTACGTTGCAGTTTGAGCTCTTCAAAGGAGAGGAACGAACTGTAGGAAACCAAAATAGCAAAGCCCTTTATATATCATTGGCTGCCTCAGCGATGCAAATCAGACTGAACCATCTCTTGACCTAGGTCCTGCAAAGTAGAAGGTTTGTTATTATGTTTTAAATAGGTTGCCAAGCTTTTTAGACTTCGCTGGCTGCTTCTTCAAAGCCTTTTACAAGTCCCTGCCAAGTCCGAGTTGACGCTAGTTATGTCATCTGGCCTTTTTTTAAAACACTGCAGTCTGCTTACTGTGTCTTGCTGATCAAAGGTCAGCTGAGAACAGGCTTATCTTGTTTAATGTATTGACTAAAGGAGCTGATGACCAAATGGGGGCTCTCTACTAGAGAGAAAGCACAAATATTCTGAAGAAATCGGTGTTTCTGTGATGAATAGAAGTCTAGTCCTGTAACATACATCTTATGCATGTTTGGGAGTAGTGAAGGCTGGCTATTTTGGTATTTGGTCCAGTCATCATATTTCTCTTTAACATTTAATTTCTTTTTCCAGGAATGGCTTTTTTAGTAGTGCTTTGTATTTCTGTAACTCTGTACTTGTCTCTTTTCAGGATGATTACAGAGTCTGCATGGATTTTAATATTATTCAGAAGGATTCTGTGCCCGTCTGTCCTGTTGATGCATCAGGCTGCTTCACAGCAGAGGTGACCGACTTTGCTGGACAGTATGTGAAGGTTAGTACTCTTGGAGCGTAAAGCACTAATTTATTGAAGATAAATGTTGCATATGGTAGAAGTGTTCTTTTCCTTCCCTAAGTGGCTTTGTCTTCAATGTGTCTTTGATATCTGGAAAAATCAAAATGTGGTTTAACATTTGCAGCAATGTTGCAATTATTTATTGCAGTGTCTTAAACATAAGTAATACTGTGGATGGAGTAGTGAAAGGGCAGGGGAGTATCCTCTGCATCTCTTGTAGAGAGTGCCTGGCTTCTCCCTTGTTCCTGTTGCCTGTGCAGCCTCTAGTCTGTGCAGAGGCCTCCCTCGCCTCTGGATGAACTGGAGTTCCCACGTGTCCTTAGGTTTGTACCAGCCAGGCATTATAACAGGACTTACTAGAGAGAAAACCAGTCATTTTCCCCACCTGTGGGACAAGGTGCAATGTGAATTTACTTGCCAAGACATTCATGTAAAAGGAACCCACAAGAATTCGAGGTTGCCACAGACAAGAGTCCACAGGAAGGTGTGACTCTTTAATGACAGGTGCTAAGAAAACAGGGCAGAGGAATGGGTTGTAGCGAAGTCTTAAGTACTGGGTAAGAAGTATTACGTGGCTCTTTGCCGCAAACTCAGAAGACTTAATAAAAGATTTAATTATTAGATAATACGAATTCTGGCTTGTATTATCACCACAGAAGACTTGCATTTTGTACACAGTTAGGCGCACGGAAACAGAGGTGAGGGTAGAAAGGGGCTGAAGCTGCACACCAGGGTTTGGAGAGCCAAGGGCTTGCCGAATGTGGTGTTTTATAGTGCCTCTGCAGCAAACACCTAGATTGTATAGAAGCTTTCTGGATTTCTCGTGTATGTAAGTGTTGGGTTATTTGTAGGAGTTATCTTAATTTGAGTATTGGAGAGAAATCATATTGTAGCTTATTGAAACAGTGACATTTGTATTCCAAGGAAAATCTTTTGTTCTGTCTTTTTAGGACGCAGACAAGAACATCATTAAGTTACTGAAAGAGAAAGGCAGACTGGTTCACAGTAGCACTTTTAAGCACAGCTACCCTTTCTGCTGGAGGTAAGGAGAGAAATGCATATGGCTTTAAGATTGAGATTTTGAGTAGTTCTTTAGATTTGTCTCATTTTTTCCATTCCCTTGACCTACTTCATTTTTAGCAAGATTAAAAGTAACGGAGGTCAAGAAGACAGAAATAGGAAAACTCCAATTTTCGTCTCATATGCAAGTACATTAAATTGGTTTTGCCATACATTTATTGAATTTCAATGTAGTGCTGAAATTGTTTTCTATTAGGATTTTACAGGTGTGTTTTATTAGTTTGAGCTTCTACTCCAGTGTTGCATGTAGCGCTGCTAACTGCCTTTTGAAAACTACTGTAATAAGCCTGTAAGAGCTTATTTTCTAAACAGCTAAGTATGAGTGGCAGAAAAGGATTTTGCGTTGTACCCAAATAGGTCTGTCACAGAGCATCTTTAAATGTTTGTGTTCAAGCTTTCCACTTTTGGGAGAAAATGGCTCTATTATAGCTGTTACCGCAGTTACTTTTCATTATCCTTGTGAAATTGCTTCTTTCTTTGGAGTCTGCTAGAGCTCACTTTCCACATTATAAATGTAGAAACATCTGTATTGTTGATTAAAATCAAAGTTAGCATTTACCCACTGCAGTGGGTAGTAAGTGCAATACATACGTCTGTTTTCCTGCTCAGTTGTCCCTGAATGCAGTTCACAAGCAGTGGTTGTGTCTTTGATCAGAAACAGGAGTTGACACATTCATAATACATGTGTGGGTGTCTTAGAAATGTCTGGTTTCGCCAGTTAGAAGTTCAAGATGAGCTCTGGAAGGTCAGGGCAGTGGTTCAGCCCAGTTGCCTGCTGCAGCTTTTCCTTGTCACCCTGTGAATTTGCAGGGGTTGCGGGCAGAACTGCGTGTGCGTATCTCCACGGGCCTTCAGTGTAGGAAGTAAACATGAGAGGATTTGGTGGTGAGGAATAAAGAATAGACAAATTTATGCTAGAAACGAAGCATGATTTTTTATTAGCATGTTTTCTGGTTTTAAATGTATACAATTGCTGTTGCAATTCTGTTGCCAAAATTGGGAAATGCACCCATAAATCTGTGTATAAAGACATCAAACAGTGTCAAATTTAAAAAAAGAAACTAGTAATCCTTTAGCAGGAATGTTTTGTTAAACTGGTTTGTTGCAAGTAAAGGCACACTTTAGAAAGGATCTGATTTTATATCTAAATAACTTGAAATTTTCAAGTCTTAGGTGGTGCGCACAGCACCTGTACTGCAGCAACTGTAATGAGAGCTTCTCTAAATAACTATAATTCCACTTGGTGAGGAGTTCTAGCACTGTGTGTTTCTCTGATCTACGGCAAGAATGACCTTTCCTTGCTCTTGAATAGCAGGACTGTTTTCTTTCTCAGAGCTGAGGAGTTAAACTTCAGGTGTTATGTCCTTGATGAGCTGGGACAGCATTTGAAAAGTGGCAGCCTAAAACCAAGCAGCGCTTGTGTTTTTCTTATGTAGCGATCAAATGTACAGTCCTGGCCTTCCTGTTCTACCAGGAAGGTAGAAATGCTGATTCTCCAGGACGTACTTAATCCTGCTGCTCTGTTGACATTTTTGTTGATTGATGATAAATTGCAGGCAGCACCTAGCAGCAAATTATCTGGTGGGAAGAACAGAATAATGGATTCTTGAAAAGCTCATTTCACTGCCATCAGAAATCAAACCGTAATTGGAATATGCTAAAAGTAGAAGACTAGTTCTTAACTTCGAACAGAGTTATAAGTTATTTTGATTAATGTAAGAAAACTTTGAAATAAGACTTTTCTACTTACTGTGCTACTGCTCCTGCTTTTCCCAGGAACCAGGCATTGTTGAATCCTCAGTATGTTGAGATATTTTCCCTCTTTTTACATGCCATCAAATTTGGGTCTTTTTCTGCATTTCCTTGTTGTTATTGGGATATGGAATAATTTTCTGTCAACTACCCTTTAAAATCTGAGAGAGGAGAACAGTAAAAACTTGGGAAGTATGCAGTGGATAACTTTCTATTAGAATAGAATTCCCCTTTATGGGAATTGCTGGAGGTGCAGATCCCTGGTGAGAAACACCTGAGATCCTGAGTCTGCATAGTATGAGTAACAATTCAACCACTCTGAAAGACAGCAGAGGTAGTGAGAAGTGCATTCCAAGTGTCCACTGCCTCCACTGCCTGCTGTTCTATTGTGAAACAATACCTGAAAGCTCTGTCATTGACTGACACAGAGCTTTCCAGCCAGTGAGAGCAGAGCCAAGAAGCATCTTTTGTAGCACAGATCCAAAACAGCCATGAGAGACGTATTGGGAGCAAGTAGTGCCCACAGAGAATGGACTTTCCAGTCTTCATCTTGTCAAGTATAAAGACTGTAGATCAGAGAATGCTGATTCTGTGGCACTGCTCAGGTGCAGGTAATTTGCTCAGGTGCTCAGATTCCTCTGATACCATTCTGAAGGAGGTGTTTATGAGGGGAGCAAAGCATCATTCCGTTAAGACAGAGAGGAATGTTCAGGCAGGAATTTTGTAAGCATCAGTCTCTGATTTGGGTCTGCCCTGCTCTTTTTTTCCCTTGTCTTGTACTGATGGAGAACACAACCCAGTAATGGATGTTTCTCATTTGGCTCTACAGCAGAGCTGAGCCTGTTTCCTCAGCCCTCTCACCAGAGATGGGTAAGGCATTACTGATTGGAACGTTACTGATTGAAACTTTTTCAGTGTGGTGTTCTGGTTTTGTCTCCTGCTGAGACACTACTTGGCAGTACAGCTTAAAGAAAGAGAACAGTCAGACTAACTGTGCCATCTCCCATTTCTTACTTCCTCCACGTAGGTGGAAGCAGTGCTCTGTGGGTGCTTTGGAATGGTTATCAAGCCTGGGAATTGATCAAGGCATCATCTGCCTGTTTCTTTTCCATAAATCCTTTGTGTCTGAAGCTACTTCTGCACTAAAGCTTGTCTTCCATTAATACATCTGTGAGCTGCTTCTCCTGACAGGGGCTGGGTACCAGTTGATTGTTCCCGCATTCTTTTTGCATTAAGGCAACATGAGAAACTGTTATTATCAAGCTTTATTCTTCTTGTTTCCAGTAACTCAAGGTCTTATATGTGACAGCAATTCATCATCATCCAGCACATCTGAAACAAGGTGCTCAGTGAAACTAAAACACTTCTGCAGTACCTTGTGGCTTGTGTAATACTCTTTTATACTTGATCTTGCTGCTATGTGAGGAGTTAACCAAACTGTTCCCTTTTTGGGGGAACTCAAGGACTTAAATTTGAGAAGCAGAACTTGAAGCTTAGTGTGTTCGCATTGAGTAGCTGTACCACTATTACATTATTACTGCTTTGAGCTCCTACCCCACCTCCTGTAAGGTTGTAGATACTTTAAGTCATAAAAGATACAGCTTGAAATGCATGGTTTATAGTCAAAAGGCAATATCTTCTGAAATATATGATTAAGAGAAGTGATGTGCTTTTTATTATTGAATTTTATGCACTATGAGTGCAATTTTTCAGATTTGAACAATGTTTGCTGTGGGTTTTCTTCTCTTGTTTTGGCCAGGCATATGAACTATTGGGAACTGCTTCCACAGCAGCAGTTCTAATTTACATCATAATGTCTGATAGTTTGTGTGTTTCAAATGGGTCTTTGCTATGGATATAAATAAAATGAATTAAACTTTTAAGATGGGTTGTTTATCGGTAAGGACTGCATGTAGGAGATAAGGTAGTTTCTCAGATCTTTGTGAACTGCGGTGGAACAAGTGTAGTTCCAAGTTTGGAGGCAAAGCGACTTAAACCAAAGCAATCTTTTAAAGAAACATTTGTGGTGTGGATTGATACTATGGGAGAAGGAGCTTCTTGTCCCAGTGTTATTGAAGCCGCTCTGTGCCCACAGACAGATTCCTTCCCCTAGGGCTCAGTCTCCCTTTTCTAGCTGGAATAACAGGATGGGTGTCAAGGATTAGCAATATCGGAACTCTACTGTAATGACTTTTACACATTTTGATGACTGTGTCCTTCAGAAGGGTGCACATTACTGGAATGGCCTCTCAAGATCTTAATCAGTTATATGATGGAACTGATGAATGAGAGGCTGGATTGAGGCACAGTGTGGTCAGGTGCTTAGAAATGCTGATTTTACTGGGTAATGCAGGGAATTGCTCAGTCTGTACGCTCTGCCCCACAGTGTTACCGTTCCTAAGATATTCAGAGTTCTGAATCTGCTCCTGCCCCGTATGGGGTTTGTGTGGCTTTCATAGAATGAAGAAGTAAGGTCTGCATTAAGATGTCTGTATCTCCTTACTTCTTAATGCTAGTTTGGCCATCTTTCTTCTCATCCTGGAATGGGACATGCATCTAATTAACCCTGGGCACTGTTACTCATCTTTATGGTTTATTTTTGTTCTTTTCAATGCAAGTAGTGAAAACACAGCATATGTTTCCTGGATTTGCAGGTTGATGTGCATGTAAAGATACAGAATGAGCTCGTGTGCAAGACATATTAAAATGAGTTGCATCGTCTGAAGTTCATGTTGTTGTTCTATGTAGTAATGTACATTTCAAATCCAAGTATCGTTTGAATGTTATCATGATTTCTCTAGCTACATAAATTCCTTAAATTACTGGCTTTGAAGCCTTTTAAAGTTATTTATTTAGGATTTGATATTAAAATAGTAGCTCACATAAGTGTAATAGTTTGTGTAATTTAAAAAAAAAAAAACTTCACCTTTAACTGCGATAATATTTCAGGAGCAGTGATTTCAGTCTGTGGGAAGGGGACTGTCATGTAAAAAAATATATTTTAAGGAGTATTTTATAGATAATATAACATTGAAAATATTTTTGTTTTCCTCCCTTCCCCCTCACCTCCCCTCTGCAGGTCAGATACTCCCCTGATATACAAAGCTGTGCCGAGCTGGTTTGTGAGAGTGGAGCACATGGTGGAGAAGCTGCTGGAGAATAATGCCCAGTGCTACTGGTAATGTTCTATGCATGCATTTTTTTGCCTTGCCTGGGTGTTTTGTGCATGTGTACCAGGACCCTACAAAGCTCTGTCTCACTGTTAGCGTGCTACCTTCATGTCCTATTTCCATTCTGTCTTTCTGAGCCAGTGTTACTGGAATGGGGCTGGTAGTGTGCCTTGAAGTGGTAGAGCAATGGGATAAATGAAAATAATCTGCTTAATTTCTTATCAGCTCAGTGCTGGAACATGTTTGTGTGCTGTACCGTTCCTGTGTCAGAGGCATTCTTTTCTCCCTGGGATTTTAAGGGAGCAATTTTACGGTGTAAGTAAGGTTGTGTATATGCTAATAATTTACAATGAAACACTTTACAAAATCACTAAAAGTCTTCTCGTATCATGATATATGATACTAAGAAATTCAGCATGAGAGACCCGCAAAGGAAAATCAGGTAGAGGAGGCTTGGAAGTGCACAGTTAAACACCCCAGAAGGGTCTGCTAGAAAGAAGGATTTATGCAGCTAAACTCTGGGTACTTATTGTTCCATATTATTTTTCAGTTAAATTATTTTTCTTCTTTAGTTATTGTGAATAAGACTGATTCTTTGTTATAGGTGCATTTGAAGAGAAAAACCCAAAACATAGAACACCCCTCCCCAAACCAAGCCTCTCCCTAAAACACCCCCCAAAAACTTCAACCCAACTGCCCAAGCTGGTGTAATAGTTATAAATAAACTTGTTTCAGAAGTTTGAATGAAAATGGCAAAAATGAAATCTTTATATTCACATAGAAAATGTGAAAAATGTTTTTGTGAAATTTGCAGGTGAGTTTAAATACATTTAAATACACCGTTAAAACAGCAGTAAGACGGAACTATTGGCGGTGACAGCCTTTTGGAGAGTCAGTCGTGGGTTTCTGGTGTGTTAGTAACAAAAGGATCTTATCTTCTCCACCTCTGTAACCTGTTTTTTCATTTCTTCTCCTGTTATAAACAACTTGTGCTTGGAAAGTTGAGACCAGGCGGGGAGAACATGGAGGTAACAGCCTCGCTCAGTTGTGCTGTGTGCCATTTCAGCTGTCGTTCAGTCTTGTCATATGCAGACTTCAGGAGAGTTGGGATTCCAGCACTCTGTGCCTCTGCTCAGCAGCTGAAGTGGCCTCAGAGGAGGGGACTCAACTTCCAGTGCTCAAGTATGGCTGGTGCTGCATTTCCGCACTGATAGGAGCTAGCAACGAGGCTCTCCATGAGCAGCCTTTGCATAATGGCTTATGTGGTACGAGCACTGTAAATATTGAAGTACGTGGGGAAAAGTTAGCACTCTGTGATACAGGCTATCCAAAAACGCTGCAGTGTTGGCTTGCTCATAAGCGGATACCCAGTCTGGGTATGTAAGAAGGTTTTATGGATTAGTAAGTGTTGCTTTCTGTTTTCCATAACAGAACATACTGTGATCCTTCTATGGGGGAAAAATAAACTGGAGAGGGGGTGAAAGTGTCTGTTCTTGGTTTTAATTAGCTTTCTCAAGATGCTTTTACCGGCTTGATGACTGACAGTAGAGCTGCATACTTAATTTTCACAGGAATATAAGAAAAATGTAATGATCCTATTAGGGAAGTGCTTGACTGATTGAGATAGTTCTGCTTTTCCAGAAGCAAGGCCTCAAGAAAACATGGCCAAGTGACCTCTACTCATCCAGGAGTCATTAATAAGAACTAGCGAACACAGTGAATCCTACATCATCTACAGTTTGGGTCTGAAGTGGTGCTTCTCCTAAGTGTTGAGCAGTGGGGATGCAAGTGGAACAATTGTGAGAGCTGCTGTTGCAAAAATGGGGTGGAAAGACCGGGCGGTTGTATTGATTGGAATTACAGTAAGTGCTTGTCCTTTAGACAGTTCTGAGGCTCAACAATTCTGTAAGTGAACATAAAATTAATCCTCAGGACTCCTCTCAAAAGAGCGTGGTCTGGAGATATTGGGAATCTTTTTGCAGGCAGTATGGCTATAAGGAGTGACGAATGGTCACTAAATGATTAATGCAGTTAGATTAACACTGGAAGCATGTATGAAATGTGCTAATTACTGGTTGGAGTGCTTGATGCCTTTTGTTACATAGAGATGACCTTTAAAACTTAGCTTTTTGAAAGATTAAGGCATTACTTGTGAGGTTTTCTTCCCGTGTTCTCCACTGATGTCAGTTGTTTGGGGCATAACTTAAGGTGGTGTTGAGGCTGCTAGCCTTCTTCAGTATTCATTTATTTCGATTCTGGGAACTCCATCTTCCCTAAACCTACTTTTTTTGCTTCTGAGGAGACTTGATCTCTGAAAATGTCACTGGAATAATACCTCATTTTTAAAAAACTTATTTTTGGATTCTCTGGGGCTTCAGCATGTCCTGAAAACGAGAAAATTGGGGATGAATGCTTTTCAGATTATATTAACCTTTGCAAGATGGGCTTAGCTGTGTTGCTTTTTTTGTTCCTGTAATGGACTGATAGGTATAGTGTCCCTTAAGAATAGCTGTGCTCTTTATAGGTATCCTTTTTGATGAAATAGATTACACATAGTTGGACAAACTTTGCAACCTGATTGCATTTCTGATTAGTTTTTTAATGAAGTAGCCTACTGATAAAGCCACAGTTATTCAAAATTTATTAAAGCCGGCAACTGTATCTTCATTTTTCAAAATGAACTGAACTGTAGCTTTGAAGAATGATTACATGAGTAATGTGCCAGCACTTTTGTAAAATCAGAAACGAGAAAGACCTCTCTTCTTTCTCCTGACCTTATTCTGATCAGTTGAATGTAACTTGTGCTGGATGTTGCTGACAATGCTGAGTGGGAACAGTGTTTCAGAGGCTTTGTTTCAGTCTTTAATCCAATCCCTTACTGAATATTCTCTTTACCACACGACTGGCAGGAGAGTTTGCTTTTTACAAAATTTAAATTAAAAAAAAGGAAGAGTATCTTGTATTTGGTATTCAGAGAAGCTGCCACTGTGATACTTGAGATAGAGCGGCACGTTTGGCTGCTGTACTGCTCGGGGCTGCCAGACCTTGCTTTCCTCTTGCCTCGATACAGAGTGTTTGATGCAGCACCACAGTCTCTGATGTGAGTGGGCTGGATTTCAGCCTTGGTTGTTGTAACTGTAGTCTTACGGAATTATGTGTTTGAAGAGTGTTTGGTATGTAACCATGGACAAGCACCTAACCCATGCACCTTTGGTTCTATGTATAATACAGGATTAATTCCTGTCATCAGGGTTGAGAGCTGGTATGAATCGCAGATTTAGAAGTTACTGTAAAGCAGTGCCATTTAGACTTATCTTTCTGAACTGTTGTTGCTCTCACTTCTAGCAGTTTGAGTAATACTGCCATACTTGCAGGTCGATAGAAGAGGTTCTGTAGGCCATGTGGTTCCTATTGGAATATGAGATTAGAAATCTATTCTAAAAATGTTTTTTTTTAAAAGCCTTCCTCAGGTACGATTCTCCTTCAGTAACTTCTGAGAGATTCATCTCTACCTGTTGACAAGTTTCTAGTTTTAGAGATCATTGCACAGTTCTGACATTGCCTGTGTAATATGTTCAGCACTTGGTAAGGTGGAAAAATGAGCTTCAGTGGAAGGAAACAGTAAGGAAATCAGTGATGGAAAACAGTAAGGGACTTCAAAGAAGCCAAGCCTTTTGTTCTTGCAGCATCTTTGCACTGCAAAATTCAAGCATTGTTATGGAGTTTGATATGTACGTCTTTAGCTGGATGTCACCTTTTTTTTTTTTTTTTTTTTTTTACTTTAAGAACTAACAGTTGAAAGGATGAAGGAAGATACCATGCAGAAGCCATCTGGTAGGCATTTTTACTAAAAGTTAATTCCCTGTATGAGTTTTGCACACTTTTCCTGCTGTTCCTGCACGAGCACTCTAAACCCAAAGTGTTTTCATGTGCGTCAAGCACATAAATCTTTTAGAAGCTTTTGTTCTCAGTTGTTCTAATCTTTGACCAGCTGCCTGCTTTGCTGAACAGCAGATGACCTGGCCCCTTCTGGAGAGTGGGGTTGGGTCACAGGTGATGCCTGGCTTGTATCACAAACCTGGAGGCTGGCAGGGTGTGCAGAAGATGGGCTGCAGAGCCCATGTGCGACAGAAAGCTAGTGGTTGTTCTACTGAACTCCTCAGTTTTGTGCAGATGAGAAATCAGGCTCTAACAGGGGCAAAGGAATATTAAGCTATGACAGAGTTGTGGCATAATAGAGGAAAATCAGCTACCGAGTCCCTTGTTCTCTTCCTTTTTTGTTCGGTTGTCTCATATTTTCATTTCTTGCTTGTTAGAATTAATACATTTTTTCCAAACGATTTAAAATGCATTCTAGGGGGAGGGTTCCCCCCCAGCCCCCGCTGCCTTATTCTCTATCTTTAATTTGGCCACGCGGTTGTAACTTTTCTTCTTGTATCACTGCTCACATTTTCTTGCTCTGGAATGGTGCATACGGACCGGGGCTTCTCTCCTGCAGTGCCTGTGCGGGGAACAGCGACGCGCAGGCTCTAGATGGCAACATTTCCTGAAGAACAGTGAAAACCATATTATTGCCTGCAGCAGGACATGAAAAATACTGCTGCAGGGTTAGCCTTGTGTTTGTCTAATTTAGAGCAGCATCAATCAGAAGATTTTCATACTAGCTGTTATCAGACATAGTTGAGGATTTGAAGTCAGATTTAAGGCTTGTTCCAGTTGATTTTGATGGCCTGCGTTCTACTGTGCCCTAATTTTGCTGTTGCCTCTCAGAGCCTCTCAAGCAGAGATTGACAGTTATATCCTGAGTGCTGCAGGTATCTTTTCAGTCCCAGTCAATAGTCATCAAAAGCTTGTTGTTGGATTCAAGTAATAGCTTACCAAATAGAGAGTCCAAATGCCAGTTCACTAAGCAATTACAGCTCCGTCTTCTCAGGCAGCTGGTGAATCTGTCTGCATGTGCATTGCGTGTCTGCCACTGTTACAGGTTTGCAGGCATGTTTATATGGATAAGTCCAAATGAATCCAGAGTGGTAATGTCGTATAGAAGTACTTTTTGACTGTAGACGTCAAGATATTCCAAGGGAGACGGCAGAAAGAAGAAAAGCAAAAGCTTCATTTCTCACTGCTGTCAGATTGCAGGGATTTTTGCCATCATCAATCAGATTAAGAATTTTACTAATGGTTAGCGTGGTGTCTGGGTCATACAAATAAAATACATTAGGATGTTTCTAATGCGAGTATCACAGAATTGGAGGTTATGGCTTCCCTTAATCTGGGCTCGGCAGGCAGCTGTGCGCTGCTGACAGTTGTGATGCAGTCTGCAGCAGCATTGCAGTCTCACGCTGAAGTGTTTGTTGCTATGGGAACCAGAATAAAAGAGCGAAGAAAAACATTGCTACATCAAAATGATTGAAAGCACTATTCATTTAGCATATACGGGCTGTACATAAGCAGAAAATGGTCCTGCACTGGTGGAGGCAGCCTGCACTTGTGTGGGGTGTGTGACTGCGCCAACCTAATGAGCTTTGGGGAACTTAGGTGGAGGAGAAGGAGACTGCTGCAATGGAAATCCTGTGTGCTTTGCAAACGGCTGACCTTTCCTCTCTTCCCCTTTCCTCCCTCTTGCCTCCCCCAATGTTTAATTAGGTCCATGAAATAGATTGGTGCTAATTAAACTGTCAAAAGGGCATGAATAGTTGCTTATTTTATCTCCTTGAATTAAAAAACCATTAAAAATCAATTTGAGGGCATGTTGAAGGAGGCATGTTATTAGAGTAAATTAACATAACAGAATTTAAGACTTTGTCTTCCAGGGATTGGTTAATGTTTAAAAAGAGCAGCAAATTCTACATCTAAACCAAAACCCAGCTATTA
Organism: Clamator glandarius; assembly: GCA_033459285.1. Taxonomy (NCBI): domain Eukaryota; kingdom Metazoa; phylum Chordata; class Aves; order Cuculiformes; family Cuculidae; genus Clamator; species Clamator glandarius. Next base: position 772,827 of record JAUNZM010000711.1, on the reverse strand, counting down.
TGCAATGAATTGAATTAAGTCTGTACATATTTCGTTAAATGACATATAGTAACTACTTAACCAGCTTTGGGTTTGCTGTTACAACTCTGCTATCTTTGCAAAGAAAGACTTCCCTCTTTCTGGCATAGAAAGGATTTCTGGTTTCGGATGTCACCCAGCTCGCTAAGTGAAAGGATGGATCCGGGACCACCTTCTTGGAACCAGACATGGCAGATGCTGTGTGCCAGTCTGGTATTAGATTTCCTCATTCACACGGTTTAAGGTAGTGTTCTGTGTACCAGCTTTATAGTCTCACTCTTATGGGACTGTTTTTCAAATAATTAATGAGCTGAGAGCTTCCTTCAGCTAGTAATTACAAAGCAAATGTTATCCTATACATGAAGTTGCTGTGGTTTTTCAAAGCATGTCATGAATTGAATTAGCTGCTGAGGAGAATGAGGAAGAATGAGAAAGGATCAGTATATCTTTATGCAACATCTTGAACAGCTTTTAATGTAAATGGCTGATAAAACATGAGGCTTCTGCTGTGGCAGCATTTGCCAGCTGTTTGTTTCGGCAGCGATGTTTGTGTTACAGAGAGGAGGGACAGCACTGCACTGAGCCAGAGCTCCTGTATCCTCTGGCTGGGGCAAGGTGAGCCAGCTCCTGGAGTCACACAGAGCGCAGCTGAGCTTTGAAGGGGAAGGACAAGTTGATTTGGGATTTGCAGTTGTCATGAGCACATCTGTTCCTTTCCTGTACATATATTTTGAAGTCTTAATCCTTTTAATCAGTTTCCTTCTAGATTATGTAATAATTTAGATTTTTTTTTTTCTCTCTTGTGCAGACAAGGGACAAGCAAATAGAGTATTTGTAATTAATGCAGTTCTTCGGGTATTAACTGGGGATGAGAAGCCACTGGACTGGCAGCTGTGGTAACTTGCTGGAGCACACCCACTCATGCTCTGGGATTAAACGTGGTCACCAAGTCGTTGTTTTCAAATTTGTGCCTATTTTTCTTGTGTGACATGGATGCTAGGAAGTGCATGGACTTTGAAGGCAAAGAAAGCAATTTCTGTTGTGATAGGCTCAAATCTTGCTAAAGGACTGCATTTTGGTTTACTCCTAATGAGGCATCTTTGCTTGTCAAATGGGATCTTAATTTTAGACACTGAAAAAATGAGTAGCTACCCAGAAAGGATGTGGGAGTTCACTGTGTGGAGGACTTGGCAATGCATGACTTTAGCAAACCCCCAAATCTGCTCCAAAAATAGGAACAGTCAAAACCAGACACACAAATTTTGAGCAAATTAATAATTTTTGTTACCTCTACTTTGTTACTTTAGAGGTTTGATGTTGGGGAAGGAAGGTAGAAATTAGCATTCAAACAGGCTGAAACTGATGTAATTTCATTTGAAATATTTCTAATTTATGATTTGACAAATCAATAATTATTCCTTTGTGAAGTTCAGTTTCCTGAACTTTCCAGCTGCTGAAATATCTGCATCCTGGAGCTGATTTAGTGCCCTGTCCCGAATGCCAAGAAAGCAGCAAGAGCTGTTACTCTGCTCTGTTCGACAGGCAGGAATCAAGAGCTTCCCGAACTGCTGAGATAACACTCTCCTTAACCTTGCTAAAAGCTTGAGAAGGAAGTATGAAATCCTATCTGTGTCATTTGGCAGAGAAATTTGAAGGTCAAACCAAACACAAATTGCCAGCCAGCTGGGAAATAGAAGAAGTGTTTCTGACAGCACAGTTTTAGGAGCTGCAGCAGGATTGCAGGATTGCGCTAGGAGAGAAGTCACTGCTTTGACTTCACTTCCAGTCTCGTGGGACGGTATGATGCTGGAGCCTGACCCTTCTGCGAGGTGTGAATCTGCCTGGTGCAGTTGGCATGGGCTGCCCTCAACAGGCTGCAGCGCTGGTCGCTGTGCTTGTGACACCCCCGTGCAAATGCAGGGGAGCCCCCAGCCTCGACTGAACGCGTGCTGTCAGCTGCAGACGGGTGGTGGTACATACCTGATCAAACATGAGCGTGATGGCCTGTGGGGAAGGACTTTTTGCTCCATAGGTCTTTGTTGTAAAGTAGGAACATTGTGTGGGTGGCTTTGCTTTCATTTTGGTCATTTTTCCTTTTTTTTTTTTTAAAGCTTCTAAATATCCATGCTGTGAGGAGAGTTGTGACGCAAGAAGGTCAGTGTTTGTGCTTTGCAAATCGTGCAGGGGGTGTTTTGGCTTTGGGGTTTAGGCAAGTGGGGCCTAACACAGCCCCAAACTTCCTGAAGGCTCAAGACCAGCATCAGTAGTGATTATGGTTTTATTGAGTTCTTACTAGAGTCAAAATTCTGTTTGCAATGTGCTTGGGGGTACAGACGGAAAAACAAATGGGGAATTCTGCAGATGGCTGTGAGGGAACCGATTGAACACAGGTCTGTGTACTCTCAGGGCGAGGCCATGTTCTTTGGTTGCTGCGCAGGAGAAGAGGGAGCAGAATTCACTGGAGGACGGCATTAGCTGGACTGCCCTCAGTCTCCTCAGCTGAGTAAAATAAACAATCTTCCTACAAATTTAAGAAATCATTGTTTTGTATAGGTGTAAGTACTACTTCCTTAAGTGATAATAAATATCTGTGGCAGGGTGCCTTCTTCATTACTATTTAGCAACAGAAGCATACCAAGAAAATACCTGGGAAGGTTAAAAGGAAGCAACACAATAGAAGCACTGAGTTGGAGTTGGTGTAACACCATCATCAGGTGCAGGGAACAGTGTTGCTGAGAATACTCTATACTGCCTCCCAAACCTAGTGAAATATTTACATAGAAGGTGCAGTTTCTTCTGGTTTTTATTTTTCTTTTGATACGTAGGTAAGTCAGAAGAGTCAGACTGAGGGATCTGTCACTAAATCTGGGGACTAAATGAAAGAAATAGGCTGTAGTCTTGAAGCAGTCCAAGAGTGGCCAGGCTGTTCCCGCTGCAGAGACAGCTGGAGGCTGTGCCTGCTGCTTGGAATCTGGATAGCAGGTATGGGCTGCACCCGTGTGGGGAAGAACCAGTTGTTTTAAGTAACTCTTCTTCTGAGTGACAGGCATTTGTTTGAGATACAGGCTTTCTGTATTTTATGTGGCGGCTGCATCAGTATTGTTTCTGTATCTCTGTCCCTAAACTGCCATAAATCATTGTTGCAAATGTGGTTCAAAGTAGATGAAAATGTTGGTGCTTTATATTCCTCTGAAAACTGGCAGCAGGGTCAGATGGTTTTACCAGAAGAGGTAAATTACATGCTTTCATAGCTCAGAGAGAGAGAGAGACCACACCACATACATTTTTGTGGTTAATGTCCACTTTGGGGATAAAATTAATTTTTCCTGCATGTTTTAAGAAGGCAGAGTCAAAATTCTCAGCATTTTAATGCCATTGGGGGATTGTTTCATCCTCTAGCTATGTTAAATGGGACTAATAATTTCAGCTAATCAGTGTCTAACAACTTCTGAAAAATGGTAACTAGTTTGGGAGTGATGTAAAGAGAAGTTTTCCACATTAGGGGAATGTTGGGCAAATGCTAATGATCTCCATGTGGTTTCCACTTGGGTTTGGAGAGAAGGTTTCTTAAGGTCACCACCAAAAGTTAACAGCAATTAGTCCTGCTTTCAGACCAGTTGCAAGAATCTGCAGAGACTTTGAAGTTTCCCAGCAAGGGTGCAGATGTCACTTGAAACATCAATCTCTGAGCTGGGTTATGATTTTTCTATATTACATTCTTGTTTAGGCAGTGTTGCAGAAGTTGACTTTGCAGCCAAAAGGGAAGCTGTGGAACTTTGGGCCAGCACTTAGTCTTTTAATGGTAGTTTTTATCCACCAGAGATAACATTGGCATCGAGAAGCCTTTAGATCTCTGCATGGCATTGTCAGGAGTGAACCTTTTAAAAGGCAGTAGCTTTCATTTCTGTCAGTAGGTTGTTGAGGGATGCTCTTACTCGTTTCATCCATCTCCCACTGCTGGGCCAAATCCTGCCTTAGTGTGTCACATGGATCCTTCCTTCTAATTTTTCCTCTAAAGGAGCCTTTCATCTTGGGTACTCGTGGGGCTGATCTGTGATTAAAAATCATTCTTCTTCCTCAATGAGCATTATTTGATATAGGACCAAGAGCTTCAAAAAGAAAAGATGGAAGAGGCCATTTATTTTCTTTAGTTTGGCTGCTTCTTTCTTGAGAAACCCTGGGTCTCTAAACACAGCTCATACTTTGGGAAGGACCCTTTTAGCTACACTGGAAAAACAAACCTGGAGAAACTTGCTATGGTTTGCCCAGTAACTCAGTTCTAGAGCGATTTGTTTTAATGTCAGCTGTTCATTCACAGCTGGTGTGCATCTGTGACACTGTTTGGAGGTTGTTCTTCCTGTGTTTCTCTTGAAGTTGAACTGTTGAAATGCACCTTTAGGTGTGAAGGAGGGTGTATTATTGCCCTCAAACCCCTTTGCTTTTACTTATCTGCTGTATAATCAGTGTAGAGTTAATTGTTTGCATCATGAAAGAAAATAATCGGTTCCTAATCAAAATGTCAGGGTGCTTATTTTGTCCAGGAAACTTGCTAGACATCGCATTCTGATGTTAACTTTTGAGCTCCAAAAGGCTTTATATCATGGAAATGTCTTTCATACCCCTTCGAGCCCGAGCCCACTAGTGCTTAAAGTGAGCATTTAGCAAGCATTCATAGGGTTTTGTGCTGGTGGTGGGAGTTGCTTTGGTTTTTAATCAGAGAACTGGAAGTGGAGCTGATGAATAACATGAGAAAGGGTTTTTGCAGGATATATTGGCCTGGGATTTCTTGATTCTCAAGCGTGCAGGTACCTGGATGCCTGTGCATAATGCAAGATGCCTTTTCATAAAATCATAGAGTAACCAGGTTGGAAGAGTCCACCCATTCCTATCAAACACTAAACCGTGCCCCTTAGCACCTCGTCCACCTGTGCCTTAAACTCCCCCAGGGAAGGTGACTCAACCACCTCCCTGGGCAGCCTTTTCGAGTGCCCAATGACCCTTTCCGTGAAAATTTTTTTCCTAATGTCCAGCCTAAATCTCCCCTGGCGGAGCTTGTGGCCATTCCCTCTCCTCCTGTCCCCTGTCACTTGGGAGAAGAGCCCAGCTCCCTCCTCTCTACAACCTCCTTTCAGGTAGTTGTAGAGAGCAATGAGGAGGTCTCTTCTCAGCCTCCTCTTCTCCAGGCTGAAAAACCCCAGCTCTCTCAGCTTTTGACACTGTTTCAGCAGGCTTTTGAAACTTAGTAACTTCTTTCAGCACTAATATCAGTGACTGGTATTTTTTTCCATACGTAAAATCAAATGCCTGTATTGTTACCTCCACCTTAGCCAGAATTCTTGAATGTTGGGCTGTCCTGAGGCGTTTTGGACATTGTTTCATGCTTAATCTATTGTATGTTGCACACAATTTTACTGAATTGTTTTAAAGCAAAACAAGCATGATATTTTCACTTCCATAGTGTCCTTGAAGATCACAGAAAGGCAGAAGAAGTGGTGTTGCTTCTTGGACCTCGTGACAGGAGCGTGCCGTGGTTCGTGTGGCATTCTTAGTAGCTTTCTTTTCAGTGGAATGTAGTGATGCAAGAATACTTTTCTTATTTTTGGGACAGGGTTCCAGATTTTGTGAGGGAGAAACGTTTTGGGAACTGGCTTAAAGATGCACGAGACTGGGCGATATCCAGGAACCGGTACTGGGGAACCCCCATCCCCCTGTGGGTCAGTGACGATTTTGAAGAGGTGAGTGAGAAAACAGAAGTTTCCAGTGATAGGCGACCTGTCTGTATATGCTGTTTGCTTATTTTGATAGACTGTTCTTGTATTCAGCTGCCGCAGTCTGAAGCTCGGCGATGTATCTTAGCAGTGCCAGTATCTGTCCCTGTGGTAGGGGATGGATTTATGCAGATGTATCCATGCTTTGTGTGCCCGTACACATTTTCTTTGCTTTTGCCTGAAAACTGCAAGTATTCTTGGGTTTTATATTTGAATTATCTTATCTTCCCTGGAAGGATTTGCAGTGATGGTAAATCTATTGGAAATAACCAATGCAGTGGGGAAAACTGCAAGGAGATCTTTTACTCAGTCCCTTCAGTCTGATTTGGAAATTCTGATGCTTGATTACTTCAAGCCAAATGAATTGCTGAAGGTGTAAAAACAAGTCCACCTTACTAGAACACTGAAAATATGTATTTTTAGTGCTGTAAATGTGAGTGTAACAGACTGCAGGGATTTGAGTCCAGTGGAATGATGGAAGTGTATGGGAGGAACGCTAGGAATTAGTTATTTGAAGCTGCAAGCTTCCCTGTATTTGGTAGCATAGAGCAGACTCCACAAGTGAATAATTAACCTGATTCTGATGGCTGCTGTTTCCTAAGTGTCAAAATATTAAGTTTTAAAATAATTTGTTTTCTGTGTGGGTTAGTTGTGTTAAACGTGTGATAAGTGTTCCTTGCGCTGAAAATAGGGAATGCTAATCGATGTCAGGCTGTCTATGGAAGGTAAATACAGAACGTATGCCAGAAAAGTATTTTATTGTCTTAAACTGCACTCTTGCTTAGCTGTACACCAAAAAGTATTTTATAATTTCCTCTTTGTTGGAAATCTTGGTGACGGGCAGGGAGATGTTGGGGAGGGAAGGAGTTACTCCTTGCAATTACAGTTTTGGCATTTGGATTCTATTTGTGCTATGAGCGTGTTTGTAAATTACTGGCAAACCAAGTGCTTCTGTCTCTCATAACAGTTAATTTTGAACATTTATTCAAACATTTTAGGTATAAACTGTCAGTCTCCAAACTAACCTTCCCTTGTTTAGTATAACAGGATTTTTTAGACAGAGAAAAGATTTTCAGTTCTGTGCTAGAGTATTTCAAGACTTCATTCTCCAGCTGAAAATGATTGTGTAAAGGTTACATTACTCCCACTCCTTGCCCTTAATAATATTTCATTTTCTCTCCAATCTCCCCGTGTCTTTATTCCTCGGTGTACAGATTTTTTTTTTTTTAGGTGTGATTTGTTTGTTTGAGAAATCAAAATTATGCCCAGCCTGGAAGATTGACTTTTCCTTTGAAATCAGCTGCAAATATTCTTCAGGGCTTGGTGGTCTGAGTAATGATAGAAATACCAACAGGTCTGTTATTTTCAGCCGTGGATATTACACATTTCTGTTTACTCTGGAGCCTGGCTGTCAGGTGTCAACAGCCGAGAGTGGCTTCTGGGCCAAAATTTCCACTTAGGATTTTTTTTAATATTCACTCTCTTTTTATGCATATGGGATATAGCTTAAAAAATATGTACCACTGGAGCTGATGTGGAACCTCGGGCCTAGGTGACATCTGCTGTCATCCAGAAATAATACTCAGAATTTCCTGACTTCGGTTTTACTGCAGCCTGGTGCTGGATGAGATTGCAGAGCCGCCTCCTCATGCCTTTTTCTCAAAAGAACTTTGTTGCATGCAATTATGCTGCGCATATTAAATTCTGGAGAAGCAGTAACAGTTCCTTATTTAATATACAGTAAGGTGAATTAATTGGTATTAAAGCAAATTTTATTACAAATCAATATCTGGTTTCCCGCAGTTTTATTTCAGCTTTTATTTTAGTTTTATTTCAGCTTTTATTTTAGTTTTATTTCAGCATAATTATCAGGTAGAGACATATAATGGAAGTTACATTTTGAAGCTTATGTTTACCACATTTTTGCAGACAGTTCGTCATTGTAAGCTCTCAGATCTGAATGATTTCCTCAGTGGAGGAGCACGTCTCATTTGGATTAGATAATAGAAGTTTTTAGTGTGGCACCTAAGTTGAATAGACGACCACAGGTTCATTTTATAGGACTTGCATACAAATGACAGTGTTAAATGTTCAGTGATGTTAGACATGCTCCAATTGCTTCCTTGCTTGTCACTCACATAAACTGTTAATGCTCCTTTGATTTTGGGGCACCCAGCCTTGTGTAACTGATTTGGGAGAGGACTCTGGCTGTGCTCTACTCAAGGTGAGTCACAGAGCTCCAAGAGGGTTCAACTCAATTGGCACATAAAGCAAAGAAAGCTTTGCTTTTTTCCTTCTCTCCTGCATACAGTTTTTCAGAATCATTTGTTTCATCACCATTTCATGCTGTTGGATGCAGGTCTGTTGCCAAAACATTTAGCTTTTTTCTTAGATAGTGTGTTGATGCAATAAAAACCTTACAATAACCCCCCACCTTTTCTGCTACCTGACAACATGCTTGTTCTTCGAAGTCTTCAGCGATTCTGGCATGAATCGTATTAAATCGGGGCAGTGGTCTCTAACATCATTTGCTGATTTGTTGGATTGAAGAAGGGGACCTCACACAAAATTTTGATTGGCTTTCCAGCTCTCTTGGCTACTTTGGAAGAGCAACTGGCCTACACGTCTCCTGCCTTGCATTAGTGGATTGCTGCTGTGTGCAGAGAACTGACTGACTTTGTCTCTTACAGGTGGTTTGCATTGGTTCAATGGCAGAATTGGAGGAGCTGTCTGGGGTGAAAGTCACTGATCTCCATCGAGAAAGGTTGGTCAAAAGTGCTATCAACTAGTTATTAAAAATAATTGAGTGAACATAAAAAATATTTCTTAGCCCAGACCCTGGGAAACGGAGTTAGAGTAAACAGAAAAGTAATATGAGGACTCAATTAACATTGTGTCAGTTCTCCTTTCCTCTGTCCCTGACACTGTTAATACAAAAAGTCCAGCTTTAAATTATAAAAATTTTCAAAGGATATGCTGAGTTTTCTGAAGAATCATTCAAATGCAAACCAAAACTCTGCCGTACCTGGTATGCAAGCATAACATTAACTTTTTCTACTAATTTTTGTTTAGAATTTGTCAATCTTTTCCTTTCCCATAGGATTGATCACCTGACCATCCCTTCCCGCTGTGGCAAGGGCTCGCTGCACCGCATCCCTGAGGTTTTTGATTGCTGGTTTGAGAGCGGCAGCATGCCTTATGCACAAGTCCATTATCCTTTTGAAAACAAAAAAGAACTTGAAGATGCTTTCCCTGCTGACTTCATTGCTGAAGGCATTGACCAAACCCGAGGATGGTAATTTTCTGCCTTTTTATTCTGTGATGTTTTTTTGCCCTGTGTCTAACACCGTTACATCTGGATGGTCCTTGAGTGTTGTATGACTAAGTGTATGATTTCTTTTCAGTAAATGTGAGGTGTTCTAAAGCTTGGTGCCAAGAATGTTGCAGGAAGATGATGTTAGCGGCTCTTGTCAAAAACATTGTTAGGTGACGGGGAGGATCTTTGGCCTCGCAGGAAGAATTGCAGCAGCTGAATTTTCATGAAACTTCTGGAGTTAGCTCCTAGAAACAGAGCAGCAATTATCAGCTGGAATGGACCTCAGTGTTCTGAGGATTTCAAGCCAACGTCTAAGCTAGTAATTTTTGCTTCCTTGATTAAATTTGAATTTGGGGTTGAATGAGTGAGGAAAATCAAATTTAAGTCTAATCATATGTTAAGGTCTTATCATTTGCAAAGAAATGAAATTTTCTATCTGTGAACTTGTGCTTATTTGATTCTTCTCTGGGTAAATTCATTGGTGGAAAATTTTTCTCTAAGGTTTTTTCTGGGTGTCGTTCTCAGACATTCATGCATACGTATAGCTTTAGTTCTGATGCTTTTAAGTGTTTATCCTGTTTAAGTTTGTGTTTGGCTGTGAAAACTGTCTGCCTTGTTCTTTTTAATAGTGAATGCATCTGTTCCAATATGAGAGTTTGCGACCAGCTTGCAGGAAGCGCTGGGATTTTTTCATTGTGGTGCCTTCACACTGCATTCTGCAGAGCATTGGGTGTGATGAACTGTCTGATGGGCTTGAGGGCTCACTCATCTGAGCAAGCGTTACCATGTTTGTGTTGAGGGTTTTTTTTAAGAAGGCTAAAAATGAGGAAGATAGGGGGTTTGAGTACATGTTTGGATGTACAGGTGGGTGAGTGTTGGTTAAAATTCATTAAATTACAATGCGGTTTAGTAGAGAACTGTGTCCTGTTGTGTGAATTGAGGTAATTGTGAGAGTTAAAAGTCTGTCTGAGAGATAAGCATCAGAGCTGTCAAGTAAGGCACTTAATAAATGTGGTAACATGCACAGCAGCCTTCGCAGTGCCTCAGACCATCAAGTGCCAGCACAGTGCTTTTGCAGTGACAGGCAGCCCTGGAATAAAAACTGCTTTTGAATTTACAGAGGGACTTCTGTTAGGGCTAGAGTTAGGGTTTTTGCACTAAATCTTCATGCAAATGCACAGTTCTGAGGCATCACCTCCTGTGCTTAATTCTGTATCCATTAACGTTTGTGTAATCAGCTGCTGTTTTAAGGTTGCTAAGCAATTGGCAGTGATACTCATTTTTAAGCAGCAAAGTTGCAGTGCACCCTCTAGTTACCTTAAAAATAATCATGGCAGCGCAGTTCTAGAGGCTCACGGGTACCTCCTTCTGTGAATCACAGAATCACAGAATAACCAGGTTGGAAGAGACCCACTGGATCGTCGAGTCCAACCATTCCCACCAATCCCTAAATCATGCTCCTAAGCACCTCATCCACCCTCACCTTAAACACCTCCAGGGACGGTGACTCAACCACCTCCCTGGGCAGACCGTTCCAATGCCTAACCACCCTCTCCGTGAAGAACTTTTTCCTAATCTCAAGCCTAAATCTCCCCTGGCAGAGCTTGAGGCCATTCCCTCTCGTCCTGTTCCCTGTCACTTGGGAGAAGAGGCCAGCTCCCTCCTCTCCACAACCTCCCTTCAGGTGAAGGGTCTCATCCTGTGTAGGAGATTATCCCGTCAGCTTGCACCTCCGTTTAATTGCTCAGACATAATCGTACATCAACATAGTGAACAATAGATGCCTGTGCTTGCTTCAGCACTGATTGCAGGGCCTAGGTAGCTTATGGAGTTGCTGTAAACACATCAAATTGGGGAAGCGCCCACATTCTCGTCTTTTCTGCTGATGGTGAATTTACCAGCAGATTCAGTTTTACTGGAGGGGGCTCTGCTCACTTTTGCTCCTGGTAGTAACTGTTCTGTTGCCGGCAAGTTTGGGTAGAGACAGATGCAGACAGACAGTGTACCACTATTGCTGCCATGTGTGCAGAGGTTTACAGTGACCAAACGAGGAGCTGGTTCAGGGACACACAATTCTCCTTTCTTTATTAAAGGAAAAATGGTGCAATCCTCCTCTTCACAACCTTCCTAGTGCTTACTACATTGCATTTGCGTTGCGTCTTGTTTCAGGTTCTACACGTTGCTGGTCCTGTCCACTGCTCTCTTTGGAAGACCTCCTTTCAAGAATGTGATTGTGAATGGCCTCGTCCTTGCCAGGTTGGTATGCCAGTCAGTGCTTTCATGAGCAGATTTTTAATCAAAGAATACTTCAGGTAAGTCCCTACAACTTGTAAATTAAACCTGAAGTGGGCTTAGGAGTTGTTAAGACATGTCAGAGTGGCACTGGTCTTGCAGGACGCAAGAGACACCTGAGGGTGTCAGGTTTACAAATCCCAGCAGTCTGTTGCACTTGATTTCTCCCAGCAGGTTTATCTCTTCCTAGAGAGAGAGAAAATAAATAGCAAGTCAGGATAGGAAAGAGTAGCAAAGAAATGATACCTGTTCTGCAGAATAAAAAGGACATTGTAACTGTGGCGCTACACATAATTATCAGTTAGTTAATTTTGATTTGTTTCTCTTTATTTTCAAATCTAGCTTTGCCAGTGGGCTGGAGTGATTGGTTCAAAACAAGTGCATCTGCCCTCAGTTTTTCTAGGAAAGACAGTTTTTCTGCTTGGATTTGTAACTTGGGAGTGTCTTGGGTTGGTTTTTTTTTTCAGTTGCTCTCGTGGGTTCAGCAGTCGCACTGAAATAGTGTGCTAATACATAATTACATCTGTGCTACCAAGAGCGTAGTAGGACAGAGAAATTATCCTGGATTTGAAGGGGCTTTGTTCTTTATCCATCTGTTACAAGAATTGTGGGAATTTATGCCTGCATTCTGCTGTTTCCTAGTGATGGCCAAAAAATGAGCAAAAGGAAGAAGAATTATCCTGATCCAATGAGTATTGTAAACAGTTACGGAGCTGATGCACTAAGGTAGGATTTCTTTAATCAATGTCCGGTCTGGTACATTTGCTTTCTGTTCCTTGCAGACATGTGCCAGGAGGGCTGCTTATGGAGTTTTGACAATTAGCAGTGGGAGGAAGTTAATTTTGGAAACATTCTGACTGCTATGGCAGCCAAACAGCTGAAAGAGGAGGGGATGACTCAAAAGAACTGGCAATAGGCATGGTGCCTGGACTTGCCATACCCTTGTCTTATCTGCCTCAAGGCTGGTGGCAACCAGAGCTGACGTGCTGCTTGGAGGCCTTTTGTCAGAAAATGTGTGTCCAGTTGCTACAGAAAGCTCCTGCTCGAGCCAGAACTGTCTGCGACTGCAGATAATCACCCGAGTTGTCAAAGTGAAAATATGACTAGTGTCTTGGAGAACAATACTGTTAGTTTATGGTTAAATTGTCATTTTAGGCAGGGATTACTGTGTAATGCACAGAAATGTTTCTTTGCTGCTTTTGTTGTACATTCTCTGAAGAGAAAGTGTTTCTTTTTCTTGCTGTTCCTATGCCGCTAATGGTAGAGGAAGACTGGCAGGAGTGGTGCAGCTTAGTGTGTATGTATAAATGGTTCAGGTCAAACAGGGATTAAAAACAGTTCAAGTGTTTCATAGAAGTTACACAATGTATAAACCTAACTCTGCAGTCCCCTGATACTTGGGCTAGGTGAGCTAACTGCGCACATGAAGTGATACCTTGGGATAGAGATACAATAAAGACTTTTAATAACTGTGTAAAGACACTGCTCAGGTTTCTCCAGAGTCCTGTAATCCTTGCAGTGCATAAGGAAGCCTTATACTGGTACAAGCATCGACTTGTGTCTTACAACCATACATGGGAATTACTGGACTGGATGAATGCTTAGCGTACCACGGGGCTTTTTGCATTTGAGAAAGTTGGCTGTTCCTGGCTCTAGATGATTTTTAAGGAACTTTATGTCTATTTTTATTTTTTCAAGATTTAACATTTGAAAGACTGAGTAAATTATCTTCTCCTGTATGTTTGTAGTAGAGAGTTGGGTGGATGTCTTAAATTTGACTGAGATTGTCCTTTACAAATAATGGAGGCTCATTAACAGAATATTGGTGTATTAGCAGCTGAAACAATATGAGTGAAAAGGGTTGGAATTACTTGTATAGGAGATTTTTAAATCACAGGTGATGTTTCAGTTGAATAAAATCTGCCTTTTTGAGTAAAGCAAAAGTGAAGATCTCAAAACACCAGAAGTTACACTTCCATTACTCATGTTTTTTCTATTTCTAAAAAGCTAATTCATTTCTCTGCCTCTGTACTCATTCTGTAATGTCACATTTATTTATATGTACACCCACATGGAGAGTAAAAAGCATGGCAAACTAGGTTCATTTATGGAAAGAGCTCTGTGATTCAGTTGTCTCCACTTATTCACTGAAGTGCCTGATGTGTTCTGTTTATAGAAGTAACTACAGGTGAGTTTTTCCTTGGCACTGTTTCCCTGCAGTTTTTGTGGAAGATATGTTTGGGGATTTTTTTTAAATACAGATTTGAAGTATTCTCAGAAGTAGCTTGATAAATAGACCAGCAGAAAATATACATGAAAGTTGTTTAAGTGAATGTGGGATCAAATGGAAAGAAGTGAAATAGCCTAATGCCATGAACTGCACAGAGAGTACTTGATGGTTTCTTGTGCCTGGTTAGAGAACTTGCTAATACTGGTTTGCTTTGGGGAGGTTTTATTTCCTGCTTTATGGGCGAGGTCACCAGGTGGAAGTGCACTGGTAGAATCCCCCCTGTACCGGGTGCCTCATCTCTTTCCCTCTAACACCTGTAAGGATCTTGGCCTTGGTGTACTTCAGAAAATCCATTTTATTTTAACATTCATGTATTGTAAGGCAATGAAAGGATGCTACATTCAAAAAACTTAAGCTGTAGCCTTAGAGAGCTATGTTTTCTCCAATATTTCATCCTGAGAGCTCCTTTAGGACAACTTCTGACAGGTTCTGCAGCGAGTGTTGCTGACATGGGTGCAAAGGAGCAATTTAGTGGCTCCCTCATTCTCTGATTAGTTGGCATCGATGCCTTCTCAGGAGGAAAAGAGTGGAGGCCCTTTGAAGCGATCGTTAAGGTAGGTGAGTCCCAAACTAGTAGAAGGCCTGGGGTATCCTGGTGTGCCCTAGGGCCAAACTAGCTCTCATATTCAGACCAAGGATATATTTGGCTTCTGAAATAAATAATAAGTAGTAAACACAGAGATAATTGTGGTAGGAGGTTTGGTTTAAATATATACTTAGAAAGTCTAGTTTATTTAGGGACTTACTAGTGCATTATCAGGCTTAATTGTTCAGTACTTTTGTAATTAGAATTTGAATTCAGCTATCGCATTTAAAAAAATTTTTTTTTCCCTGGTACACTACTGAAAATGCCAGTTCCTGTGCTGCAGTACTCTCTATTTACTCTGGCAGCTCTATTTTTATATATTCATTTTTAGGCAAGAAGCCCTCTCCTGAAGAATTTATGGTCTAGTATCCTTGAATGTGCTGTGTCAAACCCCATTAAGATTGTAAAGCCTCCTAAAGGGAGTGCTGTAAAGATATATTAGTGTAGAATCACGATTTTAAAAGTTGATAAAATCCAAGGAAATTGGTTAATAAATTTCTTCTGAAAAGTGCCGCAGTCTTTAAAATAACAATGTTTGGTTTGTTTTTCGTATTTGGAAAGTTAATGAGGTGTATCTAAATTGAGATTGTATTTGGGAGTTTTGATACTCAAGTGAGACATGGTTTCCTTTTGAGTTGACTCGATAAAAACCACTTTGACTCTATAGGCAGAATATTTATTTAGGGAAGGAGATGGGATAAAGTATAAAGATTTTTGGGAGCTCGCAACCAGCAAGGAAGCTGGGCAACACGTCTGTCTCTGGAATGAGGAACGCTTGGCTGGAGAGAGGCTGGCGCGAAGTGATCTCCCTGGCCAGGGGGGTTCCTGTATGGCAGAACCCCCATGGTTGAGGAGTTCAGTCAGGGGCTGCTTCTGGTATCAGCCAGCGCCACCTGAATCCTTTGCTTTGCTTGTCTAGGGATGAAGTACCTTTTGGATTGCTAGGAAGTACAGCCTTTGGCAGCTTTTTTTTCTTGAAAGCATTCCCTTCTGCTCTTTTCTTTTGAATTTCCTGTTTTGGCTTGCTCCTTAGTCCTGCATTTGCAGTGAGCCTGAAGTTTTTTATGCTCAAGGAAGCCGCCTAGATGGAGTAGAAAGGTACCGTGTCCTTGTTAAGGAATTCAAATGTTACTGAAACAATAGGTGCTGTTCTGCAGAGGAACACTGATTCCATGCATCCGTGGCTTGTTTTATACTGTGATAGCAGCTGAGCCTGTGTTATCACTTCAGTCAACTTCTAGATTAAAAGAAGAAAATTTCAATCCAAATTGCATATGCAGTGTCAGAAAGAGAATCCTGTAGTGCTAGGCAGTAAGTTGTCATACGTTTGTTAGGGGCACCTGCCACTGTTCTCCTTGGAGTTCTTAGCGTGAAACTGTTCCCTTGGGCATCGCTCACTGTGCTGCTCTCCAGGGTCTACGGTGTGTTTAAGTGCATTTATATCACTGCAGTTTTACGCTTTTAAGTATTGTGTTCTTATTTTGCAGGTTATATCTGATCAACTCCCCTGTGGTGAGAGCTGAGAACCTGAGATTTAAGGAGGAAGGAGTAAGGGATATACTGAAGGATGTCTTCCTGCCCTGGTACAATGCATATCGCTTTCTTGTGCAGAACGTTCAGATTCTGCAGCATAAGGTACAGATCTCTTGAGAAGCAGCGTGGAAGGGGCTTTGTGCTTCTTCCATTGTTAGAGTGAATTTGCATCACAGGGAAATTTAGACTAGAAGGGACCTCAGGAAGTCACCTGGTCTTCACCTTCTTGTTCAGTGCAAGGCTGACATCCAAGTTAGATCTGGTGGTGTCTCCTTGCTGTTAGCTGCTGTGTTAGTTGCTGTTTGTACCCTGTTTTGTCAAGCTAATCACCCTGCTTTTTTCTCTTCTTGACCAAACCTCTTATTAAATAGAGAGGAGAAGTGGAATATAGAGGACTGTCAAGACATAACAGCTCTCTTCTAGCACATCGAGGTGCTCATGATTCTCGTTTATTTTAGATAAATGCTGTTGCATTCATACTCTTGAAATGCAAGGAGGAGATGAGGCTTGGAGTTTGTGGGGTTAATGCGTACTGAGCAATTCTTTGCTGCTAGGAACACCAGTTATAAGCCAGGTGCTACATGTGCTTGAGGGATTCCTTCTGAAATATCCGTGCTAAGCCTTGTTGTTTTTCTAGTAATTGCCTTAATTAGCATTTGTGGAGTAGCCTGGGGGCAGTAGGTGCCGCTGGTACCGCCTGGAATGCTGCTGCTGTTACCCCAACATCAGGCAGTTGGGCACGGCTGTGTCACAGGACAAATGCTGTCGGAGAATGGCCTCTGGGGGTGGGTTTCTCTGGGCTGAGAACCTTGCTAACAGTATACACATTGAACACAAATAGAACTGCAAATAAGAAATGGAAAGTAAGTTATTTTCAGTAGTGTCTGCCGTGACAAGTGCTTGAGCTAACTCATTTACTGTAACTTTAATTATGAATCTGCATAAAAATGTTTAAATTGGGAATGCTTGATGCTGAATCCATCAGCCATAGCAGGGAGATTGCCTTCTGTACCTGACAGTTAATTTTTTTAAACTTAAAGTTTATTTTAAATACAACGTAGGAAAAAAAGAAAAAAATTCATTGGAGAGGGAGGCACATCAGCTGCAATAATGTTTTAGACTTAGAGATTGTATCGGAAGTCTGCTAAAAAATTGTGGATCAGTGACAGTAGTTTCTATGCTTCCAGTATGAAACAGATTAAAATTTCTTTCTGGTAGTGATTTTTCATTCAAATTGAAGATTTTGTGTATATTGTATAGCTTCTTATGTAAAACTAATTTTAATCTTTCAGCTAAGATTGATGATAGAAGGGTACCACTTGTTAGCACAGACTTTTGTGGGAGAGTAGCAACTAAGCTAAAAAGCTTCCAACCTTACAGTATGCCTGAAAATACAGTAGCAGCCTAATAGATTTGGAGAGCTGTTGTGTGGAGCAATAAAGGCAGCTGGCTTCATTAAACACTACAGTAAATAGCTGACTTCAATAAATGGTTTTACCTTTTTAACAACCCCTTTTGGGAAGAAAGTCTACAAAGTTCAGATCCTGGTACGTAACGAATCTTCTCTCAGCATCCCTAGACAGCATCCATCAGGCAAGCTTACACATCACCCCAAAAATAGACTTTGGTTTTTACCATTTGACCTTTGAATTATCTAAAATGTGCTTTGCCTCTTTTTGCTGATCCCATTAAATATTGCAAGACCAGCAAAGCTGAGGATGGGGGACCCCGGTGGAATATCCAGGTGCTCGAGCAGAGAGTTCTGGTAGTTCAGCAAGTGTAATTTTTCTATCTAAGTAGCCAGTGAAACAGCTCCTGTGCACTGTTATAGGTGAAAGAATGTGCTATTGGAGGTGATTGTGCTTAAGTTAGATTACATACGCAGGCTCAAAAGCTTTTGCATTGTGTTCTATCTCCTGCAAGAGAGAAACTGCAATCCCAGTGTCCTGGATTTGGTCTAATGATACTATTATGCTTACTGTAATTACTGCAGTAATTGTAGTTGGTTAAATGGTTGCTGACCTCACAACAGCAGATGCATTTCTCTCCTGCGAATAGTCTCCTTAACCTACGTGAGTGGATGAATAATTACCGGATGAAAAAACCCAAACAGATTTTTCACCTGGACTCTGAGGGAAAGGAAAGTCCGAAGAGTCTTAAACTCAAGTGTTGGATACTGTTTATGGATTGGAAAAAAAGGAACCCTCATGCTGTTTTCAACCAGTCAGAATGGTCACAAGGGAGAGTCAGACCGTAGGCCCCATCTATGCTTACCTGGGGTCTTGCTTGTGATACCCTACAGAATCAGCAAAGCATTAGGAGGTTTTGGAGATGGGTACAAATGTCAGTGTTCTGGAAAGCATCGAAATGCATCATGTCTGTTGTTTGCCTAAGAATTCTACCTATGTTTCTAGTTGGGGGTTGTTGCCATCTCCTTTGCTTTAATCTGTTGAAATTATCACGTGCTCTTAAAAAGTTATTTGTGCGCCCTTTGTCCAAATGGAATTCATCTTCATAGCCCATCTTGTGAAGGCTTCAGATCCTCTGAGATTAAAGAGCTGTGTAAATCCTGGAGTCCTACTCTGTGTCTGGAAGCTCTGGCTAATAGCAAACAGAGGAGTGAGGGCTGCGCGCTGCCGTGTACTGCACTGCCCTTTGCCTGGGCAGAGCCCAGCAGCTGCCCTCCCTTGGACCTGACCGGGTCGGGTGGTGAAATCGGCAGCAGGGCAAGCTGGGCTTTCCTGACAAGTTTTTCTTGCATCTGTGTTTCTGGAATTTAATGTTCTCTCTCAGGAAAATAGTGAAACACAGTGGAGGTGACAAAATGTTCATGGCTGACAGGGGCATTGATACAGAGCTCTGAAAATGCACCCTTGTGACTTGAAAATGTTTTATGTTCTTGTGTTGATAGGATGAGGGAAGAGAATTCCTTTACAATGAGAACACAGTTAAGGAGAGCAATAACGTCATGGATAAATGGATTCTTTCTTTCACCCAGTCCCTCATTCAGTTCTTCAAAGCTGAAATGGCAGGTATGCACATTTGGTTGGGTGTGTACGGGTGTTTAACTTTGGGAGAAATCTCATTTCGTCCAGGGATTTCCAGATTCCAAATGAGACTGTCAGTTCATATAAAAGATGTTGGGAAGGTATTAGGGCAACCAATATGACAAGCAATCCCTTGTGTTTTAAGGCAGGTTAAAATTCTGTATTTAAAACTAGTAGCTGCCTTATGCTGTTTTGTTTTTACTTAGAAATGCCCAGTATGAGAAATTATTTTACAGAACATTTTTCCCCTGATGACTGGGATTGAAAGGAGCATGTGTGTTTGTGCAGATGTGGTTCTGTGTACAGGCTTGCCGCCTTCTTGAGTCAGGAAAAAGTAAGAGTTTCCCAGTATGGCTTATGAACCAGTATTATAGCTATTGAGGGAGAGAAGGGCTGTCTCCAGGTTACTTAAGATCTCTGGTTAAAGACAGATGGTCCCTGAAGGGTGGAGGTTTGAGGTTTTGGTTTTAACCAGTCTCCTAACTAGATAATGCATAGCTGGGAATATATTAGGAATACAAATTCCCACATAAATAATGTCTTCACCACCGTGGCTTGAGTTTTCTGAGTGTTTCCTTTTTAGGTTTAAGTACTAGCACTCTGCCTTTAGGAACACTTCAGTTTTAGAGAATGCAATGAGAAGTGCAGCAAGGCTTTAAAGCAAAGATCCATTTTATTCAGTAGCTGCTTGATTAATGGAAGTGATTGTGAATAGAGATCTAAAAGCTCTTTGCTTTTAGAGAAGTTACATACAAGTTTTTCCTTAGAAAAGTGAGTCTTTTTTAAGGACTCCCAACCCCCAGTTCTCTCACGAACAACTGAAATTTGTTTTCCTGGTTGCGTAGTGATGCCCACGATGACCTTCTTTGGCATGCTGGCAGTCCTCCATGCTTTTCAGTTTCACCGAATGTGAAAATACAGCTATGTTTATCTTCCTCTCTTGTCAGGTTAGCTGTCACTTTGCATTCTTCTGGCCTACTGTGTTACCAGGAAAAATAATAACAAATTGCAAGTAATACATAGCAAATCAATTAAAATAGATGTCTCATTATAAATCTGCCGGATGAAGAAAATGTTGGCAGTAATTGATAATAAAATTTTATTGCGTGATTCTGCAATGATTTCTGTTGAACTTGTAGCAACTTGGTGGTATTTACAGCATGTGCAAAGCTAGGATTTGCCAAATCCTTTGCGATTAATAGTCTCTTACCCACGATCCTCTTTACGAGTCAGATAAAAGCATAAGGCTTCCATAATGCATGTTTGTGTAGGATTAGGGAAGTATTTAGTGGTTTGGGGATAGATGTGTTTGTCTTGAAGCAGGAGAACTGATGATATTCCATTTCAAAATATGTTTTTAAGATAACGGTATGTCTGATCACCTTTTTAGTGTTACCAGCGTGTGCTTCTGCTCAAGTTCTATGTTTAATATTGGGGCTGCAAATGATGGTGTGTTTCTCTAAGTGAGGAGCTTGATGCAGAGGCATAGGGTTAATGGCAGTGGACGTGTCTCCTTCTAGCTTACAGGCTGTACACCGTGGTCCCGCGATTAGTGAAGTTTGTTGATATTCTGACCAACTGGTATGTTCGAATGAATCGCAGAAGACTAAAGGTGAGCATCAATTTTGGCAGTCTCGGACTGCGACTGAGATCCTAGGAGTCCGTTAAAGCAATGCACAGCAGCCTCATGGTGTTACACAAAGTCTTTATGCCGCAGTTCCCATTCCATCAGTTCCTAACTGGTAGTGGGAATGAGAAGGCAATATTTGTTTCCTCCTCTTTGCTTTATGAGGAGACACCAATCAAAGCGCCCAGTAATTCTTTTTCATGTGCTGGATGGGACTGAGCAAAACGAATACAGTGTGGAAAACCAGTTTATTGCATTAACTAACATAGGAAACATTTCAAGTTTATTGAAGTGCGCTTTCTGGTTCTAAAATTGCAGATGTTGTTTTTCTCTTGATCAATTCCTTAATAGGGCGAGAATGGGACTGAAGACTGCATTTTGGCCTTGGAGACTTTGTTTAGTGTCTTGTTCTCCATGTGCAGACTTATGGTAAGGGAATTACAGTCCACTGCAACTATTTGACATTTTTTATGTAGTTCAGCACAAAGTATGCATTTTTATGTCGAAGTTGACCATAGAAATTAAGTGTGCAGGGAATGAAGACATGGGGATTAAAACCATAGCGCTACTGATTTGTGTAGCATAGTTCATTGTCCACCTCCCCCTTTTCTCTGCTCATCTGCCCCACGGTGCTGTAAAGACGGTGAATACTTCCTGACTGATAGAGAGACATGATTTCTTGCCTGGTGCCCACAGGGGGCATGTAAATATCAAGAAAGAGATGAATAAGTAGTAGCAATTTCATCATTTATTTCAGCCTATATTTTGAATGCTGTCACAGTTCTGCATTGAAGGGACACCATGTAAGCGTTTTTTGCTGAACTGTCCTTATGCAATTCATAATTATTATTGGTTCATAATGTGCAAACAGTAAAGACAAGACAATGATTGAATGCAACATTACAGGCACCATATACTCCTTTTATCACGGAGCTGATGTACCAGAATCTGAAGACACTTATTGATCCAGTCTCGGTTCAGGAAAAGAATACTGAAAGCATCCACTACCTCATGCTTCCCCAAGTGAGGTGAGCGACAGCTGTTGGGTGGCAAGATGGGGGTTGGGGTTGATGGGGCTTTGGTTGGTTGGTGGGTTTTGGGTTTTTTCTCTTTTCACAGAACGGTTGCTCTTCTGCTTGTGTTTAAAGCTGTTTTGCATGACAAGAAAGCAAGCTGCTTTAATAATTTGAGTATGCCTATGCCTGAGGAAGAATTTTTGGATGGTAGTTAACACATTCTTTTCTATAAGCGAAAAAAGGTTGAAGTTGAGATTAACCTCTGATGTTAGTCTCTGCTGCAGGAGAACGTTTCACTATCATTACATTTAACACCCCACTCTTGGTGTTAGCTGAGAATTTTCTTTTCCCTCCACATTTAGGCAGTGCACTCGTGCTGGATTAATGGATTATAGATGGGAAGGAAGATAGTTAGGAGCAATGCATGTTCCCAGCCCATAATGTTTTCTTCTTATGGTAGGCAAGAAATATCCTTTTTACCCTTCAGAATGTCCTGACTAGAAGCTGTGATGCTTGCCTGTGAAGGTCCTGAAAGCATTCTAAAACTTCCCTGTGTTCCTTGCATTTGCAAGAACGTGTGCATCCCCCCACCTCTAAGCCTTTCAGAGTGAAGACTGATGCAGATCTCTTGTGGGTTGGAGTGATTGTTTTGCGTGCACCATGTATGGAGCCAGCAGAGTGAGTTCTGGCTTCAGATCAAGAATTTAGACCATTGTCCAGAGATCGCCATTTCCTTGTAAGAGGATGCATCATAGAAGAGAGAGCTTTTGTGGAATCGTAGAATCATTAGGTTGGAAAAGACTTTAGAGATCATCAGCTCCACCTGTACCATACTACTAAATCATGTCCCCAAGCACCTCACCTACCTGCCTTTTAATCACCTCCAAGTAGGTTGTTTGGATGCTGGTGAGTGAGGATTTTTGTGGGTGCCAGTGTCTCACAAAGGTCTGGGTCCGTGGTGGTTGTGCTGAGTGGTTGTGTCTGGGTTATCCATAGTATCAACTCAACCCAGGTACAACCTGACAACTGAAATTGTTTTAGTTTGGGTTTTTTTCTTTGTTTTCATCCTGCCAAGGGAGACAATAGTGTTCTCGTCAGCAGTTGCTCCTTAGTGCCTCAGTGCTACGTTAGTGGATGAAGCCAATACCTGCTTCCCAAACTGCTCTCAGTTACTCAGTGAGAGAAAAGCAAACTTGCCTTTTGCATTGCAGCGCAATTTGAAAACCCTCAATGACAAGACAGCTGACCTTGATGCTTTGCACATGGGTTTAAAAATGTAAACCTTCTAGTAATGGAGTTTCTGTTATGGGTGTGGTATCCATTGAGCAAGGTGTATGTTCTCTGACAGCTTTAATAGTGAAAGTTGCTGCAGCAGGGGCTGGAGACTGACATTGTGATGGTGCTGATTTTCTGTTCCCTGGGAAAGTGCTGCAAAGAATATGCAATCACAGAATGCAGAACTCATCAGGGAGTTATCAGTGGTGGATTTGAGCTGCTGTAGAATGGAGGAGTAGAGGGGTAGCCAGCTATTTGAACTTGGTTCAAGCATGAGCTTAGCATGGGTGTTAAAATTGGCTTAGTCACTTTCGATTCCTGTCAGGGCTAACTGGCTTGCTGCTGCGATGCAGGTGCATGATGTATTTTGAGTGGCTTGCACAGCTTTCCCCTTTGTCGAGTGCTCTGCTTGTATTTTTGCCTGCTTCTAAGTGTAATTTACTTAGTCCCCTGCGTGTCAGTTGTTGCGCTTGTCAGATAAAAAGACATGTTTTTCAGAACTACATCATTGTTGAACTTTTAGAGTCTCACCTTGAGTTGCCAAGCACATCGCTGCATTTTTCTTTGAATATTGTTCTGATGACAGCTGAACTTGACTCAATACCTGTGCTATAAACCCAACTGAGGTGTTGCTTGGTTTCTTAGCATTCAAACAGTTCGGTTACGTTAACTTTACAAATCCGGTCTGTGAAGACTGTTCTCATTTTGTGGCTCCACAGTTTTGCTAAGTAATGGTGAGTAACACTGAAATACTGCCCTATCCCATGGTCTGGGTCCTTTTGGTCACGAAATCCTTTATTTTGTGATTTACGTGTTTCCAGGTTTTTGGAGGACCGTCCTGAAAATCTGGCTTTTGGAAGAACAAAAGCTTCAAGATCAGTAGCAACACCTTAATCAAAGCCCAGATGCAGGAGATGGGGCTATTTCAGTTATAAGTTCTGCTTTGACAGTTCTGTTGTCCTGAACAGTCCTTGTTGGGTGCATGTGTTTCATCCCAGTACTTTTGCTCCTTACATTACAGCAAGCAACTTCCTTCATTTTGTGCAGAACTGTTTGAACCAGTTCCTCTGGTCTTGGTATGACACTTGTGTGGGTTTAAAGGAGCTGCTTAATTCATGCAGCTACTCAAGAAATCAGAAAAACATCTTCAGAATGTTTGGTTGCTAGTGCGTTTGAAACAAAACGTGAATGTCGGCTTATTCAAAAAACCCAAACAACCCAACCCAGCCCTCAAAAAGCCAAATAAACCCCCTAACTCTCCCTTGCCTCACTAAGGAAATGCAATAAAATGCTGGAGTCATGAAAAGTGATGGAGCCAGGAAAGATGACAGAACTGTCTAAAACATCAAGCTAATGTATCTAGCATGCCTAAAAAAAGATTATAAATTGAGATTCAGTGAGTTGGTTGCATTATAGATGTTTCATTGTTAGTATAAGGATCCTATTTATAACATCTTTTTGCATCTTCTCGTGATATTATTGATGTAAATCTTACTTTTTATTGGATATTCATAGAGTAGGTAGTATGACTCAGTCTGTCATTTGTCTTGTTAGAAGCGCTTAGAGGTGCTAACAAAAGATGTCAGAATAGCTCCATGTTTTGTTTTCAACGAGTTGTTTCCTGATCATCATTTTCACAAAGAGAGCAGAAAATTCTGTTTGTTCCTTTGTCGAATTGCCCCAACCAGGGCATAATTGAGTCTCTTGTAGGAAATTTCAGAGAAGGGGGTAAAATGTTTTCAATCTGTTCAAACAGGTGCAATGGAAATGAAGCAATATAATGTTTGCTTTTTAATCTAGGGAGGATCTCATCGACAAAAAAATTGAAAGTGCCGTTTCTTGTTTGCAGTCTGTTATTGAGCTTGGACGAGTAATCAGAGACAGAAAAACCATTCCAGTCAAGGTTAGAACTTCTAACGTTTCTTACCGACACCTTGGGAATGTGCAATGGCTTTAACTTTGGGATAAGTCTGGGAAAATTGAATATTTAAGTTTGGAATACAAAACAGAGTTCAATAACAAAATACTTCAAAAGATAAATAACAATTTCTGACATTTGTTACTTTCAGTTGGAAGGATAAAAGCTTCTGGTGTTTGTTTTTTTTTCTTCTCCCCAGTATCCTTTGAAGGAAGTGGTTGTTATCCATCAGGACCCAGAGGCTCTTGAAAATGTCAGATCTTTAGAGAAGTACATACTGGAGGTAAGAGTACAGTGAACGTGATGTTTAACTGCATTGTGTGTGCTGGTTACTGAAACAAACCAAACCCTCACCTCCCCTTGTGGTGATCTGTGTGCCATCCGCAGTCAGCCAGAGTGCTTGGAAACACTGAGTTGCTCAAACTGACCACGTTGCACTAGGAGGCTGTTAGAAATGTTCTTTTTCTTTATGAGTGAAAGGATAAAACATTTGCTGAATGAAAGTAAGACAATAGTCAATGACACGTTGTCAAAGAGATGGATTGCAAAATCCCCCTTCTGCTCAGGGCATTAAAACCAGTTGAGACAGTAAGTGGGAGGGTTCATGGAGAGGAGGATTCTGTGTAAGGGAGAACAGGGGACCAATTGAGAGGTTTGCAGGATGTTGTTAGGAAGCAAGATGTCAAATGGATAAGATGTTGGTCTGTCGAATTCCATACACTCATCTGCTCCTGTGTGCCACTGTGCTGCTTTAAAAGTGTGTTCATGAGAGAAGCACAGCCTGCCCTGCTTCTCAGGCTTTGTTTGGATAAAAGCCTCATCATTCAAAACAAGAGCAGTAACACTTCTAGGTTTGTTGAGCTTGACATCCTGAAACTGGCTGCAGTTTCTGTTCTATTTGATCCTGTGAAAATCCTTAGTATTTTAAGAAATGAAATTAAAGGAGTTTGTTTCTTTAAAAACTTCATTAATTTACATGTTTAAATGATAAATAAATCTTGTAAACTTCAGTACTGCATTTCAGAGGTTGTAGTGACAGTATAAAGATGATGATGATGATTATTATTAGTTGCTTAGAAGACTTTGTAGACTGGGCTTTTTTAGTCTTCATGTTCCATTAAGTTTCATTATGAGTAGACTTTATATATCTTTCACATCTGTGATGTGCAAGAGAAATCAAACAGTAAGAGGAAATAGCGAGAAGGCTTCAGCTGCAGTGATGAATTTCCATGACCCATGGTGTTTAGTCAAAAATGAAAGGAAGGAACCCCTAGTTCCATATCAGTATGCCTTGCAACTTCTTTCTGGGTGCTGGGGCCTTCAAAACACCTTCCAAAACACCTTCCAAACCTGTGGTTTGTGCTGCTTCCATCTGTCGTGATTATGCATTTGATATCCTGAGCTATGCCATGTGTAATTTCTCTACCTTAGCAGCCTAGAGGCTTTATAATGGCTTTGCCTGACAGGGGTTATAGGAAATAACATCTCTACTGTGAGACTGGAGGCCTCTCGGATCCAATCTGGCAGGCAGTGAGGGAAGCCTGGCTGAGCAATGTTCTCCTCCCCGAGCAGTCTTTAATTCCTCTTACTGCAACAGTCTCTTTTTGGGACTGACGGTTGCTTTTCACCCCGATGTTTCATTGTGTTGCCTGGGGAGATAAGCCCTGGCTTCGTCTTGGTGACTGTGTGTGTTCTGGGGAGGAAAGAATTGCGTTTGGAATAGCAGCTCTTCGCTAAGGCAGCAGAATTTGAAGGAACTGATTTGGTGTTGGTATTGGCCACAATGAGTACGTTAGGCTTGAGTATAAACTGGAGATTTCTTCATGGCAATAATTTCTGTGTATTAGTCTGAGTTGTCACTGGAATCCTTCCCTTGTGCAACCGTATTGTGTTTGTGTGTGTCTCTTAATTAATTGGGGCAGGATACGTACTGGCTTTTCTCTCAGATGGGAACTGAAGGAGCGCTCTTGTAAAACAAAAACACCTTGGCAGTTGTTCAGATGCTCTTCCTCATTCAAAACCTCCTGATAAACGTATTTCTGAGGAAGGGATACTGGCCTCAACGCAGGAGAGAAGCATGGTGTGATACAAAAACTAACCATCCCCCAGCATCTCCTTAACTGTTAGAAGAGGTTTCATGTACAAGTCTTAATCCAGTTCCTGACACCTGTGAGGCATAAGCTTAGCCACCTCATGTATTGTCCCCTCAAACCTGTTTGTTCAAAACAGGCTCTGTTTAAAGGAGCAAAAACCAGAAGGATACTTTGAAGAGCAATGTGGCTGTACATGCAAACAGTTCACAAAAGACTTCCTTCCCTTCTGTGACAAATTCTCCTCTGGGCATGTGAGCCCCATGGATCTTTTCAATAGCAGAATTTTGTGAAATTTAGATTAACGTCTGACATGTTTTCTTGATCTGAAAACTGGATATGAAGATTTTACAGAATCCAGTTTTAAGAGAAGTAAAGTTTGCTTACTCAAAATACTTCAAAGGCTAGCTGACAAAATTTGCTGTGAATTTCTACAGCCAGTAAAAGGAAATGAAGGAACCTAACAAATTGATAATTCGTTACATAATCGGTTTGTACAAAAGTATGGTTTAATTTTATTTGTCTGCTCCCCCAAACAAAGGAAAGGTGTGTCCTACGGGGAGATGGGTTATAGCAAACTCAAATGCCATTGTGGAAGCACAAATACAAAATATTGTCTGTTGTCCTATTTTTATTATGTATTTTAACATTCAGCCAGCAAGCTGATGTGCAAGCTTAGCATGTGTTTTATTGTATTTCATAGCAATCAGTCAGGTTGTTTGCTAGGATGGGTCAGAGCCAGGGAGGTCAGTGGATACAAGCAGACAGGGTGGTATTGCTTGGGATGAATTTGCAGCTTTGTTCATCAATCTCCTACATATTCAGAGCTTTAGAACATTTAGTTACTGCCAGAAGTGTGTTTCTACTTAAATTGCAGGTGCCAGAGGTAATCTGTAAGAAAAATTACACCATTTGATTTCATGCAGTTGCTGACAAAAGGATTTGGAAAGTGCTCTTGTCAATTCTAAGGAAATTTCATTCATCACTTTTTCAGAAGTGGCTGCACTCTTTGATCTGCAGGCTGTTCTGTCATCAGAACACAGCAAATAATTCAAATAAATGCATTTTAATATTAGAACTCTCTATAGTATGGAGTCCTGCAAAAATTACCAAGCTCACAAAATGAAGTAAGTCCAGAAGGCTTTTAGCAACAGTGCATGGTTGTGTTTTATTCATTAGTGTTTGGAGGCCTTTTAGTGGCCTTGATTAGGGTTTCTCTTCTGAACTGGTGCCAGTGAAATGTGTCTCTCAATAAATGTCACCCTGTGTGCAGTTGCAGTCTCGTTTGCGTCTGCCCTGTGTACACCCAGAGCCCCGGCCCCTACGTGTGGCTATAAGGAAGGAGAACGTTGCCTTTCCCGTCTGCAAATTCAGGGTCTGCCAGTGTTCTGTAGCGATAGCAGTGCGTGTGACATGGTGCCGTGGCCAGAGTCCATGAATGGGCTCAGGGAACTGGTGCATGAAGCTGTGGCACTGTGTGGTCCTTCAGGATTTTGTTTCTCCCAGTATTAAACAATTAGTATTTATTTTTCTTTCTAAAGAGCCCAGCCCAGCCGAAGCACAGTGCTCGTGCTCTGTCCTGAGGACTGGGTGCAGGAGGGCTACCCGCTCTGATTGGGTTTGGGACACGGCACTGACAAAAGCCCTTCTGCACAGGAGAGCCTGAACACAGAGGTGTTTCAGCAGCCAACAAGAAGGACTAGTTGCTTTGGTTTGTCTATGAGACTTGAAATATGTGCCAAGGAGCTGATTTTGATTGACTGGGAAGCTAAAATTAAGAACTTCAGTCAAAGCACTACATGGAGGCATATATAAACAACCCTAAGATACAGGCTTGCTTTTGGGGAAGAATCGTTCTGTTATTATTATTGATGATGCATACTGCAGAGTGGGTTCCTAATCCAATCGGCACAGACGACCTGCCCTGATGGAGATGGCTTATGTGTACTTTGTGTGGTCGGGCAGTTCAGGAATCAAGTCCCGCCTTGTGTGTGTCTCTGACTTAGCTTTGCCTAGCAGTGAGAGAAGCCACTTTTGAAGACACGGTAACGCTGGGAAGTGGTGCTGTTATTGGAGCCATTATTCCTTGGTGTTATCATTAAAGGGTGTCGTGTGTTTGTTGGCTGGATGGAATTCCATGTGGAGAGCTTTGCTCTGTACTTTCAATTTGGCATCGTGCAATGGTCAGGGTGTGTAATGGAGGTTTAGGGACATTTTGATGGTGGTTCTTAATGTGCTTATGTGATGAGGAAAGTATTCATAATGAAGAGCATACGAAATAACTTAGTGGTTTAGGCTCGTGGCTCATCCAGCACATCGTGCTGTTGCCTGCGGTGGTTGAGTCCATTTAGAGAAAACACGAGCATCTGGACGCATTTTGCAGCAGGCTCCTGGCACAGCTGCCCACAGCGACTGTGTTGGAAACAGTTGAGGGCACATGCCTGTCTTTTCCTTTAACAGCTTTTTGTGTGACTGCTGATAGAATTTAAATCCTTTTCATTCGCTCCTGCTTGCCTCCTCTGGGGGCCTTGAGTTCTAGGGGTTAACTGCTTGTTTATCTGCTTTAAACCAAGTTCTGACTATTTCCGCAGGGGTTTGGTGAATAACAGTTTTACATTCCTTACCTTTCTCTTTTCTAAGTTTTTAAACCTCAGTTGTATCCCCTTCAGCTTTCTTCTCCCAAAAGAGTTCTAGCCCTGATCTTTTGGCACACAGCACCCGTGCTTTCCTCTGAATCAGCACTGCTGTGTTCCTGTTCAGGTACAGGGACAGAACCTGCTATTTTCTGGCTAAATGCACACTGGAAGGACTCTTTCAGAAAGTCTATCTTTTCAAATTTTGTCAGGCTGTTTCTAATGCTGTTACACAGAGGTGTGTCTCTTCAGGCAGTAAAAAGATTGTTGAACCAGAGGTGTTGCTTGAGAGCTGGCTGGTGTCTGTTAATAGCAGAAATATCTGCCAAAAGGCTGAGGAGGGCAAGATTTCTGCTCAAGGGTGATTTCAGTAAGGGTTGAGTTTATCTGCTTTCGCTGTGTTGGCAGAGTACCTGGTTCATAGAGACAACCGTATAAAGATAGGCAGCGTGAGACTTCGACTGCCTTCGTCCTGTGGCCCCTGGCCTCCTGCCCTCCCACAGTTGTCAGAGATGGCTGGTCTTTAGCTTCACTTTTTTTTCTTGGTGCGTTTGTATAGGAGCTTAATGTACGTCAAGTGACATTATCTACTAATAAAGACAAATACGGAGTCCGGCTGAGAGCAGAACCAGATCACATGGTGCTTGGGAAGCGCTTGAAAGGTGCATTTAAGCTTGTCATGGCTGCAATCAAAGAGCTGAAGAGCGAGCAGCTGGAGGAATTCCAGGAGGCAGGTACGTAGTGGTAATGACCACTCAACAGTGGCAATGTCAACCAAAAAAAAAGATTCAAGATCCTTTGGCTCATCAGAGAAAGTCAAGCAGTTGCTCTTGATGTGTGTATGTTAATCCAGTGTTCACAGGAACAGGTGCAGAAGTGCCCCCTGTGGGCTTAGGGGAGCTGAAAGCCTACCCCTCTGTTACCATCCTGGTTGCATTTTTATGTTAATTGAAACAGGAGAAAAGTTGGTCTTGCTGTTTTGCTGAGAGTAGCTTAGAAGCTGCCATGGATACTAATCTTACACTGTTTTCCTGCTGGAAATTGAGTGTGTGTGTGATAGTTTACATTCTGAAAGTGTTGCTGTATCTGGTTAGTGACCGCTTGAGTATGAATATTTATTTGGTTGTACACATGGCTGATTTGTTTTACTCTGTTCCATTCAGATGGTACGTAAACAGTTGCTGAAGCATCTGTGAGCGAGTTCTGTGCCTGTACAAGTTCTTGTATTAAAAATTGGAGTGTGGGATAGTACCATGTTTTTCTGGTGCTTCAGTGCTGTTCAGATGGGTTCTGTTTCATGTATGTTAACAACTGACGCTTGTCTTAATTGTCTTAATTTTTTCATTTTTGCTCTGATGGTAACAGATGCTCTTCATTTACTGATTCCACAGGCACCATTGTTGTAGAAGGGCACGAGCTCCACAGGGAAGACCTGCGTCTCATGTATACCTTCGATCAGGTTGCTGGAGGGTCTGCCCAGTTTGAGGCACATTCCGATGCTCAGGTATTTTCCTGGTTTGTTCTTGTTTGTTTGTTTAAGGGAATCATTCCCTACAAGTAATATGAAAAGGATGAGGTGAAAACTCAAATGGCTTTATTTGTTCAATTGGTTCAACAAGTTCTGGGAGCCTGTCTTCAGAATTTTGGAGATATTAAAGTCCTCTCTTCAATGCAGTATTTTGTGCGTGAGGAGCTCTGTGACGATGTACCTGAGCTCCTGAGTGAATTAATACTGCCTTGTTTCAAGTTTGTTACCTATTCAGCCCTATTCTGTGTATCACTTCAGGTTTTAGTGCTCCTGGATGTTACCCCGGACCAGTCCATGGTGGATGAAGGAGTTGCCCGGGAAGTGATTAATCGTATCCAGAAGCTCCGCAAAAAGGTTAGGAAGCAATGGTTTGGAACAATACATTTTAATTTACTTCTAAGCAATCTTTAGGCACTGTGCAGCAGAACTGACCTTTTTAATTAAACATGAAGTATCGTTTACTCTTAATAGACAGCTTTCCAATAGGACAGAAATGATTGCAAATCATTATTTTCATTTTGAATTTCCGTGTTCCAAACTGGCTAGAGCTGAACAGTGACCATCAGCCACAGTGGATTAGCCGATTTATTTATCTGTCCTTGTAAGAGATCTTTCCTGTAACCTAACAGGTTTGTTTGTGAGAGAGTCATCTTGCTGTCATTAATGGTGTATTTTGTGTGTCCTGCAGCGCAATCTGGTTCCCACAGACGAGATTACAGTGTACTACAGGTCCCGTCCTGAAGGTGACTACCTGGATACGGTTATCAAGGATCATATGGATTTCATTTTTGCAACAATAAAGGCTGACTTGAAGCCTTACCCAGTTCCTACCTCGAGAGAAGTTCTTATCCAGGAAACAACGCAAGTAAGAAGGAACGCGCATTGTCTGTGTTGTCCAAGTTGTCACCTGCTTTTAACTGAGCAAAGTGCTTCCATTGCAGGAAAACTGTGTGTCAGTATTTATTTGGGGGATGTAGTAGGTATTGTGTCATATTTATAAATTTCCATATTAATCTTTCTGGTTTAAAAAAAAGAATAGTTGGGCTTTGCATGTGTGATATTTCTGAAAATGATGGTGCTTGAGTACCACAACAAATATCTTGGGTATACATTTGTGTCAGCTTAGTCCACCCAGCTATTTATACTGGGATTAGCGTGTAGTGTAGAGAGCAGATCTGTTGTTGCTCAGATTTGGTTAAGTTAATATGCTTTTGTATTAGAAATGTTCTCCTTCAAGGCTACATTTTGCCTTTTGATTTAAGACCAGCCTCAGCTGTTAGTGCCTGAGGATGCTTGTTTTTAATCCCCTGTGTATCAAATTCAGTCTCTCGTACCAGTGCAGTTTCAGAGATCACATAGTCTCATGTTTGGATCTGAAGTGTTTGCTTTGACCGCTTTTTTGTGTTTTTTCTACACATACTTTGATTATGCTCAGGATCTCTGTTTCTGTGAGATTATCCTGGATCAGTTTTTGATACAAAGCCTGAATGTGAACTCTGCAGACCTGCACTGAGACACAAGAACAGAATCAGCAGTTGCTCAGAAAATACTGGGAGAGGAAAGCAACTGCTTGAAAAGGCATTTTTAATTGTGGTAGGATTTTATAAACACCAAATGAGATTTGCTCCTTGCTGCTCTTTAAGTGCCTTTTCCTGGTTCACAGTGGGAGCTCAGCAGAGTGGCACACTCACATTTTTCCATTCCCCCTTGGACTGACTTTTCCCAAGGCTGGCTCTACGTTTATAACTGTTTGGTTGAAATGGCCACTTAGTAGCACTTATTTCCCTAAGTGATTTCTGCGGGATGCTTGTTTAATTACCAGTTCTCACTAAGAAAACTTCTTGGCTGTGGTTCCTATGAAAACTGTGTAAGTGCAGGTGTAATTCCAAGCTGTGCGTAGCTTGGGAAGGGACCTGTGCTTGGAAGGGCACAGGCTTAAAGCTGTGGTCTAAGACCCACAAGTGTTTCTGTAGCTTTGCTACAGGTTCCCAAGTCTCTTCCTCCTGTCAGTCATTTGTAGCAGCAAATACTGGTTCTGTCCCTTGTCGGGATGTTTGAAGCTTTAGTAGGTTGAGCGGGTGCTGCTGGGAAGCTACTCACAAGGGCAAGGCAGCTCCTGCCCCGGGCTGCTTGCAGGGCCCTTGGCTCCTCCAGGCAGCGACTCGGGGCAGGGTACTGTCCTCGAACACACTGAATCCCCTCTGGAAAAGGCTCCTCTCCCAGTATGTTCACTTTGGGTCATATTTCAGAAGGCTGTCATCACCGCTCGTCTCTTGTGCAAATCAGGCTGTAAATGCCCCTCTTTCTTACATGTTCAATACTGCCAAATCCTTAACATCTATTGAAGACAAGTTGCTGTTTGAAGATCTCTGAGGAAAGAAGTGGCAAAAGTTGCTATTTATTGTGAGTCGGGTTTAATGTCATGAGACAAAATCTGAGTGCTGTTTATTTAGGAAAGTATATTATTGTGTTTGCTTAATTAAACAATCTTCAAGTAATCATAACATTCCTCTTCCTTCAGCTGAAGGGATCAGAGCTCGAAATTACTCTGGTCAGAGGTGGTTTGTGTCAGCCTGTCGGTCCAGCCTGTGCCTACGTCAACCTCAAAGTGTGTGCTAACGGGACAGAACAAGGTAGGGGTGTGCCAGGTGTCATCTACTGGGGGTGGTGTTAATGGAGTGTTTGGAAAACAGGAAGATGAATGTTGGAGCCACAAATCTATGTGTACTGTGGTGCAAGCTCCCGCCCAGGAGTCGTTCCACATGCTTCTTGAAAATAATTTCATTAAAAGCAGAACCATGTGGTGCCCACAGTGCCTTCTGATGGGGCCCTGCAGTGCGTGTGCAGCACGTCTCGGGTGTCAGAGGAGGTGCACGCGCTCTCTGTGTGTGTGAAGCTGCAACTGTTGTGACTCTGTGGAGGAGCGGATGGGTTTGGAAACCTGAGGTGTGAAGTATTGGGCTGAAAAAAATACTGAAACTGGGGAATACGCCGTGTCTTGGATAATCAGAAGATGGGAACAGTGGTGTTAAGTGTTACAGGGTTGAGTTAATATATTAGAAGGACAGAAAATTAAATGCACTATCTGGAATTCTCTCCATCTGTGTACGGTTTGTGTGCCTTGCTAACATGGTTAGAAAGCCACTTCCTGAATGGTAATGAACGTAAGCTGCTAGGCACCTCCGTGGGCAGTGTGTTGGGTTTTTTAATTGCTGTATTTCTGGATTAATTGACAAATTAATCTGTAATTAATTGACAAAAATGTGACTGCTTTGTTAATAAAACTGAATAGAATTTCTGTGCTGTAAACCTGGAGGACACTTCAGTTCACTTCTGCTTTTCTTTCCTCTTTATTTATTTACTGCAAAAATTTCTAGAGGATGCAGCATTGCCAGTTTGAAGTTAGGTTAGAAACTACTGGAAAACAACTGAGAACACTGGAGTCGATTAGGAGGAAGTCAGGAAATCATTGAAACTTGGCTTTTGCTTCCAAACTGCATTTTAATTGTGTCATTTTCGGTTGTAGATGGTGTGTTGCTGCTTGAAAATCCCAAAGGAGATAATAGCTTGAACTTCCCTGGACTTGTAGATGCCATCTCCTGCATTTTTGGTCTTAAAAATTCAAACCTGACAGTTTTTAATGGAAAAACAGGTAAATGGGGTATGACAAGGGAAATTGGAAGTCCTTCTAGCAGCAGCTAGGGGTTATTTACTGTATAATTTTTCTATATATATACACAAATCTGACAAGAAAATGCGTTAGGAAACGTTCTGTTTTACAGTACTTAGCTTATGGCACTGTGTTTATGGTCACATCAGTGTTTCCAAAAGCTGCTGCTAAACGATGCTTTTCTCTTCCATTATTTCATTTCCAGTGCTATTCTCATCAGGACACAATCTGATTTATTATTCCAAAGGCGTGTCTGCTGGGGACGGGCAGTGCTGTATGTTGATGGCGAGCTGCCATCAGCTTCTGTATGTTTTTTTCCCCTAATGCCTCTGTAGGCAGGGTGAGAATTCAAATCGAATGCAGACTGCTGTCTGTATAGAAAAATCATTGCTCTTTCACTCTAGAGAAGCTTCAGGAGCTCTGCATTTCTTCTTCTTACAAAACTCTGTGGGATATTTTTGTGGCTTAAACTTGGCCTCTGTTAAGGCATGAGAATATGAAATATTGTCTGTAGGTTATCTATAGGGCTGCGGGCTGCATCATGGTTTCGTTCATGACGAGGAGCTGAAACCGAGAAGAAAAACATCATGAGAGGAGTTACTTAGTGAGCGTGAGACACTGCCAGCAGAGCGGCGTCCTCTCCCCTGGATGAGGATGCTGGTTTATTATACCATGATGTATAATATTTCAGTGTAAGTTAGACCTTAAAAAGTAGGGACTGAGGACAGGATTGCACTCCCCACCAAATGCTTTAGTGAACAAACACTGCAAGGAGAGTGCTTGCGGTGGCCATGCTGTGACCGGCCTCAGGTGGCTGAACAGAAACAGTGAGCTCTTTGCGTGGCAGTGAGGTCGTGTGGAGGCTCCTCTTGAGGTTTGAACTTGGTCTGTTTCCATACCGTTCATAGCGAGTCTAAAACGAGTTGTGCAGAAAGGCTGGGAACTGCACGCATGGTGCTGGGTGACTGCAGGAACCTGAGCGAGCGAGCTGTCACAGAAACACCTAAGGGGTAACAGTTGAATTGTCTCTTGGAAAGGCTGTTCTGGGGCGCCCATGGGGCTGCTAAGGGGAACTGGCGTGCAGGGTCTCGTCAGGGTGGGCAGGGGCTGGCGTCTGCCCCTCTGTCTGAGGGGATCACAGAGAACGGTGACGCGCACTGGATGGGTTGTTGCTGTGCTGTTCCCATATGCCTTAATAAAATTGTGACCCAGTAAAACACTATTTCTGGCTCTGCATTTTCCTTCCTGTGGTTTTTAGGGCTGTCCACTTTACTTGCAGTAATTTATTATCTTGTTTTCTAATTGTAATGAAGATTTACTTGGGGTTTCTTAATGGCAGAAACCCAAGCAGTTCTTTTATTAAGACAGGCTAAAATATATCATGGCCCTCGTTTTCAGTGTAACATCGGGATAATGGGATAAACATTTTCTGTCCAGCAGTGAATCAGTGTGTTCTGAGTAACTGCGAAGCTCTAAGCAGGGCTCTGGGATTTGTACTGATCTCCCAAAACTGAGAACAGAATTTGTCTCTTCTTACAATTTTGAAAAGAAAATAATTTAAAGGAGAGAAGCCGGGCTTGGGCCAAGCGGCAGCAGTGCTCATCTGCAAGTGTCTTTCCTCTGGATCACAGGAGAGCTGGAAACCCCCTGGACTTCTGGTTGGGAATGTGTTTTGAAATGTGCTTGGTTTTTTTGGTAGAGGCCTGTCTTGGAAAAGACCTATTTAAAAAAATTATCTTTATGGCAATAAATGCAGCTGTAAATAATGACAGGCTTTAAAATGGGGGGGAAGGAAAGTGAGGCAAAAATCCCCCTGCAGACTTCTCAGTCCACCTCTTATTTCATGTTCACGACTTTCAGATGCTCAATTCATTTCAAATTCTGTTCTTGGCACTTTTCTGAACAGAAAGATTTTTTTTTTTATTTTAATCTTTGATTTTTGAAAGGCCACGAGGCTCTAAGGGACCTTAGAAGAGGTTAATGAGATAGAAGGGGTTATCTTAAATGAATAATTTCTTGCTTGATTTAAGCTATTTAACTACTCTTATTGCATGAGTAATCATGTCGTATGTTTATGTGTGTAAGAAATGGTATATAGGAGCTAATTTCCACTGAAGTGTTCAGTGTTGTTAAGAAAATAAAATATTTCTGCTCAAATTCCATTTTTTGAAATGGAGAAATGCTCTTTTTGGGCACGGAATTGCGAATGGGAAATGCTCCACTGTGGAACCGGTAGGTAGACAGCCACATTGTCAGCTAACCAAGTGAGAAGTGGCCTCTGCTTCCCTGTAATGGCCTGACTGGTCTCATTTTCTTTTTCAGAACTGCTAAACAAAACTGACTTGCTCAGTCTCAGTGGGAAGACTCTGCACGTGACAGCAGGGCCAGCACCTGCTGCGCCCAGTGCTCCTGATGTTCTTCTCTGCCAGTACATCAACCTGCAGTTAATGAATGCCACACCACAAGGTAAGGAGGATGCCTGTCTCTCCTCATTCACCAGCTGAGCTTTCTGTCACAGGGGTTTTGGACGCCGCTGGTGAAGATCAGCACATACTTTTTCATTGGCAGGTGGTGATGTTCTGTATTTTTTTCCGAGTAAGTGCTTTCCAATAAATACAAGGTTTTTATTTAGATTTTCAGAGAAGGAAAAGGAGAGCCAGTTTGAGATAACAAACAGCAATAAAAAGTGATTGTTTCCCTGTTTCTGACCACTACCTCAATCTATGCAGCTTATTTTAAAAAGCTGAGTGTAAAACTGACCAAAAATGAAGGAGGAGCCAGCTCTTTACCAGAGCATTTTAAATGGCCTGTGAAACACTTCTCAATGCATCTCAAAAGCCAAATGAATTGTATCATTAACCTCATCTGGGGGAAAGAGATGTGCATGTGGTTCTGCTTCACAGCTGCTGCTCTTTTAACCTCTACTCTGGCACCTCACACTGAAAAAGCCATATTGTTAGAAACTCACTCTTCAGTTCTGCCATGGTTTGAGTCCTTTCTGTCCTGTGCCCATGTGCAATCTTATTGATTCTACTGGAAGCCTGTGTAGGGTAAAAATGTGGTTTTGATGTGACGATCGGAAAATGCTTTGTGAGTTTCTGTACGTGTTAGTGGTTTGTGTGTCCTGGTTATCCTGCTGTCCCATTAAAAGAATTCTGCAGGATTTTCTTTTGCTTGTTATATTAAGCTGTTAGAAGTGACTTACTCTGGTTCAGTAAATCATAGTCTGTGTTAGTGAGTATTTGCAAGTAGGTTGGTGTTGATGATTGTTCAGTGCTATGAAGTAGTAGAGATGAAATGGAAGAATTAAGTCCTACATTCCAGTTTACTAGGATAAATGCAATGATATCATTCCTTGCTGATAGCGATCTCACTGTTTATCTTATTCAGAATGCCAGAAAGGAACAGTGGGAACTCTTCTAATGGAGAACCCTGTTGGACAGAACGGGTTGACGTACCAAGGTCTTCTACATGAAACAGCAAAAGTTTTTGGACTCAGAAGCAGGAGGCTAAAATTGTTCCTGGATGAAGCGCAAACTCAGGGTAAGCACGAACTTCTGGTTTGCTTGTCCGAGTATACATGGAAGTTTTAGTTGAGCAGCAGCCAAGGTAGCCTGAGCCAGAGTTTAATAACTAAACACACACTGTTTACTCGTTGGTTTCTAATTTCACACAGTAATTCTATATTTATTAAACAAAATCCTTTAAGCACACATATTCGTTTAGAAATTCAAAGCTCTGGTGCTTTCCTTTCCTGAAGTGTCTGAGACCAGTTCTGTAGAAGTTTCTTCCTTTGGAGCCATAAGGGTCAGCCAGCAGTGCCAGTGGTAGGTCTGTGCTGCTGTGGCTGAGCAGAGCAAGTCTCCTCCGATAAGTGTGTGAGTTGAAACCGAATACTTTAAGAACCTATTCCAATTGTTCCTGTAACATTCATGTTATTGCAGATACTTTTTTCCCCTTCTTTTTGGAGAGTGGGAGTGCATGGAAGAGTATGGGAGCTAGTTGTGTGCGTAGGTCAGGGTAGGGTAAGGCAGCTGCAGTTCTTTCAGGGTCCCTGGGAAGCAGGTAGCTTTATCGCAGTCACATACTGGAACAGTAGCCAATCTCCCAAAACCCGCAGACAGATGGTGAGGCTTAGAAACGTCTCTGATTCAGGAGAAAGAGAAGACTGATGCTGTAGCCAGCTGTAGTGCTAAAATGTTGGACTTCATATGACAGGAAGAATGGATTGGAAACTGCACGGTAGAGAAAAAAAACTCTGATGTTTCTGTGTGTTCAGGAAAATTCAGCTCTTCCCATGAAGGATTCTGTCTCCAGTTTATTGTGATGGCATGAACTTTATCCTATTACTGCTGCACACTATAT
The DNA here is from genome assembly GCA_033459285.1 of Clamator glandarius. Lineage (NCBI taxonomy): Eukaryota > Metazoa > Chordata > Aves > Cuculiformes > Cuculidae > Clamator > Clamator glandarius. The sequence continues at coordinate 733,855 of JAUNZM010000711.1, read as the reverse complement.
GTATTTAGCTGTGACAAGACTTAAGGACCTGATCTGGCACGGCGTTTGTCTAGTGTGGCCGTTCTTACGTAACACTGATCAGGTTCTCTGGGTTCCAGGCATTGTGTTGGGTCCTTCATGTTGACCTCATGTACCAGTGCATCCTACAGTAATGCTCTGAGCGAGATGATATTCTGTGTGGATGTGAAGCTGGAGCTGTCGGCTGACACAAGCTTTCAGAAAATCCTACTTTGTAATGTAGGGCAGGATCTTCAGCTCTTGCAGTGTCCTTGCTGACGTGTGGCAGCCTTTCCTTCAGTGCACCGTGCTTTAACAGGAGGGAGTTTTGAGCTGCGCGGGTTCTATCCCAGTCCCGTTTCAACTGAACCGGCAGAACTGTCTGAATAATGGAAGAAAAAGTGTCGATAGTTTTACTTGTCAGCAAGAGCTCTAACTGTTCTGTTTCTGTTTTCTCTGTTCAGAGATCACAAAGGACATCTCCATGAAGAACCTGAACATGAAGACTGTGTATGTTCATGTTATACCCACCACAGCTGAATGTTGACAATTCTGTTTTGCTGAATAAGACTGTGGAGACATTTTTCCACAAAACCTGAAGTCAGATTCATTTAGTCTGCTTCTAGATTAACATCCAAGCTGTGTGTGGTACCGTCAACATCTCAGTTTGCACACAGGATTATTTCTACCCATGCATGTCCAATATGCTTCTCTTTGGTTTCAAATACAATGTATTTTCACTGTTATCTTATGATATGGTAAAAGCGGTTCAGCAAAATGTCAGAAATCCTTAACCTTAGAGATCTATGCAGTTATTCGCCTGACAGAAACGGAAGTAATACCTCAGTGATGCTGTTCTCCGCCTGCCCTCGATGCAGGGGACAGCTTTGATTTTCTAAACCATGGGTTACCTAGGAGGCTCAACAAGATATACACCGCGGTGCAGTATTGTGTGGCTGTTGATTTAAAATACTCCCTAATTTCAAATTGGAACAATAAATTTGCTTCATCTCCTGTTTCCCTGAGTTCCGAGTATTTTGCTTCTTTACATTTTCTAAAGAAGGTAATGTTTAGTACACCGTATCGATTGGGGAAACAGAGAAACGTGCAGTCTGGAGGTGTCTGTGCTGACTGGGTTGTGACACTCTCACGTTTTGGGGGTTGGTTTTGTTAGGGTTTTTTGGGAAGATTTTGGATGTAGAAGCAGTCCTGAGCTTTTAATTTTTATGATAATCCATACATTTTGCTAGATGTTTTAGTGTTGACTTGTATACCTGTGGGCAGGTGAAATAAGCAGACAGCCTTTGTGAGTTTGAGGATGTTCGTTGGCTCGTTGAACTACAAACTCCAGCTCACTCCAGTGTCACTGAGCGTCAGCGGTGCTGTGGGTCAGTGTTGAGACTTGCCATTGCTCAGCACTCTGGTGACCAGCTGTCTTCGCCGCTGGGCCTTTATTTGCTTTCCAAGAACAAGATTGCCTGCATGGCGAATGAGTGCATTAACAGCATAACACTCTGTATGAATAACAAAGTCTTGTTTGGCACGGATTTCCATTGCTCTGTTATTCATCTTCACATTAGGAACATAAACCAAAGTTTCCTTGTGATAACTGTGTTTTAGTGGGAATAACTACCCTAATTACCCTGTGCTCTGCTGTGCTCTAGTGGACCATCCCAAACTTTTCAGTACACATTTGAAGTAAAGCAAGCCTCTGGCATTCAGCTTACATAAAATTATTTGTTGGTGTTAAAAATGTTGGTGCCTGAACAGGCTCCGCACTGGCCTGTTCAGCATCATGAGTATTGGCCGTTGCCCTCTGCCTTTCCTGGTAGCTCAGCTTGCTTATCTTTATATTGATGTAGTGGCATGGAAATCAAATTTGTATGGATTGGGGTTTTTTGTCACATTAGAAATGTCCAGGTTCTGACTTCTGCAAAGGTCAGGTTACTGTTTCTAAACTGAATGACTTTGCATTATTATTTATGGAGAATAAATGAAGATGGCAGATGGTCGCAATCTTAACAACACAGCCTAGGGGGACGTTCCTTGACTTTTTGAAGAGTTATTTGGGATTTATCATTTTGTGTATGTGTCATTTTTTCTTTCTAAGGATGCTGGCTTGGCCCAGTTTTGTGTAAGGACTGGGTTAGATTATAATATGTGCTTTCCAGTGAATTAATAGCCCAGCAAAGAATTATGAACTCGCTCTGAGTGAGTTGCCAAGCAAAAATGATAATCTTTAACAGAACCTTTTTTTGTCTCGGAAAAGCTTTACAGCTGCTTAATGTCAGAAATAACGTGCCCTTAAGAGAAGAAATACTTGTGACCTTAGTCCAATAATCTTTTGCTTTACAGGAGGTGCGATTGAGCCCAGGTTTCTTAAGTAATTGACTGCTTTACACAAAAAGCACAGGGAGGCAGCCATTATTTCAAGAAAAAGAGATGCTGGCAGACTACAAACGAGACGTGAAGCATAGTGGGTTTTATCCTGTTTCACCAAAGCCAGAACAATGCTTTTCCGTAAGTTTCTAGTCTTGCCACAAACAATGAGACAAATTAACAGCCAAAAAGATAACAGGATCTTGGGCTGCTTTTACAGAGCCTTCACCACAGAGGCTGCAGTGCCCCGCTTGTGTCCTGGCACTGCCTTCATGGAGGACGCTGCCCACCTGGGCCTTGTCTTTGTGTAGACAGGGATGTCTCCTAGATGTATTATAATGCTGTCTAGCTGCATTTCTTTTGAATAAAGGGCAGGTGCATATTTGTATTGCTTGAGCTGGAAGTAAAGGGTGTCACGCTTTAAAGAGCTTTAGCAAGCACTTCCCCTTGCTCTCAACATGCAAGCCCTTTTCTGAGTGGCAGTGTGGCACAAGGCATCATCTCTCAAAGAAATCAAAACCCTTCCTTGCCAAGGAGTGCGTTCAGCTAGCCCTCAGCCTGCCTATAGAGAAGGGGAGCCAAGAAATCCTGGTTTTCTTTTTTGAATGAGGTGTGATCTTAAAAACGAGCACAGGAAGACCTTTGAAGTTGATGTGCTATGGAAGGCATGCCACATAAACTGCGTAGCTCTGTTGTGGTGCTTTTACAAGATGTTTCTTTGAAGTGAAGTAGGTGTTGTATGGGCACAAGTTTATGCTACCTGCTTTTCTTGAGCCCTACAGCCCAACCATATCTCAGGGACGAAGCTCCCATCAATGCTGTGTCTGTCATTGTGGAGATCAGTAAATGCTGGCAGAGGGGAAAATTCATTCTACTTAGGACAGGTAATGGGAGAACAAGACCGGCCTTTATTGGAAAATGCTTCTGCATCAGTTAACTTCCTGTTACATAAGTAGCATGTAATTTAAAAAAAAAAGTCTGTTGCAGAATTGTTTGTTTTTAAAAAAATGTTTTACTGTTTAATTGAAAGTTCAGTTTTACTTTGAGCTGGCACTCTTGTCGATAGGGTCTGATCTCTTATCTCTAAAACAGACTGGTAGTGAACCTTAGGAGCAAGTTGTGACCCATTTGAATGAACTTGTGCTTTTCCTACTTTCCTTCTCCACATCCATTTTCAGTATTCTTTTGTTTATTTTTCTGGATAATATCCAATTATTGCTTGAGAGAATTTGTCTTGTGAGATCTTGAAGTGGGGTATGTTTCCTACTAATTTTTTAATTGAGGCTTTTTAATGCAGTTCCATAGCTTCATCTAGGTTGGGCTACTAATAGTCTCTTGGCTTGACGTGATTCTCTTCAGGATTTATGGACTTCAATTAGCTTCCCTCCTAAATGGCTTGTTACACAAATTAGGCCCCAGACCACTGTTGCGCCTCTCTGCGTGGAGCAAACCACTACCTAGGCAGAGACCTCCGCTGTCCCATTTGCTGCTCTCTAGAGGGAGTTTGTGTACATTATTCTGATTTTGCAATTTGTTTCAGTTCTCTTTAGTGTTCACAACAGTGCAGCTGAACTCTCCCCAGTAAGCAAAATGCACCCTGGCAATGAATACTTGCTATATTTGATCAAGTGTGATAGCTGGACAGCTGTGGGTAAGGAAGGTTCGTGGGATATCATTTGTAGGAGACCTGAAGGGCAAATTTTCAAGTTAGCAGTTTTGCAGTGTTGAAGACTATCAAAATATATAGGTAGAGTGTGTATTGTGTAATTAATAGTGTCAGCAAGCCCCAAAATGTGGGGATCTTGCAACTTAGATTGGTTATGGATATCGTGTGGCAGGCATTGCAAGTGGGAGGCAGGGAAGGTAGAAGGAGCACAGCAAATTTAATTTAGGAGATGTTCTACTGCACATCTTGGTTTTGGACATGATGTAGTCTAAACAAGGATGGAGGGTCCGGCATGTTCCTCAGGATAAGTGAATGTTTGTAAGATGAAAAGTTGTTTACCATGTCAGCTGAATAAGCCAAAAATTAGGCTTATGCTCTTAGAAACCAAGAGCTTTACAGTAAAGGGAGTTGCATTGCATTAGTAATTAAATGAGTACTGATAATTTCATACTCTAGCCAAACAGTACAAGCACTGGGCTGTATAAACAAGGCTATCTGTCAGATGAAGTAATCTTTCCACTCCAGTACTGATAAGGTTCATTCTGCAGCTCTGTATCCAATTTTGGGAACTGCACTAGAGGAAGATGTTGACAGTCTGGAGGGAAGCCAGTGAGGAGCAGCAGGAATGAGGTCTGGGAAACCTGACCTGTGGGGAAGGATTGAAGGAATCGGCATGTTTAGTCTACAGCAAAGAAGACTAAGGGTGAGATGTGAGAAGTCTTCCAAGAAATAAATATGAATTGAAAACTCATCCATTACTATTCTCTTTGCAAGAGGCTGGAAGTTAAATTGGATGTGAACTTGGGCCACACATCAGGAAGACCCACCTGATTATAAGAACCAGCATCTGCCCCTGGAATGGGTCCCCTAGGAAGGTGACAGGGATTTCATCAAGGATGGGTTTAAGAGGAGGTTCTAAGAGGTATAGTGTGGATATAGGTTGTTCTTCCTGGAGCTGAGGGAGAACTAAAAAACCTCTCAAAGCCTTTTCTGACCTGTTTTTTATATGAAATACTGTTTTCAGCTGATCTGTTACACATGCACAGGCCTGTAGGTAGGGGAGGATTTCTTCGCAGATGTTGTAACCTGAAGCTGCACAGCAAGACACTGAGGATCCCAGAGCATTGCTTCCCTTCAGCTCATGGGCTGGGATGAAGGCAGGTTAGTAGGACAGCAAAGGAAGCGGATAGCTGCTGGAACAATAAAAGCAGATACAAAGTGAACGATACACAGTGCAAACCTTCACTGCCTGGAAAATGAGCAGCAACTCCTCTCCTGGCCAGCTCCCCAGGTTAAGCACCAGGCATGGTGTCAGATGTGTCAAATACCTCTTTGGCCAGCTTGGGTTGTCTGTCCTGGCTGTGTCCCCTCCCAGCTTCTTGTGCTTTTTTCACCTTACAAGGAAGAAAATTAACTTTATCCCAGGTGAAACCAGCACGATCCCAAGAACAGTATCTGATTAGATGACCTTGAAAACTTCTTAGTAATATCAAACTGAATATGATTTTTTTCAGCTCATTGGACAATCATCTCTATTTCACTAATGGATAAACAGATGCAACTCTTACCGTTGGCTTCCTTGTAGGGAAGGTTAATTGGTACAGTGTGGCCCTTAAGATCTTGAGCTGCAGTGTTCTCCATCGCTACAAGAGAACAGGAAATAAAGCATAAAATAAAACATCCTGGGTTTGTGTTCCTTAAGTATTGCTGGAAGTATGGGAATTTGTTCTGCCCTTAGTATCTCCATTAATTTTCATGTAGCGTGCTTTCCCCTGTGGCTAATAAGATCGGGGCCTTGCATTCAAATGAGATGTAACAACTGGAGAAGCAAAGGTGAGCTGGATGGTGAAAGTGTCATCGTGTGCATTCTGGGACTCTTGAGTTATATTCAAACCCCAAAACTGGAGGGGCTGGGTTTTCCTTCCCCCTTCTCCTCTTTATGTCCCATCCATCCCATTTGCTCAACTGTAAAATCCTGTCATGTTTCATAACCACTTTGACAAATTTGGTACTGGGAAACATTTCCAGTCTTTGTTCCTTTCTATACAAAACATGATTTATTGAAGGCTGTAGCTTGACGAGGTAACATCTGAATATATGAGCACCACTTCTGCAAAGAAAGGAGGGTTTACTTGTCTTTACCCACTTAACAGTTGACTCATTTCCTATAAATACAGTGAGCATAATGAGGATTTAGGCATGAAACTGTCTGTACTAGCATTTTAACAACCAATTTTGTATTTTTTCGTACACTTGAAATACATGCCAGGCTAATCTTAGAATGCCTTTTAAAGCTTAGCAAGGTCAAACAAGTGCTTTGTGCGATCACACACATAAGTTGTATTTAACTTTTCATTAACTTTTCAGTGTGCTAAAAATTATGCATAATTCATTTCCCTGCCGTTTTTATCTAACCATACCATAAATGAATAGGGGGGGGGGGGGGGAAAGGATGAGAGATTGGCGAAACTTTGTCATGTATGCCTACCACCGAGAAACCACCGTGACTGCCAACTGAAAGAGCACGCCCCTGTATAGCTTCATTTTTATTCAGATCTCAATAAGCTATATAATTAAAAGAATATTAATCTGTTCTAAGTACATCTACTCAAACACTCCCTTATAATTGTAGAACTTTGCAATAATTACTGCTGTAGTATAGACTTTCTGATTAATACATGCCATTGCAGTTCATTAAAAATCACGTGTGGACGTAGACTGTGAAAAGTTTTAAGGAATGGATGAAGACTTACTGGGATCTTTGCTGTGCTGTGAAAACTGGTAGCTTTTCCTTTAGGAGTTTACTTGTCACTCGTAATAACCCACTCTTTTTTTCCAAATACTGTCTCTTGATAGCTAGGTTTGCTTTCTGCAGCCTTACGTAACTGAACGTGTGCTTGGACTGTCCGCTGTGCTTGTGTGCAGTGCAGAAGATGATCGTGGTATCTGGGCGGATACTGCTTTGCACCATGCGAGTTGATTCCCTGCCTCATCTAAACCATTAATGTTTGCTTTAGTGCAGAAATTTGTGGATTTGCCTTGGTGAAGGTCTCGCACCATTGAATCAACTGTGTATTTGGCCAGCTGTGTGAGACTAAATACAGAAACAAATCATGAACCACAAAAAAAACAGATAGTAGAAAACTTAGAGGAGACAGTGATAACCTAATTGCTGAGCCCTGGCCCTGCCTGGATCCTTCTGCTGTTAACCGAACAGCCCACCTTTGGTACCTCGTTCTGTGAAAACACCTTGCTCCTTTCTTCATCAATAGATAAAGTCAGGAAACGGTCTGGAGTAACCAGAGGTAGTGGGGAGAGAGTCTTCTGCTTATCCCAGCCTGTTCATTCCTAGAGAAAAAAGGTCATTGAAATGCAAACAGGAGGATTTCTGAGAGGTTTTTTAGTGTTAGCAGTGGTCCCGGGGCTGTTTGCACAAGCCATGGCAGAAGGCTGGCAGACCACCCAGCGTGCTCTTTTCAAACCTCACTCTGGCTTTTATTTTCCGATCTACCCAGTTTGTTCCTGCTGCTGCGATCCAAGTTTTCGAGGCCTAATTAGGACAGCTAGCTGTGTGCAATAACAGGAAATAATGGCACAGGAGATTTTTTTTCCCCGTTCTGCTACTCAGTCAGAAAATCTTGTTTATTTTGGTGAGATAAATAAATTGTAATGTAATCTATAAAAATAATATGTGCCTCATTAGGTGGTGTCTGCAAATGAGGACAGACTATGCATCAGCCCAGAGGCAATAGCAGGCTGGTAGCTAAATATCATTTGCATAGGCATTGTAGAGAAACCTGAAACATGCAAATTCCTTCTTAAGAAAACAACACTGCTCCTAGTGACTTGTTTGTGGTAGAGTATCATATACATAAAAAGTTCAAACTATCTCTAACAGGTAAGTATATTGAAATCTTTTGGGGGAGGCAGGGGAGTGGGATATTTTTGTGCTTTATATTGATATTCTGTATTAAACGCTATCCCCAAGGTACTTTTGATCCAGTTCACACCAGAACGTGCTCAAGATAAGAGTTTCCAGCATCAGTAAGTCCAGAGAAATCTGGGTCACTCTAGAAAAGCATTTTAAAATAATTTCATCCCTGTGTTGATCCATGATTAAAAGTTACCTGGATAGTTAGATTGAGAGATACGGTGCTTCAGATGCACTTTCTCAGTAAATTGTTGTTGCTGATTAAGATTAGGTTTAAAACTTCAAATGTCTATTTTCTTAATGATAGAAATTAGACATTTTCAGCAAATTTGTTTGATCAGGGTGGTGGATGAGCGGATATAGGATGCAGAAAAGTTGAGGCTGGAAGGCACCTCTAGCTCCTGGCTCAGATCCTTGTTGGATTCCCTTCTTTGCCGACCGTCTTTGATCTGGGGTAGGCAGTTGACATTATAAATTTATGATGATGGAAATTAAATCAGAATTTATTGTCTGAGGAAAAGATACAAGTCGATTTAAAGAAGGAGTAATTTTTTACCTAGAAGTTCCAGATCAATATAAATCAGTAGGTTGCTAAAATGCTACAAGAAAACAAAAAAATGAAGGAAAAAAAACCAAGAAAAAGGCTTGTACTTTTTCCACCCATAATATATTCCATGTCCACATTTTTCCTTTCCTGTTGTTTACACTCATCACTAGAATACACATCCAAGATCACTAGGCACGTATATGGATTTAATTATAAGACATTATAACAGATTAATCCTATTAAAGTGCCTAATTTAGGTGTATAGTCACCTTAAATTCTTCTCCAGGTAATGGAAAGACACCAATGGTGATACTGGAGAGGTCTTAGAAGACTTGGAATGCCATCTGCGCGTACATACATAGTGTGTGTGGTGTGTGCACTGAGATGAACGCCCCAAACTTCAGCACCGCAGTTCAGCATAATGAATATCGGGCCCTGTAATCACAATGATTTATTAAATGCACGGTGAGATCCTGGTAAGAACCCGCTCATTTAAGACTCAAGGCCTGCAGGTGAGATCACATGCAAATGTCAGGGCTGTACCTCCCAGGAATATGAACCGTCCCACTGCCGTTCCTGTACGCAGTTAACCACGTAACCCACCGAGACAGCACGTTGTTAGCAGTCGTGCTGGTAATTGTGGGATTCATTTGCAGCAGGCTTGAAGGTACCCAAGTCTGTCCCTGTCTGACAGGAACGCTTATGTTCATCTCACCTCAGAGCTTGTTTGTAATAATTGCTGAGATTCGAAAGGACTATTTATAGAGTGCTTGGAGGAAGAAGCACTATATTCATTAGGAGAAATTTTAGCCAGGAGCTGGAAAAGTGAGAAAGTGGATGTCAGTGTTGATAAATTGCAGAGCAGTCTAAGAGCATTGTTAGTTCCCTTTTGCAGTGACATGGGGCTCCTGAGCGGATCCAAGGGCTTCCTGATTGTTTTTCCTGGCATCTATGACTTAAAGCAATCACTTGCTTAAACTGCATATTGGCAGATTTGCCATGTTCTTGTGCTGGTTTTTGTTAAGAGCTTGAGCATGAAAGATGTGTGGATTTTCCTAAAGCCAGCATGAATGGCATTTACAACCTGCAGTCCGAAGAAGATATAAAAATGTTATTCTCAAAGCAAATTAATGATTCTTACCCAAACAGCAGCAACCTCATCCTGGTATTTATGCAGGGACTGGGAGGTTGTGTCTGGATTCTGTTTGCCTTGCTAAATCCACTTTTATTTGCAACAGGAGTTCTGTGTTACTAATAAATATTTTCTTTTGGGAATTTTGTGTAGTATTTTCTCTGGAAGTTTCCACTGAAACCATTGATGACAACTAGTATTTAAATCAATTCCCTTGGAATTGATTATTCGTTTCCCTTGGGAAACTGCTGTGGAGATTTTAAATTTATAGGGATGTTGAGCCAAGTCTGCCCAGCTTGTTTTCCAGGAATGACCTTTAGATGCCGCCCTGTTTTCATGGCTTTTTTGGATTTTACTCTTGCTTCTGGAGTGATCCACGTCCCGTGTCCAAGGATTTAATTATCTTTCATGTTCAAAATCATTGTTACTACCCCTAAGGGTTATGCAAACTGTTACCCATTTCACTCTATCGATATTTTTTCTTGGAATGCAAAGAACAAAAACAAATAGTAGAAAAATCAAAAGAAAAGAACCATGTTTGAGGCGAATATTTGTGATTTGGATTACTGTCCTCAAAATACAGCTACAAGGGGTCTTTTTCTGAATTGTAAAATAACTGTGCTGTAATTTAACATTCAGCAGTTCACTCTCTTTTGTTTCTCACTTCTACAGTGTTCTCAGGGTTTTTAATCCAATGCTGTGTCCACTTGAGCATTTTCCCTCACATTTGCTCTTGTGAATAAATAAATTCAACAAAATACGTAAGTAATTATTAAAATGAAGCCATTCTTACTAAAACCTGTGATTTTGCCACTGATTTCTCACAGTAATATATGGAATGGGTGTTATATGGGATTCTGGATTCTTTTAAAGCAGACTTGCTGCATAACTTAAGATGATTGTCTCAATGTGTTGCAAAAAGGTCTGAAGATCGCACAAAGCTTTCTCACAATTTACTCTATGCATATAAAAGAACTTTGTGACTGCTAATGAGTTTAAGGGTAAAAGAAGTTATGCTGCCCCCACTTACCTACATGTATTGAGCAGATTATGGCAAATCAAGTCAAATTGTGTATCTGGCAAACTAACTCATGGTCCCTTCAGAAAATATTCTATCATACTCTTACGTTCTCTCCATTTGCCGTATTCTTCTGTCTCTTTGTGGTGGCTTTGTACCCTCTTTTTGCAGGCTTCTTATTTGGTGGAGGGTTGGTTTGTCTTTTAGAATAAAATTATGGACACTTCCATGAAGTTATAAACACTGCAGAAAATGGCATTTTCTGTTGCTTCTTACTGAGTGCTTTTGGGTGCCAAAAACAACTGGTTGGCTTTTCACTGGGAGACTGTGATGTGAGGGTGTGAAATTACTGGAGGAGATTGTTCTGGTGATTCACAGGGATATGCTTTCTACTCTATCAGATGCTGGACTTACGCCATCGTTTGGTGGCATATGATACCATGGGAGTTTTTTCTTAATAGCAGCTAAGGCTGGGCCTGAGCGTTTTGGTAATTAAATGTCTGACTTCATTATAAAGGAGTAGGACTTCATGGCTGCAAGTCTAATATGGGTACGTTCCTGGTCCTTGTATTTCATAAAGCTCTGTGCTGTTGTATAACAACAGCTTGTACAACATTTCTGCCTCCTTCATAAAGAATGATGACAGGTTTTATGATTGCACTTTGCTTTCTTAATCTGCATACTACTACATTTTTGGCAGATCAAGTATTCTTTATTCTCAGTGTTGCTGTTTGGCACCAACACTTCAAAGGTAAACTCTGTAAGTGAATAACGATTTCTTGGGATAGAAGATATTGAGAGGTTATGATATGAAAACATCATAGTTACATGTTTTAGGATATACCTGTGTTTTTAGCAGTTTCGTCAAGGGTGCTGAAATATGAATAGCTATTTAATAATATATATATATAAAACTTATGACATAATACAACTAAACTATTGTTGAATCAACATCCATTATACCCTCCTTTGTTGAAATTTCCTTTAAATTCTTCCTCCATTTTGCTAGTGAGGAAATTAAGCTCCAGCTTGTGAAAATTATCTGAAGTTGAATTGGCAATTACATGATCTCTGGTCCTTCACGTACTTTTGGCAAAGTAGATAACCTCCACCATGCATATATTCTGCCTGTTAACCAGGAAAATGAGGAAGAATTTAAAAGAATATCTAAACTCACCTTAGGTGAGAGAACGTGCAATGAATTTAGGGAAAAACATAACGTGAATGGTCCTAATCTCCAAAACGTACTGGGAAGTGTTAAACTGTAGTAGATTAGTTGACGCTGTTATTGTTAACATCATGCTTTATTTTGTAGTGTTATTAAAACCTGTATGTAAGTGACTGGGTTTCTGAAAATATTGCAGTCAAAGAAAGAGGTCTCCAAAGGAAAAAGAAAGATGCTGAGACCTCTGTCACATGCTCTCTATAAAAACGTGAGGATAGTTTCTAAATCTGTCAGGAACTTAAGAAATTCTGTGTAACTGTTGGCAAGGAAAACTATTTTTATAGACAGAAGAGATTAAAATTAAGAAAGTTGCCCTGTCATTCATTGTTTATCACAAGTGATAAGCAGCCATACACTTACTTTATTTAAAAAAACCCAACAAACCAGACATAGAGGCTAAATATCTTAAGATAGAGAGGAGGCAGGGAAAGCAATAATTTCCCTGCACTGCTCTGGTGGTGTTAGTCCCAGCTGCAGTAGCCGAGCAGCTGTGGATGTTATGATGTGACAAATCCTCTGCTCAGAGACTGTCGTTCTGTGTAATATTTAAATCCTGAGCTCTGCACCGTGATCCTTGGTGTTTAACAGGTGTGGTGGCGTGTGGAACCTAGTATTTCTGTGGAAGGGTCTGTAGGATGTGATGTTTCCTGCAGTGCAAAATATCAGCCAGCTGTGTTTGCATATAGCTAGTAAGAATGCACACCTAATGCTTTTCAAATGGTACTCCAATCATCTGCTTTAAATGATTAATAAGAACAGGCTGAAAATAGCACCACATTTACCTCATGTTTGCGTGATTATTTTTGTAAACATTTCATTCAGGCTTACTCTGCCATCTTTCTAAGCACTGTCAAAACAGAAATGCTGCTATTCTTGATTAGTTTTTTCTCAGTTTGGTTGATCTTCGTGATGACCCAGAGTGATGTAGCAGGGGAAAACACCAGAAATGTTGATTCTCGGTTGACAGTAAGCATGTGGTTCAAGAAAATTCATTTAGATATTTGCAGAATAGTTACAGGTTTCTGGTTTGTTTGGTTTTGTTTTTTCCAAAGCCAGTAACTGAACACAGCTACAAGTACAAGTCTGTATTTTGCTAAAAAAGCTTTCTGGAAAGACTAAAAAAATATGGTCGCAGCTTCTCCCAATTTTAAATAAGTTAGAAATAGTTTTAAAAGATGTCGAGGTATTTTTACTTCTTTTCTGTTGGCTGTCCTACTTTTTCGTTAAGTCCTTGCTGAGATAAGGTTAAGACTGGAATTTAAATAGTGTTAAGGAAGAAGCCGAGATAGTAATCAGAGTATAATTAACAGTGTACCTTCTCTGCAGCAGCCAGAGCTGCTATTCACCAAAGAAAAGTGGTGGAAGATTTCCAGTTTTCCAAGGAAAAATGCTAATGTTGTTTGCTGTAGCACTCAGCAGGTGCTGGGTGATGTCCACGAAAAATCCACCCCACCTGCCAATTTTTTTTCCCACTCTTCAAAATTCACTCTGTTTCCCTTTAGCTTTGGTCGTTTGGTGACTGGTGTTTAATGCTCGTGGAGAGGTTCCATGGCACGACAGCGCGGTGCTGACCCAAGGGGTTTGGTTCGGTGCCCACCGTTAGCAACCCCGGCAGCGTTTCCAAGGTGCTGTCCTCTTCTTGGCAGCTTCGGGAGGAAAACTAGTTATTGAATCTACGATGTGGGTTTTTTGACTGATTTTCTAATACTGGTGCGTTAGTTCCTCAATCTCTGTAATGCGCATCCTTCAACAAGTGAAAATAGACACGTTTTTTTTCCATAGGTCCTGTGGCCTCAAGTCTGAGAATCAGGGTCAAGGCTTCCCCTTGCGATTTTTTGAGGATTCCGACTTAAAACGGAATATTACAAAAAAACCCCTACGAGGTGCGGTTGGTGGAAGAACTTTGCTGTTGGCAGGTGCAGCTAATGCCCCTCTCCCTGCGGTCAGAGCCGCCCTCACCTGCGCGAAACACCCTCGGGGGGTCCCCGCGTCCCCTCAGAGCCCTCCCCTCAGGGACTCCCCCCCCTCAGAGTCGCCCCCTCCCCTCAGGGCCACACCCTCCCCTCAGGGCCACACCCTCCCCTCAGGGCCTCCCCTCAGAGCCTCCCCTCAGAACTCCCTTCTCCCCTCGGAACCGTCTCCCCTCAGAGCCCCCTCCCGGCAGGATCCCTCCCCGAGGGCAGAGCCCGAGTCCCCGTGTCGCCGCCGTGGGGCGGGGGGAGGGAGGGGCGCTGCCCGCCGCCGGCTGCCCCGCGCGCCGCCAGCGCCGCCAGCACCGGCCGCGCCGCTCAGGTACGGGCGGGAGCGGGGGAGCGGGGGAGCGGGGAACCCGCGGGGGAGCCGCCCCGGGCACCGCGCGGGGCCGGGAGCGGCGGGGCCGGTCCCTGGGCGCCAGCAGCCAGGCGCGAGGCTCGCTGAGGTTCCCCCGGGGCGGGAGGGGTCGGGTCCCGCCGGGGGTTGCTGCGGGGTTGCTGGGGGGGTTCCTCGGCCCGCCCCGCCCCGGCTCGGCGCACCCCGGGACGCGGCCCGGCCGCTCTCCGCTATTCGGACGCGGACGCGGTGCTAGAAACGCGAAGGAAGAATCGCTGCCTTGCGTTACGCATCTCTGGGAGGCCTGTCGGACTCCAGCCGGAGGAAGCCTCTCTTTTACCTAATTAAACCGCCAAAAAGTTTACTTATTTCTCTGCGTCTCTTACCGATCGTTTTTGCTCGAAGCTTTTCCTTCTTCGTGTTGTGCTGTTTAATCGCATCGACGCAGCCTAATCCCATTCCAGTGCTTGCTTTGCTTTCTTTTTGTTTGAAGCATATTTTGTAGTAAAATTATATTTGAGAAGCATGGGTACCGAGATAAGGTGCCGGGAAGATAGGTAAGCTGAAAGCAGTGGTGTAGAGGAGGACTTTACCGCTGCTAAAATAAACTAAACCTGCTGTAACTGAACCCGCAGACAGTAAAATGAATCTTTTAAGGAGAGCTGGTGTGTCGCTGGTAGCTGCTGCAGATCCTCAGTTACATAAGCAGCTCTTTGAACCGAGTGGGACTGCATGGACACGGTCGTGTTTGTGAGCTGCTCTTTGGTTGTGATCTTGTCTACTCACCTGCACGTGACTGATTTTCGTGAGGTGAATCGAATAGAAATCAGCATTTTCATGACTTTTCTGTGAGGAAGCAGTTGCAGGTTGCATGTCTGCGTATCTTGCTCATAAACTCGTTTGCTATGCATTTTGATGGCTTTATAATCTAATGGTGCTCACCATTTCCACGGTGAGCAAGTGCTCCCAGTTCTTCCTAGAGCAAAATAATATGGATGAAGTGTTTGGGTTGCTGTCAATATTAGCGTTTTTGCTTTAATGCTTAATGGAGAGAATGTTTCATTTAGTCTTACACGGCTGGTTATGATGTTACCTTTAGTTCCTATTTGAGGTCAGTACCAGTTCTGTCCTTTGCTCACATGCTGTAAATCCAGGACCACAGCCTCTTGAACGTGATATTTCTCCAAGTTTCTAGCACATCTCTCCACCCAAACCATATCTTAACCATTCAGTTGTCTTTTTCCTGATTACATTAAGTAAACTGTTACTGTTTTTGACAAGTTCCCGGGGGAGATAATGAGCACGCTTATATAGAGGGTCTTGTAATGCTGTCACCTTCATTTTGGAGAACGGCAGTGGGGAGAGCGAATGAACCGTTCTAATAGCCAGTGGACTTGTTTTGGTTTTCCTCAAATAGACGTCTGGTGTCATTTGAAATGGCTCATGGGCTCAGCGTACCCCTCCCTGCCTTTCACACTGCTTCAGAGGGCTGCGAGTCTTCACTGTGTTCCATGTCACGTATCGACACAATAAGGCATCTCAGATAGCAGTAGCTACCTCTTCGTAGGTAGCTGAGCTAAACCTGGTGCATTTGTCTGGTCCTTTATCTTTTGTTAGCTGAGAATAAAGTACTGCAGATCACTTACCACAGTCACGTTAGTGATGTGACTAGAATGTAGGACTGTTTGTCTGAATATAGCTAAACTCTTAAGGGAGCACCCAGAGGATAGTCTACGTGAACAAAGCCTGCACATTCTGATTATTTGCCCAAAACTTCTAATAGGCAGTTTCAAGTTTAGCAAAAGAGGTAAAAAAGAAAATCCTGACATTCAAAATAACCTGAAGCTTGTGTTGTAACTTCAGAATAGGTGCAGGATGATGAATGCAGAAAGGGAAAGATAATCTGTGTTTACCATGAGGAAAAAACAGAGTGATTTATACAAGAGTTAAGTGATTGTTTCAGTGACGCTCTGATGGGAGATGATAATGGAGGAGGTAGTTGGGAATAGTACAAAGGTTTACCTTTGTGTGGCTGCTGAAATCTTTTAAAATAAACATTTCAAAGAAGCTCCAACTTCTGATGAAGTGTACTATTGGAGTGCGAGAGTCAGATATACTTAAGAATTCTGTCCAAAGCCAAGGACTTAGATCTAATGTATAATGTGCAGTTCACGAGTTCAAAGTGGAACTTCAGTAGTCTTTTGAAAGAAAAAGTATGTAAAACTAAGTACAGATATCTATAGATGCAGGCTGCTTTTTTTAAGAATAGACATGGCAAATGCAAAAGGATAGAATAGTTTTAATTATCTGAAAGGGAAAAAAACCTAAAATCTTTGGGAAAGGAAAGGTGAGCAGGGACAAATAGTATTTATGTGTAATAGGATAATAGATGTGACAGTAATACCTGTTGTAGTGGGTGAGGTACACATTGCTCCCAGAGCAGTCATGCTACAAAACTATCAATAAATCAGAAAGACTCATCTTTTGCCAAACCCTACTCTGAAAAAAAGCTTCATCTTCCATACATGGAATTATTTAGTAGTGAAATATTTCAGACTTCATTTTATAGGTGTGGCCAGCTCTTTCACGTTTACTTGATCTTATTTAGCATATCCTAAGTGATGTGGTAACTGGCATTTTTCTGGGTCACCACATATACATCAGTGAGGACTTGCATCTAAAGGGCATCGTGTAAAAGGCCTTTTTCACATATTTTGAACCTTGCATTCAGAATTCTTGAACTTTTTGTGTCATATAAATAAAACAGATAGTGTGCTGCAGGGATGTCCTCCATATGCTAGAATGTAAACCACAAATGCTTTGAATTGTTTCTTGGAGGCAGAAGTTGCTACGTTTAACACATACGGTTGTAGAGTGTTCCTCGCATACCTTTAAGTGCGCAGAAAAAGACATCATTTCTGATGACCCTGAGTTTCTTCAGGCTGAGTGCTTAGGTCTGTGCCTTTGTAGCCTCAGCTGCAGTTCTCTTGTGGAAGCTTTTAGCTCTTTCTCTCCTCCGATCCAAAGGCCTCATGCTGCTGGTAGGTTTTTGAGTCTTCCCATTGCTCCTCTTCCGAAGCCGTGTGTCCCAAGAACTGCTCAGCCTCCAGAAGGTGCTGGATTTGGGGTGCCAGATACTTGTGAGGGCAACACGCTGTGCAGTTTGTGAGGTCTGTGGAAGAGCAACAGTGGGGACGTTGTGTACTGGGTATACAGTTGTCATAATGCAGGCATAATTGTTTGCACGATGAATGTGTTAATTGTGTAGTGGGTTACCTTTAAAAAGTAATAGCACAGTTTTTTTCAGAACCAGACCTGCTCTTTTCCTCGGTGTGCCTTGTGAAGGAGGTACCTTGTCCTGCCTGCATGTATGCCTTGTATGGATACATGGAAATGCTTGCATGGGTCTGCAAATTTATCAAGGAAGGATTGACTTTTAATTGTTGAAGGAATAAGATTTGGAGCTGAGAGACCAAATCACATTTCCCTCTTATACCCACCAAGCCTGGCAGCAGTTTGGCCTTGGATTTGCCTTTCAGGTTTAAAAAATGCTGTGCGGTATGAAGTCCAGAATACTGAAGCTGTCTCTGTTCAGCATTTTAAAGTGTGAGATTAGCAAGTCATTAGTTCCATAGTGTTTGGGGAATTACCATTAGCCTAATTTATTTATTAACGTGCCTAAAATAACTTGTATTAAACTTCATGAAAAGTGCATCTAATATAAAATCCTCCAGCAGGGGTGGAGAATGTTTAAAAACATTGTAGCTGCTGATGTCTGCTCCGTATTACCTATGTCTGTCTTAAAATGCTTTAGGACTTGGGAGCTTTCTGATGAAGAGGACCTGTTTTCTGATGGTTTAACAGTGAGGCTGAACCCTCGATATTCCCACTGATGTCTCATTACGAGCGGGAGATACTTTTCAAGCCTCTGGATACCTTTACTGTGCAAAAGTCACGGTGTCGCCTTGAATGCATTTTCTGATCATATATATTCTGTCCTGCCTCTTAAATAGTGCTTCTTTGTCGGTGGAAGTTATTCCCACTAATGGGAATTCCTCTGTCCTGGAAGATGGAGTTGCATTCAGCAGAATGTATAAAATAGGCCAATATATTAGACTAGTTGGCATTTAGGGTTTTGTGCTAGAGGTGTTTTCTTGGTGTTTTAAACCTTTTTGTAATATTGTTATTATTTAAACAGGTCAGTAATGTTTAAGAGGATTGAAATAATAGGAATTTTGTTTGCAGGGAATGTTCTCTGTAACCACAGTTGGAAACTCCCAATAGGTCAATGGGTTCCTAGGAACTATTCTAATAGGTGTGTCAAAGTGCTTTTAAGTAGCAGTTAAATGAGGAGATTTATCGTAACTAAAAGCAGAAAAGTGTTCTTTGATATCAGCAGATTTCTTAGCGATTTTGTTGACAGCAATAGCTGAAGCTTAAGGTAATTTCAGTTTATTAAAAAAAAAAGATAATTTTTATTCTTTGTCATCTGAGGAAATCGGTATGTGTGTTTTTAGGTGCTGGCCTAGAGTCATAGCAAAAGCAAAATGGTACTTTAGATAAAATAAACCTACACCAAATAAATAAGTGGTGGCAATATTAGGTGTAGACACAACTCCTTTGCTGCATTGGAGTTGTAGTCTTAAGTTCTAATGTAGGTTTAATGCATTGCTTTATTCTACAAAATCTATATGTTCAACAGCATTTTTCTGATGTGTGGAGTCTTTTACTGGCTTTAAATCCCATTTTTATGGCCTAAAAATAAAACACTGGCATGAGTTCTGGCCTATAAATAGTAGAAAGTAGTTATGTGAAGACAGAATGTTAAAATTTTATCTGCAAATGATCTAATCCATGTTACAGAGTAGTTCTTAATGACAGCAAGCACAGTGTGTCTGAAAGCCCAGGAAAAACTAGGCCCATTTTTGGTTAAACATGCAGATAACACAAGAATCAGGAACGATTCTTCTTGAAAGGGTAAATAGTCTGAAAAATTCATGTGTTACACACTGTAGTCCTGCTGATTCTGTGTCAAGTGCTAAAGAATTTGAGAGCAGCAGGAGCTAGAAAATGCCATTATGGTCTGTGAGGGCTTGGTGTTAATAGGTTTGTTACCTCCAGAAGATGCAGTTTTCTTTTGCTTCCTGTAAAATACCATTGTACTGTTTGTTACTTACAGTCTGCCGTGGCTCCTAGATCCTTTCCAGCAAGTCTCTGTATTGTATTTTTGCTTGATTTATAGATTTGCATTTACCCTGCTTGCAGTTTACTTTTCAACAAGTTCTTCAATATTTTGTTTTATTTTGAATGTTGATCTTGCCCGCTTGTGGACTGAAGGTAATCTGAACCCTACTTGGTTACTCCACAAGCGTTCTCCAATGAAATTTGTTAATCTATAAAGCCAGCTATAGATGTGTTCTTGCAGCGTGCCATGTGAAATCGCATTCCACTGACAGAGACTTTTAATAATTGCTCTTAATTTGTATGGTGATTTGGTTGTTTTTGTAAGAAACTGTGCCCCCACCAAGCTGCAATTTCATACCAATCCTTGCTGCTCTATGAAAATACCGTGCTGGGCAGTTACTGAAAGCCTCACTGTAGCCCATGTAGATTGCCTGTTACTGAGTCTTCCTTCTGGAGTAGACTGGTTACCATATCAAAATGGAAATTTCACTGGCATGACATGATTATTTTCAGGCACTTTATCCCTCAAGTGCTTATGTGATGATTTAACTTGTTTCAGCATCTTCCTTGATATAAAAGGGAGGTGGGATGGTTTGCTGTTTCTTGAGTCAGACTTACTTCTCCTTTTGAAGTTGTTGCCTCTCCACAATCCTTTGGGAGCTTTACTCGTCCTTTGTGCATTATTGAATATCATAGCTAATGTTTGGGGATGGCTTTAGGTAATTCCTTAAGCACTCTGCAGTGAACTTCATCATTCTCTATCCAAGTGAGTATGTCTGCCTTCTTTCAATATTTTTAGCCTGTTCTTCAGGCCTGCAGTCTTGTCTTCTTGGTAAAAATCACTTAATTTTTTTTGCTTTTCCTTATCCTTTCGATGGAGGCATTAAAAGAATATGAAGGAGGTACTGAATACTTCAGCTTTCTCTTAGCCATCTGTTAGTTTCTCTCCTTTCCCATTAAATCCTAGAACCTCTGCTTATCTTTGTCTCCCGCTTACTTCTGCTGTACTTATAGATCCTATTACCCTTTGATGTTCCTCATTAGCTGTTGATCCTTTTGTGTGTTGGCTCATCTGGATCATACGCGAGATGCTTCTGCCATTCTTTTCTACTTATTCTTTGTTAAATGCTCTTGTTTCACCTTTTGTACAATCTCTTCTGACAGTCAGAGCCTTTCAAGACTCTGGATATAACAGTAATAGTCTCACAGTGCTTCCTATATTCCCTCTGCACTGAGATTATCTGTTGCACTATTTTATACAGGCTTTGCTAATAACGATCAGCTTTCCTGAACTCCTTAACCATCTCTTTAAGAGATGTTACGAATGGTTTGGCTGAGTTTGCTGAAGTTGGTGTCCTGAATTCTACTTCTTTTTTTTGTGCTTCGTTCACACTTCCCTTTCAACATGCAAGTGGATTCTCTTGACTTGTGATAATGCTTACTTCAAATGTATTGATGCCCTTGAAATCTCAGGCAGTGCTCTCCTATTAATCAGCATAAAGTACAACCACAGCCTTAGTAACGTCTCCCATATTCATACCTTTATCTTGTTAGCACAGCTCCAAGTTGATAGTATAACATGTTTCCTCCTCTAGGGAGCAGCGTGACAAGATTAAAAAAGTGCACATATGAAATGACGAGGGTGTGGGGTGGGGAAACTAAGGCTCTGCGTCTTTTTTCTTGTGTTGTTAGAGGATGTTTTTATGCCTTCATGCACATTGTTTGCCTTTGCTGGGCTGTTGTATGTAATTGTTAATAATTAAACTACTATGATGTGCACCTAACCTGCATCTTTGAAGGATTAATTCATCACTACTTATAAAACTACTGAGAATTTTGGATAGAAAATGGTGTTATGAGTGCAAGGTATTGTTAGTATCTGCAAGGTGTTTCTAGTGTTATTCAAAAAGAGTACTAAGGACATCTACTTAAATAGGAGTGAAGTGGGGTAGGTTCTACGTACACATAAATAACCAAGTCTCTTCTCTATGTGAAAAATTCAGGTTTTTTGGTGGTGTTCTTGTGGGCACCATTCTAAGAACCAGTGCATTTCAAGTAAAAGAATCTGCCTAGAATAGAATACCCTTTTATCTTGCTCTAGGGAGGGAATATCACATCTGCGAGCTGAGCTTTGAGTGCTGCATTCTTGTCAAGAGACCATTTCCAAGTAACATTTATGGCCCAATTGTCAAATAAGTTATGGATAATGCAGTAGAAAGATTTAATGTATTAAAGGCAGGATTTTTAAAAAGGGAGGAATGGAAGCCAAATGGAATTTTAAGTCCTGTTGGCTTGCCAATAGGATTTGTGCATCTATAGGTTGGATATTTTGAAAAATTGCACTCTAAATTGGTGACTAATAGAGATCTTCCTATGATAATGGTATAAAAGGCTTACAAGTTACTATTAATAATTCAGCTGAAGATTATTGGAGTCTGATTCAGTACCTCTTGAAAATGTTGAAAAGTTTCTGTCATTGATTTCTAGTAGCTTTGGGTTATGTCGTTAGGCTGCTGTGATGAAATAATGTCTTTTAGGGGATAATTTTGCACCTTCCAATGCATCTAGGTAGCTGGAGGTGAAAGCTGCAAGTTACAGGAGAAATGGATAATGGGAGTCTTCTCTGATGCCGTTTATGTATGAGTATTCACTAGGATGTGTCAGGTCCTGTTCCCCTGAGTGCAGGAAGAATCAGGTAAAGCGATTTTCTCTCTCGCCAGCTTTCCACAGCAGAAGCTCTGCAGTGGATTTCCTTAGGAAGGGCAGTGGGAGGTGGGTGACATGGTGGCTGTGTCTGCCCTGCAGCGTGGGCTCTGCATCAAACAGCAGCAGTGCTCTGCCTTCCCTCCCAGCCTCCCTCCACCAGCACACAGGCACATCTGATGCCGCAGCCTGCGCTGTTCCGCACCGCTGAAGAGCTGGCTGTTCTCATCATTCCTTCTCTGTCTTTGTCTTTCACTGTCCGCCTCTCCTTTCTCGTTTTAGCTCACTTTCGGTTCTCAAAAACTAGCTAGCTGAATCCTTTCCCCTTAAACCATTTGCGTTCCTAAAAATTCTTACAGTTGCTATTGCTTTGGCTGGAAGTGTGCCGTTTACAGCTGTTTTAAATGAGGGGTGTTGATTAAACTGACCAGTATTATCCAACCAGATTTTCAAGCATTGCAGAAGCACAGCACTGTGTCTGTATAATCTGTGTATAAACATAAAAAATAAGAAGTCCCACGTATATATTTGTGGAGGACACAAAATATATAAAAGAACAGCAGTGGATCACTGGTATTGTTAATAAAGCAGACATAATATCTATGAATTTTAGGGAGATGTGGAATTTTAATCATATCAGTATCTGTGAAAAGAGATAGGTTAATCATAACAAATATTTGTGAAAACCGTTTGTTAACACTGAAAGATGAGCTCATGGGTCTGGATCCCTCTGCAATGAAGAGAGCTATTTATCTGAATGGAAATAGGCACTGGTGTTGAACTGGAAGTCATTTGGAAGTACTTTTGTCTTCTCACACCACCACTAGGGACCCGTTAGCTGTCTGCCTCTCTGCAGTAGAAATGGGAGTGCAGCACTGGTGTCTCTTCAAGTTCAATAAAATTCTGCTTCAGACATAACCCTGCCTGACTTTCTCTGCCTGTGAAACAGCGTATTGCACACTGGAGCACGCTCGGAGAAGCTGAAATGGACACTTAGGGGTGCATATGTTAGTGTTTAGTTCCTACGTGCCTTTTTCAGTGTGGAGTGGAAAAGGCTTTTTCAACCTGTTCTTGCATATGTATTCTGGTGTCAGAACTTTCCTATGATGCAGCCGTCTTGCTTTTGGATATTTCTGTGTAAATATGGCAAAAGAAGTACGAGATTAGTGAAGCTAATGATATCCATTCTGATTTTAAAACTGTGACTTGTGGAAGCAAATTGTAGTCCTAAGTGCTTTGCTGTGTAAAGGGAAAGTATACAGAAGGAAAAGCCGTAGGATGACTCTAAGTGTTGGACAATAAAACCTGAACAAAAAGCTTTCTATAAATAGTTGCTTGGTCCTACTTCAGTGAAGTACTTAAGCATATGCCTAAATCCCTCCTTGTTCAACAAAGCACTTACAAGTGCATTTGAATTCTGCTGAAATAAAGCATTAACCATCAGGCTTAAGTGCTTTGTTGAATTAGGGGCTGTATCTGTGGGGACAGGCCTGGGGAGAAGGATGGTTTCCTTCACAGGAAAATGGTATGCTCTAAGCCTTTGTGGCATAATCTTTTCTGTGGAATTTCAGACATTGCGCACTCACCACTTAGCTTGGAGAACTATTGGACATTAAAGTATTAGAGAGTACATATGTTCTGATAGTCCAAAATCTGAGCTCTTTTCTTATTTGCACACTGATGAGACCTAATGAGAGCTGCTCCTTTTGTCAGGGAAGGACCTATACCATCTACTAATGTGAATTTCCAGCTTCTTGGTAAAACTAATACAATGAGGATTTGTGGTATCGGTGAAGCAGTCAGTACTCAGGAAGTCAAAGCATGAGCTTCTCTATCCAGGTACCCCAGTCAGCACTTTGTCAAGGAGTTTTCAAATGCATGGACAACCATTTTTGTTCTCAAATTTTGAGTTACCTATGTAAGACTTCTTACAAAGGCTTATTTTCTCAGAAGATATGTATTTTCTTCAAATGAAATCTAGTTAACCTTTTCAGTTTTTCAAAGTATGAGCTGCTTTTGAAACTATTCTGTAGGGATTCTAACTATTGTCAGCTATTTTTACTGATTTTGTCTCTGAAAAGGCTACACATAATGTTACCAGGGTTGTGATGGCAGGCTGGGTTGATCAGAAGGCGATACTTAAAAAGTAGGTCTTAATCAGGCTAAAATAATGAAAATATGGAGTGTTCTGCTTTTTTATACCATGACGTAATACAGCTAACTAGGCAATTTTTTCCTTTATAGCAGTTATGTAGGTTACAAAACGTACATTTCCACTGGGACAGAAACTTAGATGTGTCACTCTCTTGTCAGGGATGCTGAGGTACAGCCTTGGCATTTGAGAAACCTGCTCTGATTGACAGCATAGCTTTCACAGTCGGATCACTCAAAATTAATCAGAGCCAGCATTCCCCAGATGCATTCCAGTGTATTAGTTAGGAGAGGCCCCTTCACAGCTAAGATCCTTGGGGTTTTTAATTTCCAGTGAAAATCTGGGTGAAATAGGTAAGCAGTGAGAAGCTGGACCTCAGATAACATACAGTTTTGACCGAAAAATGTTCTGAAGTTGTAATGAAACAGAATTGCCCTGGTGATTTGGAGGACATATATGAGGCGAGTGGATCTAGAAGAGCACTTTCACAAATAGGTGTCTGAAGTACGGGGCCTCTTTCAAACGCAGCCAGTGCAGCCCGAGCCGTACCTGGTGTGAAGTGCCTTCACAGTGCTGAGCAGGCCACCTTCACTTTGTTTCTGTCACCTGTATACCTTGTTTGTGTGTTTGCATTAAGGCCCTGTCAGGGAAAGCGTACTATAAGAATGGTTAATTCAAGTATTGTACGTCTGAGCTGATTAAAGAAATTCTAATCTGGATCTTTCCGTAGGAGGTTGTAAAGGAGTTACATAATTTAAGTCAGATCAAGTCTATAAAGTTATGATAAGTTCATGTAAATCCCCCCAGTGTAATAAAGATGAAATATATCAATTGTATAATTGAAAAATACCCCCGTAAATATTTGAGTGAAAGTCCCTTGCATTTTACAGTTTGTTTGGTTAGGGCAGGTGCAGCTTTGAAGAAGGGCTGTTTTGATCTAACACAGAAGTCAACTGCTGCAAATCATGGTTAAATGTCCTCAAGTTCTCTTGCATCCTGTGCTGTATTTGGCACCGCAAGTGATACAGAACGAGCTCTGGCTTGAACTTCATACTGTGTCAATGGCAGTTTCTTCGCAAGGCTCAAACTCTATTAGATACAGGACGAAAATAAAAAAAATAGAATGTACAACGATGTATAACTTCTGCAAAATTAATGAAGTAATGCTATGTGATGGAGTTAAGCAGGTTGGGAGATAAGAATCTAATGAGCTTGTCTTCGTGAAATATGCAGACCGAGTAACTTTCGAGAGGATTTTGGTGTGGAAGCAACAGATCAGATCGGCAGAAAACTAATGAAGGATGATGATCCAATGGTGAAATTGTACAGTTAATGAAGCAAACCAGTTTTGCGAAATATAAGGATCTCTTGAGCTTCCTCTTCAAAACCCTGAAAGTAAATTCGGCTTTTGTGATGAAATGTTGAGGAGCTGCTTTGTTAAGCTAATGTAGCTATTAAATTCTTTAGTTATTTAGTCCAATGACAGTGCCAGAGGCATTTAAGTTGTGCCTCTAGGAGAGGGAAAAATATTTTAAGTTATGTATCAATAACCATTACTAACTTTACTTACCAAAATCTTAATTTTTTGATTAAGAAAAAAATATCCAAGAAACTGAATCACCTTGTATTACATTTTTTTGAGATAGGATTTTGGTATGTGTTAGTGATATTGTGAGTCAAGTTGAACTAAATTATTGTGGTTACTAAATATTTTTGTTAAATCAATGAAGGAAAAGCAGCGTGAAAACATGAGTAGCCATTATTTCCTTTGCAGTCCTTCTGTGCCTTTCTCTGCAGAGCACTTTCCACAGTCTTTAATCTAAGCAGGGCTCCATCAGCTGGATACATTCTTCTCTCTCCCTTCCTCCACCTCCTTGGGAAATTGAAATCAAATTGTATTGTGCGGCATATTTGTGATGAGTGCAGGAATCAACTTGAGGAGGCAGAGATGGCCTGGAAGCTTGGTTCTCGGTTGCCCCCTACCCTGACTCGGTGCTGTTCCCATTCCCGAGGTGCTTCCTTTCTGTTTGCGATGGCCCACAGATGAACCTGGCAGTGTGGGGAGAGGCGTTTGTAGAGCCTTATGAGAGTCAGATGGTAATAAGAGAGGGAAAAATGTATCTGTCAATTCAGAGCAGTTTATATTCTCATTCCAAAACCTTCTGGAAGGTGGAAGGCAGGTTTCCTTCAGCTGTGTTCATGTACCAGGTACTGCATGCCCATGATGATTTCATGTTTTAACAGGAAAGTATTGATCTTTTGTGTTGACTTTTCTCGTTCTTATGCAGAAGGGTTGTAGACATTGAAAGGTACGGTAACAGTGGTCAAAATATCTTGTTCTGAGAAACTCAGAGTGTTTTAAAGTTGTAGGGTTTTTTCTCTTTTTTTTTCTTTCAGCCTGTTTTCCAAGGTGCTCTTTTAGCACCATGAGCGTTGGTAGGAATTTAAGTTCTCCACAAATTAGACCAGCTGTGGTAATCTTTGTTCTATTCACAGAAATAACAAAATGTTATTTGTTATTTATATGAATACCTGTTTGAGATCATTAAAGTTAAATGCTTACATTTAAATACAATGCATATTAAAAGTGTACTTCAAAGGGTCCTTATAAATATACATAACAACATCTCAGCTTTATAAGAGACAAATAACTCTTAACGTATGCAGAACTAGGAATTACTGGGAGCATCTGTGAAGTGTTTCCTATCTCTAAATGTTTGTGAAACTCTGCCCGAGTATAAATAGTAAGGAGGGCTGCAGCCTGAAGATTTGATCGGAGAAGACACCAGTTTTAGTGAGAATGGTGCTAGAATTCTGCAGCAAGTCAAGCACCAGAGGGGTGTGCTTTTTATATATGAGTATTTGGCTGCAATGATAGAGAAAGATTCTTAAGCTAACTACTTTAATTTTCTGTTTCTAGCACAAGGGTATTATCTCCATGATATTTGATTGTTGCTTCTGGAGTCAGATAATACTGCAAAAACAACCTTTTGTTTCTTTTTTGACTCTATTCATAGAGCCTTCATAATTGTGCAGAAAAAAGAAAAATGCCCTGAATGTTACTTTAAAAAGAAATACTCCCTCCAGTTTTTCTTTGCTATTTCCTCATTGTTGGAAGGAGTGATGTGATTAGGATTTATCCAATTTCTTAATAAGAATGTCTACAACGTAATTGGGTGGTGTGTTGGAAGCCAGTTCTCTGCTGCAGCAGTCAGCATTAGTACAGATGCTTGGCATTTCTAGTGGGTAACCTTGCCCTTCCGATGTTCAATTGAGAGTGTAAAATAGCATTTATACTCACTGAGGCGGGACGTGCACATGAAGTGGAGTATCCAGTTGCCAGCAGGTTTACAGACGGAATCGTTCGATGAACTTGAGAAAGGTGGCTGAAAACTAAGAAAGTACCCATTAAGCTTGAACTTTGATATGGTTTTCAGCGCTGTTTTACTAGAACAGATTACATAAATCAAGTAGGAGCATTCAGTGGTTTTCAGTACTTTTATGTTTTTTGAAAGAGCTCTTTCCTCTAGGAATTAAATCCAGGTTCTGTTAGATAAGCTCAAACTTAATATTGGAGCGCCATGAATAAGACATTCTTGTCAGCTCTGTTCTATTGAATTCCAGTGTAGTTATGATGAGCAGAAACTGGGGTTGGAATAAATCCTCCAAACAATAATTCTAATTGTAAATTTAAACTTAATAAGATTCACCTTTGCTGGTAGGTTAATATTAAAAAATACTTGACATATGCAAAAGACTTTTTAAGGGACAGTAAGGCTGTAAAATTAGGTAATCCCAGATTAGGATATGCTATAATCCCTGTTCTCTGGGCAGCCTCGCAAGCAAAGGGGATGCCATCTGAACAAATTCTTAAGCGCAGCGTGTTGTGCTGCAGTGTGGCTTGTATCTCCACAGCCAGCAGTGCTCGACGTGTTGTGTGTTTTCACTATGAAAAGCATCAGCTCTGATGATTCTGTGAGGTGGATGTGAGCGTAAGAAATAAATTATGTTCCCAGGGCATTCAGAAAGCAGTGTGGAGGGAAATCCTTGGCTGAATATGGACTTAAACTCTCAGATGTGAAGGGAGTGTGCTTAGTGACTGTGTTTCTCAAGGATCGAGCATTACTTCTTGTGTCTTGCAATGCTGGGAACAGGAAGAAAATGGGCAATTAGGAAGGTTGGATTGAATAGGCAACAGGAGCTGATGGTATTGTTACCTCGGGCAGCAGGGCCAGCACAGTGAAGGAAATGCCCTGACCAAGGGAAAGTTCGTGGTGTAGGGTGGATAAAAAGGTTTCTTTAATCTCAACTCAGAAGTTTGCCCAGTTATTTCAAGTATTGGATAAAAACAGAAATGAGGCCATGGATGTTGAAAAAGTTCTGAAAACATTTTTGTGGAATTGTTAGCACAAGTAAGTTCTGAGGAGGGTCAGAGTGGGTGGTGACCTTCATCGGCCATCGCGCCTGACGCTCCACAGAGCAAAGAGTGGCAGTGGTTTAGCTGCAGGTTTTTTGTGTGTTTTTTTTTTTTTCCTGTGGAACTCAATATGTGGAACTGTGTAAGAGTCTTCTGTGGGGAAGATGGCACACAGACCTGAGATCCATGCATCGCACCCACACTCTGTGTGTCTCAGCTCACCTCAGGTAGGGGCTTTCCAATTCTGCAGGATTCTGTAGACTGCAGGTGAACTGCAGATAGAAGCAAATTCAGAAATACATTTGAACTGTGTGGGCAAGCTTACGCTTGGGCTGTTTCCTCACTGTTCATCTGCTTTTGCCTTTCTGACAGCTCAGTGTTTTATTTCAGTAGAAATGTTTTGCTGATCTTAAAGTTTCTGAACTTCTCACATAGCCATTAATGGGCCAACAGAAAGTGAATATGCAGCCTAATCTGAAAATCTACTGAATTAATGTTCTCTTTTACAGATAATTAACGCAAAAAATATACAATAGGCAAAATACTCAACTGAATGAAGTTTCTCCTTCGTTAACAGGTCTGGCAGAAACCAAACATGCCTTTCAGTTTCTGCTTTCCAGTGTGCATTAAGTACCTTTAATCTTCAGTGAAATCCTCTTTTGAAAACTGAGCTATAAACATTTATAAAATGTAATTATAGACATATTTTATTGCTGTATAAATAAATGCTTTTGAACCTAGACACCAGAATTCTTCATGGAGTCACTTGATTTTGTGTGTTAACTATAAAATTCATTTTCTGCTGTGTAATTGGCTCAGAAGTGCAACTGATGCAAACTTTACATAGCTTTAGAGACTGCTATAAATCTGTTGGTGACTTTGAGCAAAGACTGCCACCTTGGTTTGGTTTAGTACTGCTCTAGTCACATTATTAACCCCACGTCAATGATTCAAAGTGTTTCACAGTGTCAGGGTAAAATTTAGAAATGCTAAGTTTTGAAGTAAGTGGTGTGAAAGAGAAGAATAATGTCTTGTGTGAGCAGAGCACATAAACCTTCATGAATGTATTCAAACAAATCAGAAGCCTTTTGAATTACTGTTGCCAGGACAGGGCTGTGCTTTTTGAAGAGTTACCCTGTATTAATTACTGACATTTCAGACATGACAGATTTAGGAAAGCCTAAAACCTGATGGTTCTGTGTCTCTCACAACTGATATTTCTGTACTTCTTGATCTGCTTTTCTGTGATCTTTGATTTGGCAAAGGTAAGTGTGTGTCCATATAAACACAACGTCATTTAATTACAGCTCAGAGTAAATGGTGAGTGTGTACATATACATAAACACAGGCGTGCTGTCCTCGCTACCCCTTAATTACCTCCCAGACCAAACATCCTTTCTGTTTTCTGTATCCTGGGGCACAAAATAAATGTTTTCTTCTTTTGGTTTGGTTTAGGGGCAGTAGGCTAAGTATTTATCTGAAAGATGTAATTTTGTGTCTGACCACTGAATAGAAGGCAGAAACATAGTTGAAGTGACTGTGAAAATTAGAAATACATTACACTCTTGACATTTAAATATTTTGTATTGTATAGCATTGTGTCTCCACTGCATCTTACTAATAAGTTTGACATTTACATATACTGCATGAGGATTAAAAATTGTATCTGGCCTAGATACTGTGGAAGTATGGTGTGTATTTATTCTTTGCATGTGGACACATAACATTCACCTATGTCTAGCTAAATTGATGTTTTTCTATTTGTTTTGGGATTTCATCTTTTTCTTTCAAAGGTGTTAGCAGTAAGAATGAACATCACCTATGTCTTAGGGACTGAAACTGGCAGAGTGCCTTGGCTGCATAAAATAATGTTTAAAATTCTTAAAACTTTACTTTTTCCCTCCTGGCTTTCTTTTGTTTTCAGCATGCTTAGACTCCCTGCCTTTAAGAATGAATATAAATTCAGCTGGTGTAGAGGGGTAAAAAGGCTGAATTTCACGCTAATACCACACTAAGTTTGTAGCAGTCCTGTCTATTTCCCAGTTCCTAAGGTGTTACTTTTATAAATGGTTTAAGTTATTTGTCTTAATTAGTATTTATCGTAAGCTTAGTTGGACAATGCATCTTTACAACTGGTTGTAGGAAATGAGGCTTGAACATATTCGATAAAATATTTTATCGTAAGAGTTATAACTGACCTCAGAATTGAATATTTTTCTAGCTTTGACACCAGCTCCCCAGGAAGGAGAGGAAAATAAGCTGACAGTTCAATGCTTACTAACAAGGCATCATTATTTTATTTGCATCTATCTGTTTATCTATTCACAGTCAGGCTGCTGACTCAGCTTCAGCTGAACGTTGTTTGGACTGTTGCAGTGGGTAAAGAGTGCTCAGGCAGTTTACTGGTAAATATAATAGACATTTAAAGTTGAGAGCTAAAAATAAGATTAGCAAGTGATCTCTAATTGGCATCCAGTTGGTTGGCTCAGCAAGAGACTACTGAGGCAGAAACAATATTTAATGCAGTGCCTGGGTACCGCTGTAATAAAGAGCAATAATGACTGAGCTGCTTTCTCATCCTTGGAAGGGGCCCCTCCACCTCAGGGCTGGAGGAGGTCTGTGTAGCAGCTGCCTGCTGGGGTAACCTCTGCTGTACGTAAGGAACAGGTGTCAGACTGCACAGCCTCTTGTCCTTGCTGAAATAGTAATGATTTTCAACATTCCAAACTGTGCACAAAAAGTCAAAGCACAAATGCAGATTGTTGAGGAGGGGAGGAGACTAGAAGAGAAGACCTCAGAAGTTGTTCTACAAAGCAAACTTACTGTGATTTTGGCTATTTTTCTGTCCCTTTCTTAACTATTTCATTGGCCTGTGAATCTCCTGTGTGTGTAGGTAGGAGCTTAGAAGAGATTTAGAAGTAGTCTCCCGTTGATGGCATCAAAGACAATCATTTGCCCACATTTTTGCAGAGGAAGTGCTCTTTCAGTACCGTCAGCATTTAGGAACAGCAGTACTTAAAAATGAAAGTCCTTTGCCTTACTTATTCCTGCTGCAGTTTTGTTTCAGGCTTAGAGAAGGTGATCATAACTGAGATCTGAAAAACACCGTGGGTACCTGTAGCTGATGGCAGTGTTCTGATGTGAATCCTGGGGGCACCTTAGTGGGATTTCACCCAGCTATGAGGAGCACGCTTGTATTCCACACTGGATTAAAATCACTGTGAGTTATTGCTGAGCTAAAGTTGGTAAATTTAGTTTCATTTCATATTCTTACTAGCTCAAGGAAATATTTTGCAAGAAACAAAACCAGAATTGAACTGAAATAGCAATTATAGAATTGTTGGCAAAACAATGTATAAGGCTTTGCTTTTCAGCCTAAAATATTTGCCAACTCAATCAAAACTAGATGTTTTCCAGATTTCTTAAGATTAGGTGAATTTTGAAATGAAAACTCAACATTATAAACATATTTTAACATGAAACATTAAATTGTCCCAGAAGAAATATTTTACTTTGATTTCAAAATGAGATGTTTTATATTCTGAAACTTTTGCTCTCATATTTTTTCCAGCTTAGCTTCTTGGTCAAATACGACTTCAAATCATAATTAGTTTTAGTCATGACCTCTTTCTCCTACTTCTGCACTCCCAGCCATCCCCAAGACACACTTAATTTTCCCTGCAGCTTGCTGGCTGTGTTATTACTGATCCCACTGACTTCTGCAAGATGTGCCTCTGCTAACTGAATGTCATTTGCAGGAATGACGTGCTCTTCACTGAGGGTTTCAGTCGACTGACTGCTCAAGAAAACTCAGTCCATTTACTCCCAGAATGGCTGCATGATAAGCGATGTGGACAGCCCCCTCCCTAAGTACTGAAAGTAGGAAAATCTAAGATGTCTACATTAGTTTGTTCATATTCTTATTCTTAAAATGGATTAAAAATCTAAAGTATGTATTATTTTTAGGCTCATCAAGAAATGCACACATACATAATTCAGAATAGAGTAGAACCGTGCTCTGTGCCAGTGGTTCTCATCTAAAATAAATGGAGCTATTTCTTCATCCAGGGCGTTTCCCAACATCTGATTATTACCGTCACTGTATGTGCTTTTATGTGATGTGTGTAGCAAAAGCAGTAGATGTGGTTATATCTGATTAATAGTCTGAAAACTTTTTTGTTTGTTTTGCTGTAGTCAGAAATTCTGCTGTTGGAGACTTGTACTACAATCGTTTAACTTCTAAAGAAATACTTAACGAAGAGCTGCTGAAATAAAATTTCCGCCAGGGAGATGCCAGTGGAGAGGCTGAACAGAGGTGTGATACAGGGCTGTTAGTCATCCCTCAAGTATAGCAGTGACTGTGTCACGCAGAGGCATCTCCTGTCATTTGCTCTGAAGACTTCTGTGTATCTGTTAATCATCATTCCTGGCTTTAAATGCAAAGGCTCTCAGCTTCGATCTCCTGGCTTTCCCACAGCCCTGCTGAACGTAGCTGTTAGGCAGGCTTTTCACGGGCCAAATATTATCAGTCAAAAACCCCAGAGAAAAAGTCTGCCCACAGATTTCTGATTTGCATATTCATCTGGGCATATCCCTGTTGTGGATTTGGCTTCTCCTTCTTTTCGTTCCATTAAAATCTTATGCTGAGCACTGAGCTCATCACAGCACTTTTCCTCTCGCTGTTTCTTCTGAAGTAGAATGGTCTGTGTAAATCACTGCAATGGCATCACTGATTGCCACAGTCTTATACTGTAGCTGGGACTCCGGCAATGATTCATCTTTGGAGTTGTTCAAGGTCTCCAAATATGAAAGAAAGGAGAAATTGTTTGAATCATATACAGAAGGTTTGGCTGTGAATTCTCAACGCTTCCTCAAGTTTGCTGGCCAGCTATCGTAGATCATCACTATTGTCGATTGTGGGGTTTTATCCAGCTGTCCAATGAACTTTCTCTCCTAGTGATGCTTGGGAAAAATAAGACCAGGGTTTTGCTGTTCCATTCAGTCCCTGCAGGTATGTTTTGCAATATCCAAAAGAAAAAGGTGGGTTTTTTTTATTTTCCAGTTTGAACTTTCAGAAGAACAGCAAGGGATAAATGGTTTATCTAGAAGATCAATTCAGAATTTTCTCCAGTACATGTTTTCCAAGCACCTCTAAGCCTAACAAAGAGGAGGAATTACTGCCAGCTCTCTTTGTCAGATAATCCACAAACTGTAGTGGTCAAATGCCTGTATGCTCACCTCGGGGTGGAAGGTAGTAATAAACCAAGAGAACGGAGCAACTGAATCACCTTAGGGGCAGTGTAGCAAGGATGGTATAGTTCACAAACCTCGTGGTCAAATAGTGAAATGGCAGCTGTCAAAAGAAGCTACTCATGCAACTGTGTGGTGGGTAGTGTCTGCTGAAGCGGCAGTCACCTTAGCTCTAGTAGATCATACACTTCTAGTTTTATAAGCATTTGAAATAACCTTCTAATGTGCCACATGTTTAGAAGTACGTCATCTCCAAAACAGAACACCTACAAGACAGATTAAAAACCAGAATTAAAGACCTACAATTCCCTTAAGAGCTATAACTGACGTCTTTTACTTTTTCCCCAGAAGTTTCACAAAATGTAAATGTATTCCCCCATATTCCTCTGCCTGCTGACTGAACAGGATCCAAATGTCCACTGCCAGTAAATAAGGGGGGGGGAACTGGATCTGAGGCAAACAAAAATGTTTTGGTGAAATAGGATTAGTTCTTAAATCTCAAAAAAGCTTGTGGAGTCATGCAAAACAGAACAGAGAGGTTTAGCCTGCATAGAAACAAAATCACATGAGTGCAATATCATTCAGACTTTCACTTGTGACGTTTGGTTGTTGTTGGAGACAAATCTTTGAGAAAAGAAGTACAGTAGTTTTTATAGTTAAGGAGCTCAATTTCCTTAGCTTTTTGCAGTACGTGGAATACAGTTATTGCAAGGGGGTTGAGGTGGGAATATGGCAAAAACTCTTCTAATTTCACTGTGTGTTTGTTGTCTTTAAACAGTGAGGGTTTTTTTATATAGGGCAAAGTGTTTTGATTTGTGGGCTGTAACAACGGGTGCAGCATATGTCGCTGCTAGAGGTTCACAAGTAGCTATGAGAGAATGACAAGGCCTGGGAACAATTGTTAAGACTTGCTGTAGCGAAGGTGCAGTAAAAAAAGTCACATCCTGGGGCAGTGGCTAGAAAGAATGAGTTTGGTTTGTTTGTGCATAGGAACTGCATGGTTCCTTCCTTCATTTTCTTGTAGAAATCTTTGAATAATTGTCCCCGTCCACAGTGCGTGTTGAAGGTTAGAGCCTTCCTGGCTGTCAGCACCTGCAGAGCGCTGTGTGTTTATGATGCTCTGCACAAGAAAGCATGAAGGATGTAGTGTGCTTCCCGAGGCTCGGTTCCTCTCAGCTGCTGTGTTCTCTGAATGAGTGCTGTTTGCATTTGGACTGCAGGTTGCCCGTTAGTTTTCTTACTGTTTTGAAAAACCTGGCGCTTGCCTGAAATAAAGTTTACTTCTTCAGCTCATTCAAAGGAGGCATAAAAAACTAACATTCTGTTTCCTGAGGTAATGCTGCATCTCCAGGTTCCTCCACACAAGACAGCAATTGTCACTTGTGTTGGCACTGGACTCGAAAATGCATTCAAATATAGTAGAAGTCTGAGGGAGTTCAAGTGGGAAATACCCCCCAAAACACCTTCTTTATAAAGGAAATTCTTCTGGTTCTCCTTCCCCTGCCTCTTTGCTGAGGCCTGTGGCAGTTCTCGAAGGCGCTGTCATTATGTACATGGTCAAAGCAAGCATTCTGTTCCTTTAGCACTTCTTTGCACTTGAACTTCTGGCATAACTAGGCCATCTCTTCTGTGTGTGTAGGGTTTGTGTGCTGCGACTAACCTTTTTGGCACTATTCTGAAAAGATTCTGTTTTGCAGTGCACTATCATCTCTCCTTTGGTTTGCGGTCTCTGTAATTTGGAGAGACCTGAGCTATGGTAGGTGTCTTTTGCTCTTTTAATGATCCTGGTTCAAAATGTGGTTGAATAAAGAGTGTTCTGGTCAAAACACATCTCAGATTGGGTTCATAAGACACAGGAGAAATGTGGGACTGATGGAAAAATGAAGTAAGGAGCACTCAAAACTTATTTTGGATTGTGACATCAACATCACCATTGAGAAAAGCATGTTTTTAAGTTGCTGTGTGCTTTTTGTAATTAAAATTTAGTTTTTTGCTATTAGCCTATAGGAAACTACCCTTCTTGGCAACCCTTCTTCAATCCTTGACAAAAAGTAAACCTCCCTAAATCACACTGTTCCATAAGCCAAGTGATGTATTATTCCCAAGACGAAAAGTAGTAACACCACTATCAAGTACCTCCTAGGTCCATGCAGTTTCTGGTAGTTGTCTGGTTATTCTTAATAATCTCTGTTGCCTTGCCTTTGTCGTTGATGCTAAGGTAATGTCTGGCCCACAGTGGCTAGAAGGGAATGTCTTCTCAGCAGCTTTTCTTCCAGAGGCAACGAAAATTTATGTCTTCTCTATGGAAACCCAACCTAGCCTCTGGGTGATTTTGAGTGCAGTCCAGGGAACAGACTGGCCTTTATTTTATACTTATTCCTATTTTTCAGTAGAAACAAAATACAAATACAAAATAGATTGAATGCAAAGGGGATTGAGACAGCATGGTTGAATGAAAAAAAAGTTTTCTCTGGTTAGTAGTTCTTACAGAAAAAGTAAGTCAGCTTAAAGGAAATCAGTATTGCATTGTTAAATGAGTGTTTTATTTAACTGTAGTAATGCTACCAGCTGTAAATCACTTGGTGACTGCCTCAAACATTTTTCTCTTTGGGTAGACATGTCTGACTTCAAAAGGCAGGAGAGGTTCATTTGCATTGATCCCATAGTATTGACCTTGGGCTAAGTGCCATAAGCTTTGTGTTTAATAACATTTATTTAGATGGATTTCACATGATTGATGTGAAACTTCTTCATACCTTACAAATACTGAAGCTTTTCCTACTCTTCATATAGGGGATAAGTGGGACTGTAATCTCTATAAGTGTGACAGCCAGAAGCTTCAGTCAAAATGCGATTTTTTTTCCATTTTTGTAGTGAAGGAGTACCCTCCTGTTTCAGGTGGGAGT
This sequence comes from Clamator glandarius, assembly GCA_033459285.1. Lineage (NCBI taxonomy): Eukaryota > Metazoa > Chordata > Aves > Cuculiformes > Cuculidae > Clamator > Clamator glandarius. Next base: position 697,038 of record JAUNZM010000711.1, on the reverse strand, counting down.
TACCCAGTCTGGCCAGCTCTGGAGACCAGCTCTGTCTCAGGAGTCCTCCATCCAGCACAGCCCGTGGGGTGGTGCACAGGGTGGCAGCAACAGGGTGAACGAGCACACTTATACAGACACTGAACACCTTCTAGGATGTAAGTTGTGTTTAGCGCTTTCTGTGAAGAGCTAATGTCATTTTATTGCTATATTTACATATGAGTACGTTCATCAGCCATCGCTGCCTGTCTCTCAGTGGACATAAGCCAAGATGTATTTGAAGAGTTAAAACATTTGTCTTGATCTCTAACCCTTTAGCACCAGCAATTGTTTATACAGTAACCAACCCAGCAGTAAACTGAGTTCATTGCCAGTGTGGAAGGCTGATTTCCATGCAGTTGTTAGGACAAAACATTAATTGGTTGCAGCTATGCCCAGGGAGTGAGATAACAAGAGAACAATTTGATATTATGGCATATATCAGAGATGTTTCTTACGCTCACATGCACAGAACTATGTCACCAAACTTGTTTTAAAGTTTGAGACTGACAGAAACCCCAGACATTCATCTTCTGACTATGTTCTGCTGTCATTCCTCCTCCAGCCTGGGAATCGGCATTGCTGCCTGTAATGCTGCTTATTCACTGGTAGGAGTACTGTGCGGACTCTGTGCTTTTACTGTCAGCCTCTCCCGCCTGAGCTAGCACCCAGTAATACCGCGATGCATGCCCAGAAGATGTGAGCTTATTCTGATAATTCTGGAGCAGGATGGAAGGGAGTGTGGCTCCGAGAGCGAGCTGAGACTATTAGATGTGTGCTGAACTATGCAGTTATGGGGGTTTAATTTGTGTTATAGCACAAGCAGTATGAACACATATATGATTACAAAGTGTCATTTAGAGATGCTCAAAACTGTTTGAAAAATTCCTTATTTAAACCAAAACCCCTAAGTCAGAGACTGGTGCCTGCCAGCCAAGTGCTTAGGGAGCCTCAGTCACTGAACAGTGTCTGTTTTGTTTCCATCCTCTCTGTTTGTTTGCTCAGAGGCTAATGACATCCTCTTTCTGCAGTGGGAAACCACTGGTGCTTCCTATTGGTTTGAGGTTTCAAAGAACTGTATGTCCTGTCCAAGCACTGGTTCAGAATCCCTGTGAGTGATACTCACTCCTGGTGTTTCCCTGCTACCCATCACTTGTCACTGGCAAAATGAATGTGTGCGCACTGTGCTGTCACACTCAGACTGTGTAAGGTTGTTGGGGCATGGCCTTTATCCCTTTGACCTATGGATAGAAAATATGGTCTTCAGCTACTGCCTGGGTTTGTCCCTGATCTTAGGAGCTAGATAATTCCGAGTTGTTAAGCTCTTGTTTCTTTCATCAAATCTCCTCTTTTTCTCTATGTGTGTGCACTAGTACACACACCTCACTGCCCTGCTCCACTTGATGGCATTTTCTCCGGTGCTATAGAAAGCCCTTAGGTTGTGGTTTTAGCACTGTCTCAGTGTGTCTTGTGTTGGTAATCTCATGGTGTGTAGTGCTGGGTGCTGAGCAGAGCTGCTGGAGGGGTTTTAGAAGGCAAACCCCAATGTGGTACCCATTTAAAACCAAATTTGCACTGCTCTGTGTTGCCATTTATTTAACACCATATGGAGGGAAGAAATGTGACCTTTCCAACTGTTATATCGTCTCCTTGAAGCCATCCAAGTAACTGAGTAACACGAGTTTTCTTTTCTGTAATCTCTGTTTTCTAGCATAGAACTGCAAGTAGAGGCAGCTGATTGTGTTAAATCCAATTACAACTTAATAGCTTTATGGAATCTTCTTTGCATTTCTTAAAATATTCCACATTCAGGGCACACACTGAGAGGAGATGATGGCAGTGTAACACCTGTACTCTCCATTATTATTCCTGTCATCAGACTTAAAGCCAATATTTTAAATGTGTTTGTGTTTCTGAAAGTTATTGATAACAGGATACATTGCTGTATTATTAATTCCTATGTAAAATGGGGAAAAATAACCACAACTAATGTTTTAAAATTTTAAATCTAAAATAACTTATTCTTCAGAAAACTGTAGCCCTGAAAGGAAACATCCTGCTGAGGTGAGATATGATAGTGTTTCTGACAGCGAGAGAGGTGAGAATGTGTTAGGCCTCTGCTTGATCTGTTTCTATAACTGCTGCTGCTGTTCTGTCTGCAAACATCAGGCTCTACCGCATTGATTGTAGATGGATGAGCATAAACGTTTCGTATAACCTGGGCCCCTTCCCCACTGTACCTTCCCTGATGAGGTTACTCTGTGTAAACAAAGAGCTAGGTGGGCAGAGAAAGGTGGAAAAGGCTTTTAGCTTCTTTTTAAAGAAACAGCTTTTGACTTGGGGACTGATATTGCTGTCCTGTTCATCTGGGGTTTGTGCAAGCTCCTTTCAAAGCCCTTTGCACAGGAGGCTGTTCAGAATCAGGACCTAAGGGTGTTGGTTGACAGCAACTGAACATGAGCCAGCAGTGGCCCAGGTGGCCAAGAAGGCCAATGGCATCTTGGCTTGTATCAGAAACAGCGTGGCCAGCAGGTCCAGGGAGGTTATTCTCCCTCTGGACTTGGCACTAGTGAGACTGCACCTTGAATCCTGTGTTCAGTTCTGGGCCCCTCACCACAATAAGGATGTTGTGGTTCTGGAGCGAGTCCAGAGAAGAGGAACCTTCCCTGGGGTTTAAAGGACGGGTGGACGAGGTGCTAAGGGACATGGTTTAGTGACTGATGGGACTGCTTGGACTTGATGATCCAGTGGGTCTCTTCCAACCTAGTGATTCTATGATTCTATGAAACTCTCTGGCTTCAGGAAGCATCTGAAACTGGGCATCCAAAGCACATGCACATATCCTGGCCTCTTCCAGAATTGGAATCAGACCATTCTTTCCAGTTGGGCTGTGAGGCATCTGCTTGGCACACTTAAATCGCTCCCTTGTTATGTGACATTAATAGCTTTGTTGATGTTTGTATACATATGTTAATATTTCCCTCAATATTGTCAACCCCATATGCATATCCATGAAATGAAATTTCATACCATTTAGCGTTTTTAATGTAGCATAAATATAGCTGTTTTTTTCGGCTTAGGCACACTCTGTTTTTTGCTTGCGTCAGTACAGCGTCTGGTTTCAGTGAAGGCTTTATCAGTAGAAATGAGATGGGAAGCTGCCCCCAAAAGTGAGAGTTACATAACAGGAAGAAATCCTCTTTGGCTATAAAATATTTATTCAGTATTATGTAAGAAAATGGAAAAGCTTGGAGGTGGGGAAAGAAAAGGAAGAAAAAAAATCTAATATAAGATTTGAGTGGGAACCTGAAGCAGATAAAATCTGAGTATTTCAGCCTGGTGGTGATGGTAACAGTCTATTTAAGGCTTCCTTCATGACTTCATCATTAATTCCTAAAGTTTTCAGGCCGAGGAGAGAAAATGAGTGTACAGCTTCCCGATGCACAGGTCTCGTGTATTCTCAGACTTCAGTAAGACATGTCTTTTATTTCCACCGCAAAGCTTTTACCACTCCATGCGAAGATCTAGGAACACTTTTTTTCCAGGGATTTGTGACTGAAAGCTCCCTGCCCTCCATATCCCCATCTGCCTGCCCGGTGTGAGACTGTCAGAGGCACGTAGCGATGGCTAGAGACGAGCCCCTTCTCCTATGCCAGTTCACACTTCCCCAAAGCCCGATGTTTGCTGTAGACATCATTGCAGCTGGGGATACACAGTGAAAGTTTTTCAGCCCGTGATCGAAATCACGCTGCTCTCCACTTTCTGTGATTGGGCCAAGGCTTTCCTGATGGATGCAGTGTTTTCTGGATGTCTTTGAGGAGGAAGTGACTCCTGGGTTTGCTGAAGAACATTCATGTCAGTATTTGCAAAGCAGACATTGCAAGTTGTGGGTTGTTCTGTTGTTTTGGATTTTTTTTTTATTAGAGGTTCATGCTGTTTTCCTCCAATTTTAAAGTCTCAGTGATTTTATGGACTCTTTAAATTAAATGTATAGCATAGAGGGAGGAAAAGCTTGTAGTTGTTTTATCATTGTTTTTCCTTAATAGTTGCTTTTACTCCTGGGAGAAGGACAGTGGCAAGCATGGATAACACACATGCTACCTGTTAGCTTTGTAAATGATCGCCTTCAAATATCTGGCCAGAAAAGTAGGGCTGAAATCAACTGGATGGTATTCCTTTGTTTGAATTAATAGATGAGGAAAAGGTTCTCATCAGGGAAAAGTTACGAAGCTCTTATCTTGCTGTCAAAGCACATGATGATGAAAATGAAATGAACTTGTCACAGGCAAACTTTGGTGAGAACTCATCTGTGTGCAGGATAATTCTGTACACATGACGTCTTCATTTAAAGATGTTTCTGATACTGCACAGAGAATCTGTCATGCAAATGGGATCCTCATTAGGAAGCAGTATTTTTAGAATACTGAAAGCAAAAGGAAGCATGTTCTTCTAAGGGCTTTCTATACACACATAGAACAAGTTTATAAAAAGGAAGATCAGGCTGGACATAGTTGTATTAATAAAAGATGTGTTTTGCAAGATCATCTCATTAGGGAAGCTGTTTGGAGTTCCTACGTGATCCACCTTTCACAAAATGTTGAAAACTGTGAAATTTCTAGTTTAAATAACATAATAGATTCTTAATGCTTTTCTATTCAGTTTTGTAAAGTTTTAGGTTTACTGAAACATGTATTACAAAATATGAGTTTTGGTTTTGAGTGCATGGTTTTACTAAGCAAAGCAACTCCTACAGATGCTTAGATGGCAAGGAAACAAATGCAGCTCCTGTTCAAGAGTGTATGGTGTTCACTTTGAAATGTGCTGTGGAATCCGGGGTGCTTTTATCAATTGCATTCCTGGTGTTCCTCTGAGGACAGCTAGTGTTATAGGCCAAGGGTTGCGCTGTGGACTTCTGCATGCGGGAAGGGAAATGTCAAGTAGACTGGAGAATATGGTGGCACAGAGAAACAGGCAATAGAAATGGGCAGAGAATTGCTTGGAATGGGCTTTGTGAAGTACGCAGAATAGTTTTCACCTGGTGTAGTTTTTGTCTTGTTCCAGGTAAAGAAACTTAATGACATACTTTAAATAACAAATATTTTTCAAAGAAATATCAGATTTCATCATTAAATTCCACTCCCCCAAGCTACTTCCCCCCAACAAAACCATTATCCCCAACCTGAAACGCCAACCAATCCCCCCTCAGCTAACTGCTGGCAAAGTGGAGTAAGAATGACAGTAGTTGGGAGGAAACAGAAATGGAAATCTTGTCATCATGCTGACTCTTCCAGTGGAGGAAAACACTGCATAGTATTTTCTATAGGTCCATTTTAGTGTTGTTGAATGAAGTATACGTATATTTCTATTTGAGAATCTACAGGCAAACAGCAGGTATGTGACCTGAGAAGCAATGCGTGTTCAGGCAAATGAGGGCATCGGCACAAAGCTGTATTCTTAATGAAAGCAGGAAAATGGGAGATAGGAACAGAAATGGGAGATAAAGGGTAGGTAGAAACCTTGATAATAAGGGAAATCAGATATGTAGGCACGTGTTAGTGAATGTACATGAGAGGACCCCACAGTGAGGTGTATTCTGTGAGACTCTGCTGCCTGAGTGCTGCTGCAGGCTATCATCATGGTTAATGAGCATACTCCCCCCCCCAAAAAAAAAAAAAAAATAAAGCCAGTGACTTTCGCAGTAGCCATATGTCTTTGAGAATGTGATGGAAGAGATACAGAACAGCGAGGACCATAGGTGCTGCATTCCAGGCTTCATTCCAGCTGGGAGGCACCTGGCACCAATGTTTTACCGACCTGCGGTGTTGCAAGAGATAATTGCAGCACTTCTGAAGGGGAAAAAAGCAGTCCTCTGGCAGCCAGCACAAAGGGGATTCCTTCCTGAGGCACCTCAGTGCAGGTGGCAGTGTCCTGTGGTGCATTGCGTGTCTTGCGTAGCCTGGTGCAGTCACTAGGGTCTATTCAGTCCTGTAGGGAGCAGCAAGAACAGAGTGGGTTACTGAATATGCTGCAGAGAATACAGTGATACTGCTTTACAGAATTGCAGCGGTATCCTTATTCCTTGTGCTTGTGGTCTAGGGCGCGAGGGCCTGCTAGAACGTGGGCTGATGTCACCACTGCTGTTTTACATGATTGTCTCACAGGCAAGGCTCTGGTCACAATCTGCAAGGGCTGGAAGAAAGCTGGCTCCAGAAGTGGTAAGCCTGCAGCTGGGATGCCTCAGACGATAAGCCACTATGCGGATTTACTGTTAAGATTGAGCTTCTGTGATTGATTTTCCTAAAAGGATAAAACTGAAAGCGTACCTTTATCAAAGGCAAATTAAGGGTGCATATGATTTTTCAGTAAGGTGCTATTTCTGTGAGGGGAGTCAAATGTTCTGAGGCATAGATGGCTCAAGCGTGGTTGCATTTCTGTAAGGAGCATCTGAAGTCAGAACTGATGGCTGTCCAGGCAGAAGTATATTAGCAACAAAGATCTTATCGTCCCTGTTACAATACTACAGAGGACAGCATTGCTTCACTTGCACAGACGAAGGGTGCACAGGGTGAAGGACTGAGTGTGTAAGAATGCAAACTGGTATGAGGCAGAATGATTTCTTCAAGGTCAGTGGCTGTCTTGGGGTTCAGGCTTAGTTCCATGCTACTTCGTTTGTAATGTCATGCTTTGTTGATGCCGTTCTCATAATAAACAGCTCTCTAATTGTGAAGTGGAAGTAGCAGAAGATGGATTTTGTTATGCAAGCACCTAAGAGAGTACACAGTACCTGAGACTCCTCCTCTTGCCGTCAGTGAGGTTTTTTTAGGCACAAGTGCTGCTGGATTCAGCTAATTCCATAGTATATGCAGCAGGCTTCTATAGGTGGAATATTTAATAAAAGGTTAGTGATTGCTTTTATTAATTCATTTAATAAAGTAATTTATTAGGATTTTTGCCAAATTTAATTATTCAAATAATATCTTAATCATACGGTAATTAACCTTGATCACAAACTGTGATCTATAAACACTACAGATGCATGTACTCTTTGTAAACATCAGCTTACCACAAATGCTTGCCCTGGGTACCCTAGCATTTACAACTGCCTTCGTACTTGCTGCTCTGTGTGACAGAAAGTATAAACTGTTTTGAACAAGGACACTCAGGTGTGTTTGATGAGAATTTAAACTTTCCCATAGCTGTTCATTCCTTGAGTTCTGTTACCAAAACTAATCTGGGAAGCTGTATTTTTTATGTATCAGGACAGATTTCCCATGACCCCAACTATAAATAAAACGATTATTATTTCTGCAGGCTGAGTCTTTTAATACTCTGAGTAGTTTTCAGGATGCTTTCTTAAAATTAAACCAAACCAAAAAAAAAAAAAAAAAAAAAAGAGATTAATTCAGCCAGGTTTTTTCTCTTGTTTTCCCCAGTTCATTGTTTTTCTGCTAACTGCATCTCAGCCCTCCAGCCAAGGCTGTGCTGACACAGCAAAGTGTTTGGATTGTTTACTCTTTGACGAAATTGATGGTAAGTAAGAAGAAGGTTAAGAACTTACAAAGTCATAAATGAAGGTGTATGCAGCTGCTTTGCATTTTGCATTCCAAATACAAGGTTGGCTATGTGCTGTAGATAAGTTCTCAGTTCCTGTTTCTCAGAAAGCAGAAAAGCTCAGCTGTGGCCCATGTGTTCCTAGCTGGACACTCTGCTAAGCTGGCCACAGTTGGAATTTGCACAAGGTTAAATGCAGGTAAAATACAGTTTTAGGGAGATGTGCTTTTTGTCATTTATCACTGATGTATTTTCAGTGGAAAGGTTAGATTCTTCCAGCAAGAGAAAGAAAAAAGAACGAACTTCCTGGACTTGCTCAGAAATGATTTATGCTTGTGATCTGTTAGTCTGTAGATATAAACCTACAGGATGGGTCTGTTGGAGACGTCCTTCTGTCCCTGCTGGCAGAAGGCAAAAGATCTTGTGCTCTGAGGGTATGGATTCCATAATACAAAAAGGTAGCATGGTACAATTAAAATATTGCATAGACTGGTAATTAATGCAAATTCTTTAAAGAAAACAGAAAACTGGAGAACGCTAATAATGTTATTTATAGATGCTGTTATCTCCATGAGCAAAGGACTTGGCTGTATATTTTGTTGGTCTTCAAAGTAAAATAAGGTGGCCAAGTTGGAGGATTTGATGACAACTTGCAAAATCTAGTCACCTTGCTTGAAAGCTTTGAGCTGAACATATTAAAGGTAAAATTTTTAGATCCTCTAAATAAGATTCATTGTTATGGGTAATGATAAACAAGATCCGAAGGACGTTGGAAGAGAAAGTAAACGGCGTATGCATTTGGAAAAAGAGTTCCAAACTAGTACAGAATTATCTGAAGTAGCATGAGCCCTATTCTCACACTATCTAAACAGTTGTTATTTCAGTAAGAAAAGCAAAACATAGCTGTGACATGAGGTAAATAAATGTGCATGTTCTATTTTGTGCACACTGCAGCTGGGGCCGGGTACAGGATCGAGTCCAGGAGTGTTCTCCCTGTACAGCTCAGTCTCTGGGGCAGAGATGCTGGTTGCTGGGCAGTCACTGCTCTGTCCACAGAAGCCAAGAACTGTGTGTTGGTGTGAATTGGGATGTGGGTCTGGAAGAAATTACTTCTGCATGCAAGGCCAGCCCCTTTGGTTGCAGTGACTATGTAATGGATTTCTGGTTGTAGAAATGTGTACAGCGTGTCTTGTTCTGTACTTTGAAGGGTACAAATGCTTTTGGACAGCTGGTCTGAAACTTGAGGTCGGTAGCAGGTAACCACAAAGCTGTAGTTGCAGAGGTTCACTGGAAGAAAGAGGGAAGGACCGAGGCCTTTGTTTTTGTCCTTGGTGCCTTCCAAGCTAGGACATATAATTACAACTCCACTCCATTAATGATGGACATCGTGTGTGTGCTGCTGTTGGATCCACCTCCTCAGTGGCACAGGAGGCTGGGGTCAGGGCATGGCAGTTCCGTTCTGCTGCTCCTCTTCCTCACTCTTCCACTGCTTCTTCGTCCTTAACCACCTCCTTAGCCCTGGTTACCAGAAAATGCTCTGACCCTGGGTGTGTTACTGGGCTGTCCCTGGCCTGTGAGCTGGGCTGCTGTGTGGAGGATCTATGAAGCCAGGGCACCTGGTTCTTGCGGTGCTGCTGGACTGTCCTTCAGCAAGTGAGCAGATGACTTCATAGACAGATTGCAGCTTCTGGTGATCCCTTTTGCTTGGCATCAGTGATGGAATTCATTCATTAGCCTGGAGGTGAAGCATTATATTCTAGCAAGGACAATCGGTGACAACTCTTACTGGAAGAACTCTCTCTAGTGACACTATTGCTTTGCTGGAGAAATTAATTTTGAATCTGCTGGCAGTTCCCTTTGCAAATACTTCTTTGCAGAGTTTAGGTGCATGGAAGGTATAGAATTAATGTGACTAGATCCTTGGTTCCTTCTTGGCAACACCTGCGAGTAGATGTTGCCTGAGGATGAGGAAGCAGCTATATGGTTGGGATGTGCTTATTTACAACAGTAGACCCTGGAGATGGGAAACTGGCCAGCCTGGAGTGGACGAGAACAGTACCAGTGCTTGTTTATCCTGCACTGACAAGAACCAGCAAAGCAGCTTTCTTACTCCCTCCCTGCCTTTATGGTGATGCCCAAGTAGGTACAAAGTGGAAGAGCTAAAGGATTCCTTACTCTCTCTCAGCTCCTTGCAATGTGGCAAGTGGGATGCAATGGAGCTTGCACTGATCTGAGGTATCAGAAGGGCAAGGGGAGCTGGGGGAGATGCTGTACCTTGCCTCAGCTGGTCCTGGGGCCACAGGAGGTACCAGAAGGGTAAAGAGAGCTGGGGGAGAAGCTGTGCCTTGCCTCAGTCTGTCCTGGGACTGCAGGAGTAACTGGGAGGCAGGCGGTGCACGGCTGCAGCGCAGTGTTCACGGCTCAGGATGCGATGAGGTAAGCTTCAGTGTGCGAACCACAAGTTGCCTGCAGAACACAATCTGGACATCCTTGCCCTGCAGTGATGAGTTGTCTGGGGTCTGGTATGTTTGCTAGCACAGCATTCTTGTTGGTTTTCTCCTCTGTAATCTGCTTAGCTTGTGTTTGATTGCACTAACTGCTCTCAGTTTGCATGATTCAGTCCCTTTGCAGCAGATCTGTGTCCAGGCAGGTCAGGGAGCCAGGAGTCTGTGGGAACTGACACCCCTCTCTTTGGCTTTGCTGTTTCTTCATAGCAGCTCTTCTTAAAGTTACAGGGAGGAAATGCCTTTGAAATGGTTTTCTCTTCATAGGTTTTGTGTTTCTTGGTGGTCACCAGAAATATTTTCAACTCCACATTTGAAGGAGTGATTGTTACTATTTGCTTTATTGAATTGATTTTCCCCCTTCTTGTCTGGAATGACTCCAGTAGCTTCTCAAAGCCTTTTAAACTTATTTAATATTCCCTTGTTTTCTGGTTGCAGTCTTGTGCTTGGATTAAAACTAGAACTGCTCTCCTAATGAAAATTGTAGGACACATACCTCACTGGTTTGAATACATTTGATTGTAAAGATTATGGCAATTTTATCTTTAGTGCCTTAATCCATAGAAAATGCAATTTCCTTTCTTCCACTACAATTCAGAGGTTTGGAAGGGAAAGCCCAGTGTGAAGGGAGAGGTGTCAGCGGCACGTAGCTTTTTTCCTCCTGTGCCTTCTTCTCTATTTGCACCTTGTGTAGCAAGACCTCACCAGCACCAATGGTGTGGTCATGTGGTGAATCCGGTACCTCTGCCTTGTGTTGGAGCTCTGCCTGCTGGGAAGGGCAGAGCCATTGGTGATGGCTCTCAGTGTTCCCGACACCAAACCTGGACACAGTAATGCAGTAGGAATCTGCAGTGAGACAGACTGAAGTTTATATCTTCAAAAATAAAGTAGGGGTATTAAAAAGAGAAGCAGAAAAAAGCAAACTGGAGTAGTCAGGGATTTAAAAGAGGTCAAAATGAAAAGTTTGATTTGTTACCTTGGGAGAAAGACAGTGTGATTACTGTACGGAGATAAAGCACAAAAGAAAGCATTTATAGAGTTCTGTTTATCTGAGTTTCCGTCATTTGACGAGACGTCTTCTGGTGCCTGCTTGAATGAGATTGTCTGTGTTTGAACGTAGATGTTTGTGTTTCAAGGTCAGAAAGTCTGAGGTGCTACAGCCTTATAGGTTCCAAAGGAAAATAACTTACAGCAAAGCTCTGTGTGACCTCAGATGTGAATACACAATGAAGTAATCCCCAGGATCTGCAGACTTGACTTAGGGTATGTATGAGTTTCAAAGGTGCGTTTGACTGTTTCAGAATGATAGAGCGTTTGTTTGTGTCTTCACTTTTTAAAGAGATTATAGATATTTTTTGTGTGCGTGTGGTAACAATGATTTTGCTTTCTTACTCTGGGATTTGGTGGGGTTCCAGTTTTATGGCTATCAGTGTTGGACTTTAGTTTTTTTAACGGGTCACAGGTACATGGTAGACATCTCCCTAGGTTTGTTTTTGGTTCACTTGGTGGTATTTTCTGCAGTATTCATTTGCAGCAAAGATAACAACAAATAACTAGTTAATGGAAATGGCATGTTTGTGTTTTGGTTCCAGCACCTCTTCTCTATTGCATTGATACTTTTGTTTTCTCGTGTTCAATAACTTAGCTTTTCTCCAGAAGATTGTTCAAAGTGGATTATAAAGCGCATTTTTTTAATGAAAATGCATAGCATGTTCCATGTTAGTGCGTAGGATCTTGTGCAAACTTTATCAGCACAGCAGTGTTGCGTAGTGATTTTTTTATTTTGGCTGTTCGCTTGCTTTTTTGAGATCTGTTTTCTAGTGTAGTTTGTCTTCCTTTGCTGTAGGCTAGAGAATTAATTTTGTTATGATAGGTTGAGGAGTAATTTGCTTAGGCTGTCGTCCTGTCGAAAGAGGTTATGAAGCAATGGAAGACAATCTGGAGCAATGGGAGAACAGAGAATTGTGCTGTGTCTTGGAGCATCTTCCTTGTAAAGCTTGGTAATGCACAGTATCTATAACATGTGATTAAAACCCGGGAGTCTGAGAGGAATCCCTGGCTTCAATGGGTGAAACCACCCCGCTGTGGTGAGGGGAACAGAGACCAGTCAGTGATGTTGGCACATGGCCGTGTGGTCAGAGAGAATAAAATACCCTTCTCTGAAAGGCGGAGGGGTTTACTGGTAGAACATGCAGGGACACACGTGATGCTTTCTTCTTCATCTTCATAACATTGTGTTATGTGTGGCATCCTGAAGTCCCTCATTTCATTTGCAGTGCCAAGAGAGACTGATAAAACGAGATTTCGGCACATGAAGCCTGTCCTCGCGGGCAAGTAGTACTGCTGATCTGCTGATGGTTCGGCACTAGGGACCACCCCCAACACGCTGGGCATGCAGCAGTTCTTCTGCTGCATTATAGTAGACATGATTTTGTTGTTATAAGTCACAAATGTAGATTAGTATCAATCTGCAGTTCTTCTGTAATGCTCCCTTTTCACTGAGGTGCTTGCCTTTATCCACCACTTTGTGAATGAGCCTTTTTTGGCCACATCATTTGCTTAAGCTTTTTTCTTTTTCTATTTAATCTCAGTGTTTAAAAATAGCAAATTTTCAGACAACATTAAAGCCTCTGACTCCATGAAATTTTAACAGATGTGATACTGGAGAGGCTCTGTAATGGGCAGCGATCGTTTGTCAGGCAATACTTTTTAAGAGCTGCATTATTATTCAGTAATTAAAAATCCACAGTAGTGGACAGATACTTTTCTAAATATCTTCACAGAATCACAGAATAACCAGGTTGGAAGAGACCCACTGGATCGTCGAGTCCAACCATTCCCACCAATCCCTAATCATGCTCCTAATCTTATTCTTGTTTGTTTCCCTACAAGAATTTATAAGACAGTAATACCTTCTCTCTAAGATTGCTAGCAACTATGGGATGCTTTTCTGTGGGCAGTACTTGTGCCAAGGGAGGCAGCTGGACAAAAGAGGACTTATGGAATGTTGGATAGTTTCAGAGAGCACATGTGGTTGTATTTTTTCAAGAACGAGGAAAAACCCACTACTTGTAGTAATGGGCATATTTTGCTTGTGGTGTTTTTGTTGAGATACTGGGGAAGTGTTTGCACTGCCTGGAGTTAGGAACTGCTGGGAGAAAATGCATAGCGTGAACATAAAATAGAATTGATCAGCATACTGCAAACTCTTTTTTGAGATGTAAATGGCTGAAGTCCTGTGCATATTCTGCCTAATTTCCAATTCTTTATTGCTTCTCTTTCTGCCAGAGAATATTGGATATTCTTGGGTTTTGGACATCTAAATAAAAATCTTCATCTTTTCCTTATGTTCCACTGCTAAGTTTTCATGTTTTGTGTATATTCTTAAAAAGCTATTTCAGCGTGGATCCTCCTGGGAAGGTAAAGGTGGTGTGTGTATGTTTGGTGTGCAGTAACTGCCCAGCCGTGCTGCTGTCAGTGGAAAGAAGGTGCCCAGGCTGGCTTTGGTTTGAACACGTAGCTCTCCACACACAAGGCAGTGAATTTCTGGCTGGTTTACATGTGGTGTGTTGTGTCACTGGGGAAGGTGGGTCACCTTTCTTGTTTTGAGTTTTGCCAGTTCTAGCTTTAGCATCATCTCTGCATTCCTTGCTGCTTGACTGATTTTGATGCTGGGTTAAGTCTGCCAGGGACAGTACCAAATTCCAAACTGAATTCCCCTCTACTCACTTAAAAAATAATACTTGGTTGGTTTTTTTTTTAGTATAACTGGGAAATTCTACTAAATAAAAACCTCAGTTCTGCAACTGATATCTTACCGCATACAATAAACGTAACACCATATGCCAATGTAAGACTTGTGCTGTATGTATTGAACTATACTGAAATAAACTTGGTTTTAATTGGGCAGAGAACATCTGCCTACAGAACTCCAAGTGATGTTTCCTTTGCTTTGAAAAGATTACATCAGTTCTCGTTTCATTCATGAGAGTCTCTTGTTAGCTCATTTTAGAGGAAAGTTAAAGCTAACTGGACCAAATATCAGAGGTCTGAAAAAGGTTTGCGTTTTTTTCCTGTTAGTTTTCGCTGTTGATGTGCTCTTACCTTCTGCTTACAGCCTTTTAGTCCAGTTCTGCCTTCTGCTGTCATCTTTCTATTGTTCAAGAGTCTGCAGATTTTGCCCCAGGTGAATATCTCTTAAGTTACAGCTGTGTTTGTTCTTGGCTGACTCACAGCAGTCGTTGTGTAGTGTGTATCTCAGAATTTTGTACTTTCTGACCTCATGTCTTAGATTTTGACCAAATTATCTGCTTTTACTATTTCATGTTGAAAATACACTTGTTCAGAATCTCCTGGAGTAGCAACATGTGTATAGAAACTTTCTAAAAGTGTCTTAAAATACAGCAAGTGTGGCAAGGCGTCGGTTTAAAACACTTGTTCATCAAGCTGATTTGTAAAACCATTGTGAACAGAAGACTTTGTCTGCATGGAGAAGACTGAAGAAGAATGGACGTGTGTGCTAGCTCAATAGATGCGCCATCTCATCCCTTGTCAAAATCTACTTATCCTTTATATAAAGCGTAGTAGAAATTCAGAAATGAATGTAGGTGAATGCTGCTCTCTCAGGCATTAACAACAAATGGCATTTTCAGCAGGGTTTTAGTCAGGCGTAGTGAGATGGGGCAGAGTTTGTACTCACAAAAATGAACACACACTCTAGCACAATGTGAAGGATGACCTTTTAGGTTATTTCTCTCCTGGTCCACTAGAAAAAAAAATGATCCCTTACAGCAGTGGAGGGGCATAGGAAAGAATTGATTTGGTATTTTCTCTGACAAGGAGCTGTATTGTATTGACACAGTGTATATTTTCTTTTTATTATTTTTTTCAGCTGAATGATTGATTTAAGCAATTTTCCTGAAAATGTCAAGTTTTAGTAGTAGTACATTTTGAGAGTGATAACTGAAACTTAAGAAAATTGTGCTATGTGAATGCTCATTTCTTTATTCTTAAATACGCATGGATAAAAACTTAAAGGAGATATAAAGACAGATATCTTTGGTGGATGCGTACTTTAGCTGTAGTCTTGTGTTTTAGTGAATGTTGCATGTATTTGTCTCTCTGGCCTGTATGAGTTCTAAAAATTGTAGATGAACCTGAGTAAAATTGTTATGTTGGGGATCCTGGTTTTGTTTTGGAAAGTGGCATTCTAGTTTGGAGAGTGGCTGGGAGAGAAGCTTTGTAAATAACAGGTTAAAGAAACGGTGTCTTCCATGTGTTCCACTGGTGTTCTCATTATTTCAGTGTGTATTTAGTGGCTCAGATGGTGTGTATGTGTTGGTGTCCATCTTTGAAAAGGGACTCAGGAAATGCTTTGTAAACTGTGCTTGCTTCCTTCCCCTACAGATTCCAGGTGGCAGGAGATTGAGTCTCGCAAACATACGGCGTTCATGATAAACTTCCTCAATATTCAGAGCAGCTTTGAACTTAGATTAGGATGATGAAAACCCAAGTGGGTTTTTTTCCTTACAGTTTAGATCTCTGGAGATTGGGTCCTTGATATTCTGCATTTTCCCTTCAGTGGAATAGCAAGACACTGTTTCAAGGATGCTGAGGGGAATGTAGGGTAAGGACGACAATGATTTTGGGAAGGTGATGAGGCAAACTGGTAGAAATTAAGTTGGCAGACACTGTGTAGAGAAAAGCTGCTCAACTGAGAAGGAAAAGGAGAAAGCAACTTTAATAAAATGAAGAAAAGACATTAATTTGCTTTAGATGTAATAGTACCCATGTTTTCAAATACTAGATTTTTTCCAGGAGATCTTGCACCCTTGAGTAAACAAGTGGCAGAAGAATACAAAAAATGAAATGTTTTACAATTTTCTTGTGAAATTTGGCCTGCTATATCTTTCCATCCCTCAAAAGCTTCTAATAAACAAATGTAATGGTACCAGTAGTGCATGGTTTTTAAATGAAGAGGACTTTTTTACTGCTTTTGTTGGATCTACTTCAGGCAGAAGAGCTATTGCTAGCTGATTTATGGGATTGTTTTGTGTAACTGTATCTGCTGACAGAATAAATATTCAGGAGGCAGTGCTATTTTATATATATAGGAATTTATTCAGATGTGTAAAGTCAAATCATGAAGATGGTTTTAGTTGATGTCTCCTTGGTGAAATAATTCTAGTCACTGCTGTGGGAGACGTGGCTGTGCTCTGTAGCAAGGAGTTCCCGTTGGCCCTTCGTGGTGGCAAATGCAGAAAGCAGGGTTTGCTCTGACAATGGATTTGTGTCTGTAGGAAAGATATGCTGAATTGTCCTCATTGTGCTTCTGTTCCTCTGAACCTATTCATGTTTCAAATAATAAAAAAGGCATTGTGAGAGCCAAACTCTTTGGTGCCAACATAACAATATTTGCAGAAGATAATCAAGGCTGTTTGTTCTGCTTTGCTGCTTTTCCTTTGTCTGGGATTTAGGTCTTCATTAGGACGCAAGATGGTGTCTGAA
This sequence comes from Clamator glandarius, assembly GCA_033459285.1. NCBI lineage: Eukaryota > Metazoa > Chordata > Aves > Cuculiformes > Cuculidae > Clamator > Clamator glandarius. The sequence continues at coordinate 680,458 of JAUNZM010000711.1, read as the reverse complement.
GCATTGTCTGGAAAGAGGTGAAAAAAACCCAGGCAGAACAGAGCAAGGAGTAAAGCACCAATGGAATTTATTTTGGATAGCTGGGATGTGCCTGGATGTGCAGCGTACTCTCCGTATATTCATGGGCTGCTGTGTGCCGCTGCTGGTCTCCTGCAGGCAGGGCTGTCATCTTCAGAAGACAAACCTAATGAAACTCTGGCATGGGAAATGTCTTTATATATAAATAGACAGAAATTTACTTGGACTTACACTTCATAGAAACTGAGACTTCTGTCTTTCTTATTATAGTATTTCAATTGAAAATAATGATACCTTTGCTTTGTTTGTAGACGCAGAATTGTTACATAAGCAGTGGTTGAATGAATGGTGAAACCTTCCACATAGCAGAACCAGAACAGCTGTTCATATGGCAAAAAGTAGGAATGGCAGTGAAGTACTAAGAGACAGCCTTTGCTCTAGGGGTTGGATTTTTGTGTGTGTGTGTTTGGGGTGTTTTTGTTGGTGGTCCTTCAACCACTCATAGATATTAATAAAAAATGGCCAGAGCATTTGCATGAACAGGAAAGCAAATAAAGCATCCTTCTAGGATGCTCTTCTGTATCCTGACTGGAAATTGTCTGATTCTGATGGGCTATGAGAAGATATATATAGAGAGAGGTGGGTTGGTTTGGGGTGTTTTGCAGGCTGAAGATGCTAATTTTTCTGTGAGATTTCATGCAGGATGAGAGCTTTCATAAGAAGAAGAACTTGTTGCCACTGGCACTTTGAATAACACTGTACTGAATTGATTTGGCTTTTCGTTCTTGAGTTGGAGGAGGCCTCTTGCTTGCTGTGCAAAAGCAGTGATTATTTCCTAGGAAGGAAAAAACCAACCCCAAGCCCCCCAAAGCAAACATCCTAATACCAATCTATACTCTGCCTTAGGAGCACTGAACTTTGCAATTTTCAGAGCTCTGTTTGGAAGGAATAATGATGATAATGGTATGAAATTACAGATTGCCTTTTCTTTCCTTGTAAAGTCAAATGCTTAATTCTTGCAAATGACAGACCTTTTTCTCAGTGATGATGTTTTATGGAAGTGCCCTGCATCAGTCAACATGTTAACCACAGTTTTCTCATATGGTTCTGAGACAAGGCCGAGAAACAAAGCACGCAGACCAAAAGTTCAGTGTACAGGTGGGGTTGGTGATCGGGTAAATTGAAAAGATTACTTGTGTATGGTTGGGATGAGCAAGAATGGATTGCCTATCTCTTCTCTTCTGCTTGCTTTCTTTTGGTTTAGTGTTTCTTGCTACAAGAATGTAACCTGTAACATGGAGTAAGTACCCGCTGTTATGTGTTCTTTTCAGTTTTTATGATACTTTCAGCTACTGCTGGTTCTCCAAACCGTATAAGATGAGGGGTTGCCCTTTCCTGAGCAAACCTGTGCTTACATCAGTTAGTCTGTGTGTCTATTTGCTTTTCCACATCAGTCTTTAAGTCACTGTATTTCGAACAAACCAGTAGGACCAGTTTTTTCTTAAGAGCTTTTTGTTGTCTATGCTAATTCCCAACAATAAATTTATCGGCACTGCGTGAGTGACAATGGGAATATGGATATTTTTGTGGTGATAGATGAAATTCTGTCACACCCCACTCCCATCCTCCCATTCTCATTTACAGAAAAGCTGTGTGGTGATTTGGAAGAGATCAACACTACGGAACTTCCTGGGAAAATCCAGGCCGCTTATATTAGCATTTGGTAAGCTAATTTTTACCTTCTGATTGGGTTCCACTTTTGCAGTGGCTTTAATAAGCTGAATGATACCCTTCTTGGAGGGAGAAGTTGTATTCTTTGCTAGAGAAACTAATTCCTTTCAAGGTGTTCTAATTTTTCTTAAAACGACTTTGGGAAACCTGTGAGTTCCCATGTGTGTTTCAAAGGTTCTTGACTCACCTGCTCTTTGGAGTAATGCAATTAGATTATTTGGTTTTATACAACATTATTAGGTAATGCCACCTTCTGTCTTCATCTCTTTCTGCCATAAAATCAGACACAAAGCATGAGGTTGGAGCTTGTTTTGGTCTAATGGAATAATTTAATTTTTTTTAAACCATAAGTCATGAAACATTTGGAAAAAAAATAGATAAAATAAAACCAGTCACCATTAGTTTGTTCCAGAAAATGAAAACATTATTAATTTTATGTAGAAGCTATTTATTTGTAGAACTATTGAGAATTAGGCTACTTAAATGCCCACTCCTGGAGACATTTGTATAGGCTAGGGCTAAAGAAGACATGGAGAGGTTGGAGGTGTTAATCACACTGCCAGCAGTCAGCAGTAATGAATTTACTTGCGCCTCTCGTACACTGCAAATGAGGTTTATGTTTCAAGTACTACTCGACTGTGGAGTAGATAATAAACTGAGCAATTGTAAAATAAATCACTGAACCCCCCTTTCACTCTAATAAACTGCAGCTCAGGTGTTGTCCAGCCAATGGTTGTTCACCATCACTGTATAATACGTGAACAAAACCCCATCCTTGGTTTGAAGAGCGGCGCTTCCCTGACAGGAACAAGTTGTCTGTTCCTTGCTTCCAGGTGAGTTTGGAGGTTGTGGTTACTGCAGTAACAGTAGGGGATCCACCCCTCCCCACACCACCTTCATTCTAGTTCATGAAAGAAAGGGTTTTATCATTGGCAACCTTATGGCATTTCATATGTCTGCAGTGGAGTTAGTTTGAGTGGCAGGAGCTGATAAGCAGCTCTGGCGGAATGCCAGCAAAAGCTCTTTTTTTTTCCTTTCTCTCTCTCCTTTTTCTTTTCCCCTTCCTCCTGTCTGCTGTGCCAGTGCCATCTTTGTGCCAGATGAAGGCCTTCCCCCACAGATCGACTGGCTTCATCCCTGCAGAGGAGCAGCCAAAGCCATTAATTATTCCCATTTCCTTTGCTGGGGAAGGCAAGTGCAATAGGCAGAAAAGCAATCTATTAGAAAATTTATTTTTAATAAATTCAATCATTACATTATTTTAAGAGGTTATGTACTTAATGTTCCATTTGTTTCTGACCGACCTCTTTAATGTTAGCTTCTTTTGAAACATTCATCAAAATACACCTAGGGCTGCTGAGTGAATTTCATTCTTCCCTTGCCATGCGCCTGGAACCATTGTTGTGTGGTGGATCCGTGTTTGCTGTTGCTGACCTGTTTTCTCACGCAGGTGTTACATGGAGAGAAGTGTGGTTGGTTGCCTTGTTTTATTGTTTTAAATACGGAAGAAATAAACCAAGGCCGATTTTCTTTAAGGCTTTATAGATGTCTGCTGATATTTTTCTGAGGACGCCCTGTTTGTGTACTCCTGCATTTTGATACAGTCAGTTTTTCTGATGTGCCTCTGCACTCGGTGGATGAAAATATAAAATGCACTGTGAATATAAAATGCACTCGTTGTAGTGAGATGGTGAAGCGTTCACCTGCAAAGTAAGGTTTACGTTTATTTCTGTCCAGAGGGAGAAATGTGGCTCTCCTTGTTGTAGTATGGTAATGTTGACCTTTTACTGACTGCCATATCAAACTTCTTCCCATGAGTGGAATCAAAGCAAGATTTGCAGCAACAGAATCTGCTGCTTCTGCTGCGACCCCTCAGCCTGCTGCCAGCACTGCAGTCAGATGGAGGAGCCTGCAGAGCTACACAGCCCATCTAGCTGCCACACGTATCTATATACATATGTGTGCTGTTCTTCCAGTAGGAAAAAACCCCTTTTTCTGATGTACTTTTGTTCCCCTAAGAGATAATATTGATTTATTCTGTCATAGTTGAGCTTATCTTTGGTGGACCACATTAAGCCAAAAGCTTGTTTGTGCTCAGACCTGACAGACGGCTGTGTACAAACAATGGCCACGTTGTGTAGTAAGGTTGCAGTTCTTATTTTACTTATTTAATAGTGCTTTTAGTACTTAAATGAAAAAGACCAAAACATAAAATCCATTTGGCCATCGAAAACTGTGTAGTGAGATTCTCTGCTGCCTGCTAGCTTGTCAGAGTTTTTAACTCATCCCCATGGTGCACAGCGCGTTTCCATTCCCTCTCTTACCAAAGAAACTTGAGATCTCCGGGAGCAGCAGCAGGCAGCCCTCTGCAGAGCATGGTGGGAGCTGTATGGAGCTCCCAGAAACAAGGTGGGTGACTAGCAGTAACGTTGTCTCTTTCCATCTCCTCTGTCAGCTGTGTTCTGAGCCATCCCTAGAGCTCGTGACAAAAAGCTATTGAGAGGTTGCAGCTGGAGCAAAACTTGATATAGAACAGCACCTTGGCCCAGATGGTGTCCTGCACTACTTTTTCACGGCCACAGCTGCTGAGGTTTTTCTCCTAACTAGAGGTTGCAAGTAGATTTTACAATTGGCATTAATTCTGCATTTTTAGAAGTTGCCATTATATAGCAGTTTCCACATTTTTCCATGCAAACTGCAATCAGAAATTACCCAAGGCCATTCTTATTCCTGTTGCATGGAAAGCTGAGCTGGAATTGCAGTCTTCACTTTCGGGATGTTGGAAGTTTGCTGAGGTGCTATCAGGTGGTGTTACGCCTTCCTGTGATTCTGGTGACTGTAGCAGCGGGCACTGAGAAGCACGCGTGTACTGTGTATTTTCTTTTGCTGATGTGTAGTAAGGAGTGGTTTACAATATCAAGGAGAGGTTTTGTTGTCCTCTGACTGAAGCGGGGACCTGAACGTAGTGCTGTGCAGTATTTAGTAAGGATTTTCTGAAGGCTGAAGCAGAACTATAGGTTGTTTTTCTTGCTACTGTCTTTCTTGAAGGGATATTTTGAACATGTTTCTGCTCCTTTGTTTAATGGCTGGTACACACTATGCTGCCTTCTGTGTTCAGCAAACCAGGTGATGAGGAACTGCTCCGCTCAGCCTGCCTACACAGTCATTCATTTTAATTAAACTTCAGCTGTGCATTCTGTGTGATTGGTATAAGTGACTGACTTTAATTTGCCCTCATGGAGTGTCAAGGGTGTTCAGACTTCAGTTAGAGCCTGGAGGTGGCTGCCCGTCCTGGGGCACATGGGGAGTGGGAGCTGATGAACCATTTCTCTTGGAGAAACACCGGTTTGAGCTCACGCAGAGCTGGGTGGGACAGGTCTTGGCCACTTCTCCGATAAGCATAAAACGAAAATAACAGTAGATTTATAATAGTTATGAGGAGCAGTCTGGCAGGAAGACAGCCATTTATTATACATACACTAGTTATAAGCCTGAACTTCAATAAAATTTTTAGCAAAGTAGGCTTCTACTTAGATCCTCTGGATGTGTTCTCTGAAGACTTGAGGCATGTAATTTCTCAGTACATTTTCACTGCCTGCTTCCAGCATGCAGCCCTTTCTCAGTGGATCCTGTGTAGGTTGCAGTGACATTGACAGTAGAAAAGGGCTGGAGTGCAGTGCCAGCTCTGCAGAGGCCGAGGCATGAACTTCAGTTTTCTGAGACATTGTGGAGCCTGAGTGGCAGGAGGGGGAATGCCTTGGGAAATTGTGGCAGTGAGGATCAGTAGGATAGCTATACTTATTAAAGACTTTACAGAGGGAATTCCACGAGCCAGGATGGAATGGCCTCCAGCCACTCAGCACTGAGAGAACCAAATGTCCTCAAGTGAAGGGGCAGAGGTCAAGAGCTGTTCCAGATCCAGATTGTGAAGCCTCTAAAGTACGAAAGGGTATGCCTAGGAATCCACAGAAGCAGAGAGGAGACTTATAGTGATGGCTGGTAAAAGCAGAAGGACGTGAAGATAAAAGTATCATTCCATTCTTCTGGTGAAATATTGAATAGCTCATAAGGCTCAAAAAATCAGAGTTAAAGGGTACATCCCTGCGTGAAAAGACAGTGTCTTCTGTTTGTCAGTGATTTCTTTTCTGTGTTGGGATGGTCCCGCCTTTGTGAAAAGGAAGACTAAAATTATAAGGGAGAGAGAAAGTGTAGAAACAAAGATAAACTCTTGCGAGCTTCCTGAAGTCAAAGAATTGAACAGCTGACTCCATTAAGAGTAAAAAGTTGTAACCTGAGTCTCCTGGAAACCAACCTGTAAGGAAAATACAAATCTGGAAGGATTTTTTCTTTCCCCCACAGAAGTAGTACTTGCAACTGTTAGGTTTTTATTGGCAATGAAGGTTGTATATTTTTATAGTTTTTATTTCTTTTATTTTTGGAAATAATTTATTTCCTATACAAGTTGGAGCAAGGGATGTGGAAGGGAGGAGTTTTCCAGGTGGCTCTCTCTGGAAATAAGAAAGCAGGTTTGACGGTCTCTACTGGGAGAACAACAGGACTCGATGGTTGCTGTCAACATGTGCAGCATGTATTAGAACAGAGATGAGACGTACCTGTGGGTGCTGCTGTTCAGATTACCTCTAGAGAGTCAGCTGAACAGTTAAACTCAGCAGTGAGACGTGCGGGAGCTTATGGAGGTGAGGTTTTGAGTAATTTTTCTCATGCTGAAAGGAAAAACATGAAATCGTTAGTAGAGATGTGCAAATTCTATAGGAACATGAGAATTGCAGCGCACCGCACAGATGTTTGGGCACTTTGTTATTGAGAAAACCAAACTGCAGGAAAAGAACAGAAGTCTAAGAACATGCAACTGTGCAGCCATCCTGGAATGGCTGATGTGGTTGGAAGTGAAGGGAGGGCAGCCCTTGTTCTGGTGGCAGCAGCGAGCCCTGGACCGAATGGCTGCAGGGGCAGGTGAAAGAGAACACGGCATAGAGGTTTCCTAACAGGAATGGCTGCTCTAGGCAGGTCAGATCTCTGCAGTTAATGGGCAGATATCTCCTTGAATTAGTTCTTTGGAATAAGAAAGATGAAAACAAGCATGATTTGAAGATTTTCTCTCCCACCTCTCTCCTGGCACTTGCTTATAGCAGTTTGCTGTGAGACGCACTCAACATGAGCAAGCAGATTCTGTAGGTTAAACGAGAGGTGCTGGAGAACAGAGGATTTCTGGGACTGCCTCGGCAAATTTGTGAGTCGGGATTAGTGAAATTCATCTAGTAACATCAGGCTTCTGCCATCTTTGGATTCTGTCTAACATTATCAGCAAGTCCGGTGGATGTGTGTAAGCACTAAGTGAGAGAGAGTGACAAGAGTGGTCTTGAGAGAGCTCTAGAACACAAAGCCGCAAGAATTGAAGCCCACTTGACCTGGCGTCTGGTTCCCAATCGTTTGTGATGACGCTGTATACAGAGCTACTTTGGAGAGAACTATGGAGATGAGAGGAGGCTCCAGGTTTCTTCATGTGTGAAACAGTGGCTGCTGCTTCTCATCAGGCAAACAGGGAAAGCTTTTGAGAGCAACTGGTTCTGACAGATTGCGTTTGTTTGCCCATGTGTACTGCTGCCATATGCTGGGAAGAAGTTTAATTATGCAGTTATCTCTGCTTTTTCAGTTAGATCTGTTTGGTTTATAGTTCTGTGTTAGAATAATTTACTTAAAGCTTATCAGACACTTGGGAAAACTCTGGTAAATAGTTCTTACTGTTATCTGGACTGTATGGGCATGTATGGAACCCCTCTGCCTGTCAGCCACTAAATACAGTGCGTGGGCCATTGCTGCCAATTTCTGTGTGCTCAAAAGACCCAGTAAGTTGACAACTATGAAGTCATCTCAGGTATTATTTAATTTGTTTGAACGTTACAGAACGGTAAGGTTTAACTGTAAGAATATTATCGTATGTTTGATGTTATAGAAGTTTAATTTCCTGACCTAGCATAAAATTATAGAAGTTATGAATTAATAGGCTACTCTGCATTTTGATTGTCTCATGTTGCTTGGTACAGCATTGTCTCATGTTGCTTTGGCTTCAGCAAAGTTAGTTCTGTATGTTCATGCAGGCAGTCGTCAGTATGGCAAATCTTATTAGAAAGCAGAAAGGCCTCTCTAGGCATTGTTACTCTTTTGTTTTATAAGCTGATAAATTATGCATTTAAAACTAGATTATTCTTGGAAGTTAGAACTTATCTTTCCTATTTTTAGGAAACCAATGCTTGATCCACTAAACATTTTCCTACTTAAATTTCATAGCACATTTTGTGGTTTTCTTTAATATTGGGTACTGATTTCCTAAGATGATTCAGACATTACTGTAATTACTGCAGTTAAGTGATTTTCCATCTCAAACTTCCAAAAACAGTGGCGTTGTTTTCCCTCTTTTGGGTACATGGCACTGTTGGCCTATGCTTGGGAGAGGTTTGTCCTTTTTGCATCACTTGCTCCTGGGCCTGAGCTATTATCCTGTCTGACCCTGCTGGCTCCCACCCGCTGTGAAGGGATGTGTTTGCATGCTTTTCTCTCCTGGATGTAGAGCGGGGAAAACTTCCTCGTCTTTCCTTGATGTTATCCTGTCAGAGTCACTAACCACTCCTGCTTTTTCCAGACCCTGTTCCCCCTCACAAGCTCAAGTTGCATCTCTTGCATGCTGAGACACAGAGACTGAGGGCTTGGATGAACAGTTTTGGAATTAGTTGGCGTTTGAACTGAAATATTTTGTGGTGAAAGGCCAGCAACAGGCTATGACAAAAATCATGGATGTAGAGGGTTTTTTCCAGCCTTCTGACAAGGATTAGAGTTAGGGGGTTTAATCGTGACAACCTTGTTTTGCCTAGGTTAAGTTTAATTGTACTTTTCCTTCCTTCGCTATCAGTGACATTAGTGGGGCTTGGTGCACTTAGTTTAGATACTTATTTGTTTGACAGCTTGTCATCACAGAGCGTCAAAGCTGTGTGTCACGTTTGACTGTAGTGCCAGGCTCTGTGCGCAGTCTGTGTTTGTGTATAATTTGCACCTGAGTCTTTGATGCTGTCAGAATTTGGAATCCAATCTGTGGCTTTTCCCTCCTCTAATTTCACCCTGTAGACTGCAGATCATTTGCTGTCATTCCCTTGGCTTTACTGGGAGGTGAAGGAACGTGCGGAATTTGTACTGAAGACTGGGAGGTGTTTGTGCTGTGTGTAAGCAGCACCCTAAACAAGAGTGGAATCTAGCCTGGACTTGAGTGGACTGTGAGAAGCAAATGTTTACTTTGTAAGAAAAGAGGAGTTGTTATCTTTATAAGGTTCTGCCTGTTAATGATGGTCATTTTTTATCTCTGCTTTTTGCAACATTTTAGTGAAGTGAGGGGTGGTCTGTGAAATCAGTTCTCACTTCGTGTCGATGACAGGAGTGAGTTTAAACATCTGAGCTATTGCTGCAACTCGATTTCTTGCTATTAAAGCAAGAGGATGCTTTATGTAATTTCAAACTAGTTTTGCATGCCTGAAGACAAGAACGTGCTAGAAAATACTTAGTTAATTTAGATGAATTCGGCTTGGTTAGGCCAAATTAAAATGCTTCCTTTGCTATTTAAGGAGTTGTTTGAAGTAATGTATGATTTACTGCCATTTGACAGAGAGATTTAGTTAGAAGGAAAAATTCCCAGAGAACTGAATGGTATGAGTGGGTGGGAAGCAATACTGCTGTTGTTTGTAGGAGGGTAAAGAGGGGCCTAACTGGATATTTGTAAAGATGCTGGGATGGATTTTTTAAAAATGAGTTTGACAGTATGTGGAAGACAAATTTCATTAAATTGTTGACAGATTTTACTGAGAACCCACCTACCTTATGGCTTTGAGATGTGAACTGGAATACCAGAAGAGAGGGAAGACAGAAACATGGCTTCAGCTGGGCATTTGACGTGGTCTAATATTCATAAGAAGACTCTGATATAGGTGAAATGACTGCAAATTAATTCAGCATTTTCAGGGGAAGAGCCAGTGTAGAAGAATATTCAGAATGGATCACTTGAGAATACGTTCTGAGCCTGATTCTTCTGTGTAATTTTTTTATTAACAGGTCGATGCTAGAATACAAACACAAGTAAAACTTACAGTGCTTCCAAGATAGATGGGATGCAAGCACTTTTCAGGACAGTGCTGGATTTAAAATTGATGTTTACAAATAGATTAAATCAATCAAAACCATGAAAGAACAAATGAAAAAGGAAACATATGAATTATTAATAAAAATTAAAATCAAAAGTACAAACCTAAACTAAGAGATTATTTGTTTTGTAGGCAAAGAAGGAAATAGGACGAGGGTCTTATGAAGTTTATGATCTGGGATGTTTGGAGTTCCCCTGTGAAATGTGCATGGTCTTGGAGCTTGCGAAGGCCCACTTAGCAGCCTTCTAATTTTGGGCACTGCCCTTTCAAAAAGTGGAAGAGAAGGGAAAGCAAAGGACAGATTTGGAGAGTACAGTGCATAAGGGAAGACTAAAATGTTTGGGGAGGAAAATCTAGGGGGGGAAAAAAAGACCCTGAAGGAACTGGAAGGGACAACTACCAGCTGGCAACAGGATTCTTGGAAAGTTTCTGAAAAGAGGGTGGTGACTGGTTGTTCCCTGCGACCAAGCAGCACAGAACAAGAAACCATCACTGGAGATGCTTAGTGTTTGATAGGAATGGTTGGACTCGATGATCCGATGGGTCTCTTCCAACCTGGTTATTCTATGATTCCATGTTTCTAGAAGTCTGGTTGTTAGAAGTTGTCAAAAGGTGAAGAATTTGTGATATCTGTTGGGGGAAGTGGAAGAGTGTAACTGTGTACCATTTAACAGAACCAGGGAAAATGACCCAGCATCAATGCAAGCAGAGGTGCATTTTGGTTATGAAAATTGGTCAGAGTAACGAAAGATGCTTACATAATTTTCTAAAGAGAAGGAGGAATGATTTTTAATATAAGTCAGTCTGCTCTTTTCAGGTGAGGTCTGTTAACAGCTTATAGCAACTGAACAACCCGGGTTGGATTCCCCACATTTTGTTTGGTTCTCTCCCTCGTGCGAGCTATCAAAGCACATTGTTTTGTGGTGCTCACTTCAAAAAGCCCCACAGTCATGCTTGTGAGTTGAGCAGTTTTTATTTAATTTATTCAGGAATGTTTAATCTAAATAAATAGGCCATTCTTTCCGTTAGCCTCTGCTCATATATTTGTATGCTGTGTTTAAGCAGCTGCTTAAATCACTGCTTGCTGCCATATACTAATAGTGTCAAACAGAAATTAATTAGACAGCCTAACAATCCAAAGTAAACTATTTATTTCAAGTTACCCTTATGTTTACTACTCTCACATTTAAAATCTCTCATGTGATTGTGACTTGGCCTTTTGCCTTTGCATGTTATTCTTTATTAGGACAAAGTGAAAAAACTATTTTCAGAGATCTTGTTAAATTAAACCAGTTAATCCTGACTGTGTGCTTAATCTAACGCAAAGGAACCTGTGAAGAAAGTGTAGCAAAGGTAGAAGAGACAGCGAACATATTCATGCTTTGAATTATTTGTAGGAATTTCAGTTTGGAGTGGTTGCTGAGGGAATGATTGGTAAAACATTAACGAATAGCCAAGTCTTGTTTTGTGCTCAGCAAATTATATCAAAGACACTTACAGATCTGAATTAAATACTGTAATTCTTCAGAAATGTACCCTGAATGTTAACAGGATTGACAGATATTTCATCTGAGGTTCCTTATCTATTAGTATCTTTGTGTTCTTGACAGCTCCTCAGGCTGAGCAGCACTGCCAGAACCTGCTGGCCTTTTGCTCCTGATGCTTTTGTAATAACTGAAATAGCTTCTTGGGGCAAATCCTGGCCGACAAGGGTTTCTCAGGTTATTTACTTGACCTTAACACCTGGAGAAATACAAGAGTGAGAAGACAAAAACTTGAAATGCAGAGGATTCAATTTCATCTCTATTTCAGTTTTTTAGACGGTTCAGTGCTGAGAGTTAAGAGTTCAACGTATGTCAATAAAATGTGCTTCTGTTCCTTTGAAATAGTTAAATATATATATAAAAATACATTTCTATTTGTGGATTCCTTTTGTCTTTTGGAATTCTCTGAAGCAGCAGTCCTGAAACTTTTTAAATTTTTAGTTTTTTAGTCTATTTTGAATTTTCCGTGCATCCCAAAATGGTGTTGGGTAGGGTAGAAGGTAACAGTTTAACCATCTCAATAATGGGACAACAACAATACTACATCTCAGTGTCCTGGGGTTGCTGTGGACACAAACTGGAACTAGACACAATCTTGGAGCTTTTTGAATGTCTATAATGTCAGCCTACATGGGATGCAGAGCAGAAAAGGAGGAGGTGAAAGCTGCAATCATTGGCTTGGGAAGCAGCGTAATAGAAGGCAGTTGGGCACTGTCTGTCCTCTCCTCCTGGTGGGCTGCTTTGGGGAGGTGCTCCAGGGACTTGGCAGTAAGTGAAACACTACCAGCATGGGGCAGTGTGTTTTTAATAGACTTTGGTTTGTATATTTTGGTCTTTTTCTTCAGTCTTAGCAGTAGTTGAAATTGTCTGGGTAGTTCCAGGAATAAATACCTTCTGTGTATGTGACATGCATTGCTCCTCTTGGGCAGAACAGGTTTCCATGTGTCCATAGAACTCCAGAGCCTCACGGGTCTGTCTGCCTTAGTAGTAATAAGGTTGTATAGGGAATCTTTCAGGCTCAATTCTGTATTTTCCTCTGTTTATCGTATTCTGTCAGTGTCTCATTCCTCCTAAGAATATTGTCATAAATCAATTGCTGAGAACCTTGAGGGAGGGGGGAAGTTAAAAATAATTCATAAACAGTCCTACGTCTTGTGTTGAGTAAGGGAATTTATGGCTGGGTTTAAGTTATTATCTATAGTTATACCTTTATATATATGTAACTTTATGCTCTGTCATTTGTGTTCTTCTGAGGGAAGAAGGAAGCTTTTATCAGGTAGTTTTGATGCAGGTCAGACCTGGGCAGTGTGTCTTTGCTTTACATAATCTTTCATTCCTTTCTCTGAAAAAGATTAATATTCTGAAGTCCAGCTAAGGAGGATTTGAGTTTATGGTTGCTTTGGATTTCACCTCACTAGAACATCACTTTGGTAAAAATCATCTGTTCTGTCAAAATCCATCACTTATGTGTGGGGACTGCTTTTGCTCCTCATTAGTGTGGTCAGCATTGATTAGGAGCGGTGTCTATTGAACAGACCTACGTGGGGCTGCTGGCCGTGGTGAGCACTGCTCATAATCAGCGTTCGGCAGTGTTCCTCGTCCTGCTACATCTGCCGTTTTAACTGGTCCCACTTGGTCTGCAAATCCCAAAGCCTTAAACACTCCCTGTTTCTATGAAAACAAATGGTGGCAGGAACGGTGATCTGGCCATGTTTGGTTGTGCCAGGATTTCCACTGAAAGGTAACACTTGCTGCTCTGAGAGGAAGACCCTTGGAGCTGTAGTGAGAAACCGTAACTGGAGGGGTTTCTAGAAGGTGAAACTTTACCTTCATTTCATTAAGACAAGGGATGAATATAGGAAATCACCCACCTTTTGAAAAAATAAGAATTCATAGAAATAAAAGCGGGGAGTTAGCGTTTGTTTTATGCCAGCAATAGCTAATGCCAATTAATGTTCTGCAAATGGAATTCAGGTTTTATTTAAAAAAGGTTGATCAACAACGTCCTCAAAAAGAGGATATAGGGCAGGAAGGAATAATTGCGGGGGAATGTAGTTCTTATCCGGGACGGAAAAAAAAAATCATTAATTGTAAATACTAATTCTCTCCATTCTGTGATAGAATAGAGAACTTGTTATCCCAGGTAGAATTGCATCAGAAGTCATTCCCCAAAGACAGGGGATTTGTGTGTGGTGTTGTGCTTTTTCTCAGCCATAGCTAAAACAACAGGCATATTTTGTCTGATAGTGATTTTCAACATAGCAGGAAAGTTACAGGCAGGAGAGAGCGAGTAGAAAGTTTGCTTTCTTGTTTTGAGAACGTTGGTTCAAGAGTTTTGAGGAGAAATGGATTCTCTCCATATGCTACAATATTCCTCGTGAATTTTACAGAGAATATAGACTTATGAGTGCAAGATGCCTGAGTGAAGGGTGTGCCCTCCTGAGGAAGAGGGGATGTTGTATATGTTGTGAAAAGCATATGCCACTAAATTTAACTCATACTAGCAGATTCAACTTATTTTGAAGATTGTTTGTGGGATACTTCCAACCTTGTATGAAAAAGGGCGTGGGAAGATTTTTGTATTTCTATTTAGGCCCTTGTATCTCCTTGTCTCCTTTCTCCCACCCCCAAGGAAAAAAGCCTCTGAGCAGAAGACAAATTATTTCTCTGCCTACACTTGTATCTTAGGAGTCTGATTTTAGCACTGTGTTGTCATGCTGCAAGATTAATTGGCATATGCTGGTTTTTGTTTTTAGCCTCCTTTGGTTTTATACAGTAGCTAATGCTTGTCCCGTAAATCTTAGCTTTAGCCTATTATCCAGAACAATTTCTGTCCTGTTCTTTGGAAATGCAGCAATGTTAGGAGCTGCTGCTTATTGTGTGCAATATATGTTTTGTGTATTTGATACTAAACCTGCTAGAGGCAAAGAGGGCTGGATGTCTTTATGTTTATCTGCTGGCAATTTAGAGTCTTTACTAACCATTTTTGGTGTGTGTGTTCAAATGCAAGTTCCAACTGTTGTTCTCAGAAACAGCGCCAAATGGACCTCGGAAACTATTATTGTTAGAAATGTTACACACACACACACCCCCCATGATCAAGGAAATTGAGCGCTAATGCGTCATGAATCTGGCTTGGATTTAATTGGAGAAGTATTGGTTGCTTTCTCTTTTGACAGAAAACCCCACTGATACAATTGCATGTCACATCCAGCTGAAAAGAAAAAATACTTGTACCCTGATGCTTGTCTAGAGTTTCTTCTCAGAAAAGATACTTTCTCTCCCTGAATATGTTTCTGTGCCCGTGGTATACTGCAGCCTATCTCAAGGTAAACAAATACTAATTAGGTGAAATAGATTTTAAGAATTTAATATATTTTAAGGATTTAATTGTTTATTGTGACCTTATGGAGTCAGCCAGCAACTGTAACATATTCCAGTTCAGGGATTGTATCTTGGTTTTGCAAGGAGCAAACCAAGATGCTTTAGTCACTGTTCCATCTCGAGATAGTCTGAGAATTACCATGTAACGCTGCAGTTTATAAAACTATTGGTATTTCTTCCTTGACAGCGTGTACCCCATGGCGTTGTATGCAGAGGTTTTGGCACACAGATGGTAAAAGGATTTATAAGACATTTTTTCTGGGAAGGTCACTAGTGAATGCTGAGTTGCTGTTTTTGGAGGTGACTGTCCCAGCTGCTTTTAGAGTGTGTCCTTTGTCTTGAGTACGTTGTTTTACAGCAGAACTGCTGAAGGTTGAGTCAAGTTTGTTCAGAGCTGTATCCCCTGGAAACGTATTGGCAAGCATGAGTTAGTGCTGCTTGTCTTAATCCTGTACATTCCTGACCATGGCGAAGCTACACACTCAGTAAGCTTTATTCCACACTAGACTTTCAGCACGTAAAGTTTGCAAAGCCAAAGGCATTAAAAAGACAATACAAGAAATGAGCTTTGTTCTTTTTCTGCTTTGTAGGTAGAAACGTTAAAAGTCTTAGAAAGAGACTATTGCATAAGGTGAAACTCTAGTTCTGGAGTATCTTAAGAATCAATCTGAAATGTGAAACATGTGAAGCGACACAACTATTTTCAGCACCATTGGGTTCCAGAAGGACCTGGGGCAGTTTGTGCTGGCAGTACACATACCCCTAGTGTACAGATAAGCTGGTTTTCAGTTGTTCCAATGACTGCTTCCTTTAGGCCACGGACCTCTCAATGACCAACCTTCTTCTAAGAGAAATTAAAAAGCTTCCAAAATAATGCTAAGTTATTCCATCTATCTGTAGAGCTGAATAGAACACTTACTTGTTAAAAAATCCCATACAAAGAGTAGCTTCAGGTTGTTCTGCTGGCAGGAGAATCTCAAATAGTTGCACTGACTCCTGTCAATGGGAAACCAGTAAAATACGTTTTGTGAGAGTCTAATTATTGCTTTTAAAACACAGATAATGTGACTGGACTCTTGACTGACTGGAAGACCTAAATTTCATTTCAGTTAGGCCTGTCCCATGCTGGAACGTGATTTTGTCCCCAGCGAAAACTGTGCTTTCATTTCAGTAAGGTGAATGAAGTATTTCAGTAATTTAGGTGTAATTTACTGCAGTAGGGCTCTGCAGAAAACTGAAACTAATTTCAATCCAAAAGGAATACTCCATCACAGAGCCAGAAGCTTTTTGGGAGACACTAGAGTGTGACTGAGCATTATCACTTGGTTGTATTTTATTGTACTTACACCAGTATTTATGATGGTACTACCATAATATTATGACAGGTTGTCTCAAAAGCTCTGAAGTACGGGAATCACTCCTGTCTACCAAGAGAAAATGAGTCATGCAATACTTGAGCAATTGCTTGTGATCTACAGTAGTTCTTGTGGAGCAGGGTAGCGTCATGACACGATGTCTAAGGGCTGTGGGCCAGGACTGCTGCAGTGCAGTGTGTACAACACGTTCTGCGGCTGTGAATACAGCTATCTTTTTTTTTAGTTTATTTTGGGGATTTGTTTGCTGGTGTATATGTTCTTATTTATTTTATTTAATTATTTATTTATTTATTATTAAAGCTGAACTTTCAGTAAATGAGTAAAAGTAAAAATAGTTGTTACTCCTCTCATGGAAACCCATTCCAATTGTTTGAGTTACCCTCCATCCTTCTTTTCTTCCCTATGGCCATGCTGGGCCCTGTGAGGCTTGGAGAAGGCAGGGGCCAGGGAGGAGGAAAGCCCCACTTGCTGGGGAATAAGCGTTGATGATAAAATCAGAGTGAAAAGCCTGCTCCTCATATCAATAAGAGTTCCCCACTAGATCATAGAATCACTAGGTTGGAAAAGACCTCCAGGACCATTGAGTCCAACCATTCCTGTCTGCCAGCAAACCATGTCCCTGAGCAGTTCATCTACCCATCTTTTAAATACCTCTAGGGTTGATGACAGCAGATCTTGCAGTCTGGAAGTAAACCATCACATCTTCTCTGCTTGCAGCTGTGCTTGGACACCAGACCTTTCTCTGAAGGATGTTTTGTTGCAGGAAGTGTGGGTTTCTGCCCATGAACACCTGATTTCTCAGACTGTCAGTAAATAGACTTTTCTGAGGGAAATTTCAATTTTTGTAACTATTTTCCTTGGTTTTTCAGGCTGATTTAGTCTCGGAGAAGAATGAATTGCGAGGTCTTTTAAGGGTAGGAACCCCTTTGTGCAAACTTGCTGTGCCAGTGTTCCAGGGAGGAGCTTCTGGTTTGGGAATGGAATTGAACAGATTTTGCTGGAGGTTGCTGAACTCCTCAGCACTATCCGTGGCCACTTGCAATGGTCTTTGAGTCTTGGCTATTTCAAAAGGATTTGTTTATATCAAAATGCCCTGAGATGCTTAAAGGGAGCCATCCAATATAGTTTTTAGTATCCCCGGTCAGATTTGGCACTTGGTGGTTCTAGACAGTGCATTCATGCATTTCACATTATTACGGTTGTGTGTAGGTTTGTTCTCTATGTTTCCACCCTCATAATTGTATGTAAATTAGAGGGAAATGCAACCATGTATCTTGGAATCTCTGTAAAATCCAATTTCTAATACAGGAAGCATTACTAGAACCTATAAAATAACATAATACACTAACAAATTACCTTATGGAGTTTCAGAGATAGTTATTTGTACTAACAAAGAAGATAGCTGACATATGCCAGATACGATTGTATTTCTTTTTTTTATTGTCTCTTCGAGTTGCTGTACTGGAATGGCAATATTATGTGCAAGATGAAAGCATAAAACCTGGCCGAACTCATGCTGTAATAAACTGCATTTGCCTTAAGTGGGAGATCCATTTAATCCCTACAGCAACAGTAAGATCTTTGTTTTGCAATGTGTTACACTTGTGTCTCAGCGGCAGCTTCCAGTTAAGGTTAGTCAGTCTGCAGCCATTAACTTTGTGCTAGCCAGAATCAGGCCTAATCCTTCAGAGTCCTTGTTCCACCAAACTGTTATGTGTCATCATGGTTTATCTTCCACTCAACATCCCTTCCCTAATGGAAAAGCTATTAGCGATTAAAGTAAATAGTTTGGGATACAGTGGATTATGTTTTTATTCACTCTCTTTGTTCTCCTGGTTGGGCAGTGCATTAGAAGAGGCCAAGGAAGAACAGTGAGAATAAACTTGGAGTTTATTCTCTGTTTGGAGGTCAGTCTGTGAAGCTCGATTAATATAAAATGAGTGATAAGGAAAGGCCCTGCTACCCTGAACTTCAAAAATAATCGGAGAGTGGCTCAGTTGCTGAGCTATTTTCGTGGCTGCAAGCCTGTCAGGCAGCTGGTCACCAGTGACTGCTTGACAGCAACGCCTCAGTTGATTGCTTCTGCAAAAATGTTATCAATGATATTAGTGAAAGGAATCATTTGGTTTCTGAAATGACTTAATTTCTTGCAGCAGCAAGGAATCATTATTAGAAGTAATTTCTTTGCAGTAACACTTTTCTCTAGCAGGATCTGGGGTGATCAGGATGTGAGCTTGTAATTTCTGTTTCAGAAATAACAGATCTTGGGGAGGCTCTGTCGTGTAGGTGTTGTGCAACATCACAGCAAAAGAACCAGAGAGCTTCTATGCTGAGATGTCAGTGGGTCAGTGATAGTACAGTTCTCTTAATCTTTTAGTCGTGAGGTAGCTAAAAAAGGAAAAATAATATGTTTATGACTCAGAATACTGAGTAGTGTCACCTTGTCAGGAGCATTAATGTGGATACTGTCAGTCCTTTAACAGCTTGTACGTATTAATGTTACTCTTTCTGTTCCAGGCTCCAGTGTCTGTTAACCCACAGTGGCAGCTGTGAGTGTGCAGCGTATTTGGCAGTTGCAGGTTGGAAAATGCACAGCACGTGATCCATGAGCTGTGGTGAAAAATGGTGTTGGCTCTGGGTGGTGTCAGAATTTTGCAGTAGCTGCAGAGAGAGCATCCAGCTGGCCAGAACTGCATAACCAACATGTTCTTTTTATGGGATTTAATTTGGTGGCAGGAACTGTGGAGACTCATGGCAAACCCATTTTTGGCTGAAAAATTAAATTCATTGTAACCCGCAGTGTCTGTGTGAGTACAACCCTTTGAAATTCTAATGAACCAGACCACTGGGAACCACTCCTTTCCTGCTGGCTCGTCTTTGGCTTGGCAGTTTCAGACTGAATTCTGTAGCCATCATTGTGACCCACGGACTCAGAATGCCTGAAGTTCTTCCTTTGGAGACCTGGGGCCAAGGCTCCTTTTTCACAACAGAACCTCTCAAAGCAAAGGCTCTTGGCTCCTCCAGCTTTGCCCTGGTGCACTCCATGTTTGTGGAAGGCCAGGTATGTCCAGAGGCCCTGCAAACACTGCTCTCTCTTAGAAATCAAGCCTTGAACATCATAGTTCTCAAATTTCTTCTCTTGTGGGAGGTTTTGCAAATCAGTCTTCTATTTTTCAGAATTTCTTGCTAAATAAAATTTTCTGTTCCTACTTTCACAAATCCTGTCTTGAAAGAGACAGGGAGCCCACCGGTGCTACCCAGCACTCTCACCCCTAGAGCTGACTCAGCTCTAGGAGTTAAAATAACCTCTGTTCTAGTTGAATGTGTGGCATTGGCATGGGGGCAAGAGGAGGGCTGCCTGCCATGAAGTGCCTGTGTGTTCAGCGGGGCCGGGGCAGCGCTCCTCCTGGCAGTGATCACAGTGATGCTGCCTCAGTGCTGGCAGACTGCGTGACTGAAGTGCGTAAATGTAGCATTGATCCCTGTTATCCTAGAGTAATTATTTTGAAAGTGATTTAACTTCATGAACAGGTTCTAAAGCCACGGTTCAGTATAATCTTCTGGGCTGGAATTGTTACGTGCCTAGCAAACAAGGTTTTACTATAGAAAAATCTGGTGCAGAGCAAGCAAACCTGTTTGTATTCATGCAGACTCTTGTATCACACAGTGACGTGTTTCTGCAAGGTGGTGTTTGCATGTGTGAGCTCTCCAAGCCCTCCCCTCCTCAAGGTGTCCAACACCTTCTGCTGTTCCAACTTTATTCCGCACTGGGCTCAATGCAGCAGACTAAGCTGTGCTGCTCTGAATGATTTCTGTTGTCACTGGAACAGGCCTAGCTGGGAAGTGCTTGTATAATGGTTTTCAGCTGGACTTTTTTAATATGGAGACAAACAAGGGTGAATGTGACCTGCTGTGACTAGTGCCAGCAGCTGGCAAACCGCTAGATCTTAGGAGTTTTGAGGTTATGTGAACACTTTAAAATTTCTAGACACTTTAGTACATCAGACATTAAGAGTCTGGAGACCTTTTAGGATGGGAAGTAATATTTTTACCAAGTGCATAGCTTCATTTACAAGGAAATATTGCAGTCTTGTTTCATTCAGGTTTTTACATACGGAAACAGGCACACAAGCACACAGAAGTGCCAGAACTAAAGACATAGGCCTGACTGTAAAATTTTGGTAGAGAAACTGTATCTTGAGTGCAATTATTATCAAGTGGAATAGAAACCACAAAGCCTACCGAGATGTGCAGAAGCAGAGTCTAATGTGTAGGGTGCAGACATATGACAGTTTTGTGTTTTCAGTCTTTCAGTTTTCCTTTGCTTGTCAGATACTTCTGCCTAACTTGGACTTCAACTTCTTAACTCAGTCTGGTGATGTTTGAGATGTTTAATTTCTGGAGTAGTATTTTTTACAAATGCACACAGATTTCCAGGCTTGTCGGACTCAAGGATCTAACAGTATTTTCCACTGCCATTTAATTGAAGGTGTCTCCTTGTGAAGAACCCCAGGGAAATACATCACTTCTGTTACACAGAATCCCAAATTGCACCTTAGGTTTTCTTTTAAATGTAAAAATCTGCAGAACTCAATAGGATTACAAAGCTTGTTCAGGATTGAAACCATTGATTTCTTTAAGTTAGTTTATTTAAAGAGGATAACTTTTCACTACTCACTGCTTTCCTCTGTTTTGCAGAAAGTAATCTGTTTCCGTATATTAAAAGCTTAAAAAAAGGGTTCTAGTGGTGCTATACGGTCTATGAAACACCGTATGGCAGTGCTTGACTTGGTGCTAGATCACCATGCAATTGTATTGCTACGATTACACTGGAATTGTCTTGTGGGGCTTCCTTGTACGTAGAAACAACGCAAGCAAGTAAAGGAGAATTCACTTATGACCACTGCTGAAGCTTTTACATGTTAATTAATGTTTTATATGGTTTGCAAGTCAAAGACCGTAGCTTAGATTTATGTCTGTACAGTATAAGCTGTATTAAGTATGAGTAAACTCACCTTCCTATGTGACAGGAATTCCTGGAAGGTGAAGTCCTGCACTTTGTCACAAAATTCCATCACTGTTTTTCTCTTAGATTAAAATCATACTAATAGTATAAAATATTGTTAGCGATCTTTGTTCCCTTTTGGTTTCTGGGTCAGGTAAGTTCTGTGCTAAGAGCAAATGAAAGGCTGATTTAAACCATAATGTAGTAGTTGTTATTTCAGCAGACCCTAGCATTCTGAGCATTAGTGAAGTCAATCTGCTTCGGGCAGCCAGCACTCTGACACCCAGGGGTAGCAATGCCTCTGTGCTGTGGAGGGACGTGGAAAACAGGTAGTGCAGAAAGGTAATAATGAGAATGTTTAATTTTAGTAGGTCTGCACTGCTACTGTTAGAATAAATTGAAAGTAGCTTGAATGCAAATTGTTCCTTTACAAACTAGCTGTCCGTTTCAGGCAGGAAAACTACTATCTGACAGGAGGAAAGCCTCATACATGTAAGAAAATCTGAAGAGTGAAATCCACGCAAATACCCCCCTCTAACAGTGTCTCTTCGTCCTGCTGTTAACATCAGTGGTTTATTTCCTCACAGCACTACAGTTTTTACCTGGCTTAGAACTATGTTTAATATTTCCCCTCCAAACGTAGAGAGCTGGCTGTTCAGTGCTCGTAATCACATAGCATTTCCATTTGATTTTCCTGGCAGCTGCATAACACGGCAGCTGAAGTCTTCTGGTGAAATTTGTAAGAGTTCAACAAGAATTCAGATATGCTTTAGGGTGCTGGGTTCTTGTTTTTTACCCCCTTCCTCTCTTAGAGTAAAGTGAGGTTTGTTTTTTTTTTCTTCCATACATTTCCCATTAGTTTTGGAAGAGAAGTAACAAGGGTGTTTGAGCAGCAGCACTGTGCATGGTTTCTCAGTGGGAGGCACTCTCTGAAAAAAATCAGATGGGTTACAGCAATGACATTTATGTACTTTGTGGGGGAGAAGCCGTTCTGCCACAAAGATCACCCCTCTCTGTGTTGAGAATCATGTAAGGCCTCTGTGATGTTCAGCACAGCATATTTTCATCCAACAAGGGAAGGGATTTCTTACTACTGTCAGATTATTTTGGCTTGAGTGTAGCTGATGAGGCTTCACTGGGACTGCAGCTGTGTGACAGTTGCTGTGGTTAGACGTGTGCTGTGTGCAGAAAGCAGGCTTCCGTCACACCTGGAAGAGGAGCGATTCTGGCACTTGAGAAGTGATGGGGCTGGAGCGACAGAAGGGTAGTTTTAAAAAATTTCATTTTGGCCTTTGGTACCAGGAAGAGTGTGAAGGGAAAAGTTTTCTTTCCACCCACCACGTATTGCATCACGGTAGCACAGAGTTTGTCAGCACAGCCACAAAACGTTCATGTTATCCTGCTGGAACTGCTGCTTTTGGCATGTCAGGAGCTGCCAGTGACATGACACTTGGGACATATTCTTCTTCAGCCACTGTAGGATGGCAGTGATAAAATCATCCGAAGCAGATGTTTGTGTATATATGCTTGTATTCTTGTTTTAATTAACCCATTCATTAGAGATGAGTCAAAATAGTCAGTCATACACCCCTGTCCCATTAATTTAAAAATAACCTTTTAAACTGTTTGGGGTTTTTTTTTGTGTTCCTAGTGCAATGTTTTCTTGGCAAAAAGATTTGGTGGGTTAGAGTATGAATTTGTGTGTTCTAGATGGCAGGGTTTGTTGTTAGAGTCACTAAAAGTTGTGGGGCTTTTTTTGAATTTGCTTTAGCTGATATTAAGTCTTTCAGGGTCGTTAATGGGTTTAAGGCAAAATCTCAGATTATTTAATCAACCACATAGTTCTTGAGATCAGTCATTGTGTCTCTGTTAACTCATCGTAGATTTTGTTCTGGATAATACCAGTCACTGGTTAACAAAGGCACTTCCTCGTTACTATACACATTTCTTTGTTAGGAAGGTTTTGTTTAGGGTTGTGCTTTTCAGAATCTTGGTGGGTTTGCTCTTTGGAAAATCGTACTTTGTGGCTCTGGCAAACCTCAACAGACAGTAGCAATCATCATCTTCACCACTGGGTTTTTTTCTGACAAAAGTAA
Source organism: Clamator glandarius (assembly GCA_033459285.1). NCBI lineage: Eukaryota > Metazoa > Chordata > Aves > Cuculiformes > Cuculidae > Clamator > Clamator glandarius. The sequence continues at coordinate 657,100 of JAUNZM010000711.1, read as the reverse complement.
TAAGGAAATGCTTTGCTGCTTTCACATTGAGCTTCTACCTCCCGCACAAGGGGTGGTGGTGCTGGAGACAGTCGGTTGGTATCATCTGACTGAAGGTGGTACTGCAAACAATGATGATGCCAGTGCCGTTAGGGAACAGGTAACACCTAGTGAAGCCAACAGAAGCAGTGTCTGCGTTGATTCCACTCTGTGCTCTGGACGGCTGTTAGTTACAGGTTTTTTGCTTGCCAAAGCCTGCTAGATTTCTACCTTTGCGAACAGTTACTGAAAACTTGTACTTGTGTTTTGATAACTTCTGTTTTTTGGCTCGCTTTGCTGTGCTGAAAGGAACAGTAATCGTGATTTCTATTGCTTTCCAGCTTCATTAGTTTGGCACATTGATGCTAGTTGTGTGAAGCTGAATATTTGGCATCAATTGGAATTTACATAATCTTGATGCATTTTCATCAGATAATCATCACTGGTGTGGGAAACATCTTTGAGCATTCTGTGCAAGACTAAGGTTCTCAGGTGCTTGGTTTGGCACTATTTGTGTGTGCCGAAGCCACTTGGGATTTACATGCTGATCACCTCAAAGGAGGGTTGGAAACCTCAAAAAAAAAGAGTACATCACTTAAAATTGATTACATTGCACCTCACACTTTTTAATACCTCTACATTTATTCTGTGAATGACACATTTGACAAAAAAAGTTATAATTTATATTATCTTAAGTTATTTAGGACCACTTCATGAATAGTGTTTCGGCACATACTTGCATTTAATATTTCTGATCTCTGGTATAACTGGATAGTGTTACGTTTCCTTTAGTTGATGGCAGGGGTTTTATTCCCTTGGAGTGTCCCTCTGTTTTCCCATGTCTAAAGGTAGGCTTTATTACATACAGTATAGTGCTATAACTTTTGAAACAGTCTTATTTTGTACCTTTTTTTTTCCTCTAGTACTTGTTCACAGACTTACAAGTGACCTTGAACAATCAGTTTATTCTGATTATGTATTCTAAATGGGTCTTGGTTTCCCTGCACAGACCAGTCAGTAAAACCGAAACTCTCCAGTCCATAATTAGGGATCAGTTTTAGATCTAGAATATTTACGTATGTTAGCAAAACCCCTTGTCACAGAAAAATTTCAGCTGCAATGCATTCTAATAGTTGTGAAAACACTCGTGACTCCTCAGTCTCTTTGGGTAGGTAATCACCAGGAAACCAAGGCGTCTTGATCATCCTTTCTGCTGCTGTGCTGGGGAATAAGCTTTGCTGCTGGCTGGCCATCCCTTTACAGGGATGCTCCTTCTTGCAGCCTGCGTTTTCTATCTGCATGTGATCCTTGATCCTGCCGTGAAACATCCTGCGCTGAGGGGAGGTGCAGCTGGCCTGGGTTTGGCCTCTCTGAACACGTGGGGAACGCTCCTAAGACCAGAAAGTGTTTTGAGGGGAGTGTAGATGGAGTGGGAGACATCACAAAAGGTGCTGCAGCCTCCTCTGCACCTGGGTGCTGTAGATAAGCGGGCTGGCAGCTGCACCCTTGGCTGCAAAGTGCTTTTTGGTGGCAGATGAGTCCCCCAAGGGAGATCCTGCCAGCGCTGGGTGGTTGTAAGCTGAGGTGCGGCGTCACGTCAAAGCCTGGCCAGGAGAAGCCAGCTTATCGAGGCAGAATCTTTCTGGATCTGTGTGTGGGTGGCTTCCTGCTGGAGCCTGGATTGCTGTCAGTGTTGACTCTGTGTAACAGTTGTGTGGGGGAAAGCTAGGCAGGAGAAGTCTTGGAGAGCTAAGACATGTTCTAAAATACTGCTTTTCCTTCAGGCTTCACTGAAAGACCACTGCTCTGCCTTTAGCAGAAGGGAGATCATAATTGCTTGGGTTTTAAAGAGAGTATTTATTGGTGTGCTCCAATTAATTCTTTTATGAGGAGCTCACAGGGAGTAGTCCTCAGCACGTTGAAATGAGGATAACAAAACAATATTCCTCTAACAGCTGTCATAAGTGTTTTTCCAAAAGTCCAGCCACAAATGGTAACAGGAGTAGTTTAGGAAGAGAGTTAACTGTCAACCACAAGAACAGCTTTCACTGGCATCTCATTTATACATTTTATTTGATAAAATGGCCTGTGGTCTGATTTGCAGTCAAAAGAATTAATCTTGAACCACTTCTGTATATGCCTTCTAATAATTTCTGTTTTAGTTAATCAAAGAAAATTTAATTGATTGCTGCTTTTGAGTCATAGGCATTAATAAACAGGAAAGCACAGCAAGTCTTGCATAAAACACCAACAGATTAATTCACAGCGAAATCTGTGTCAGATGCTTCTCGCCATACGCCATGTCTTACTGTGGGGATGCAAAATGTTTGCCGGTTGTCATTATGGGCCCATCGTTCCTCATGTTTCCCAAACCCACCTTGTTTGTTACCATGGTTATAGTTTACAGAAACTGTAGAAGTTGCAAGATCAGAGGAAGTATTCAGAAATATCTGATTCTATGCACATTTTTGTATCTTTCTACAGTCGCAAATGCTGTACAAGAGCATCCATGCTGCTCTAGTGCTGTTCCAGAGGAACACACAGTTGGTAACGAAACCTCCGCTCAGCATCCCACTCTCATTGTAGACATCAAGGGAGCTGAGGGGGTGGGATGTTACAGTAGGTGCCTGGACCAAAAGTTTAGGGTCACTGAAGGAGTGATTAAAGGAGTACCTAGAAAGTAATCTCAGCATCCATTCCAAACACTCTGGGTTTGAGAAAGGATTTACAGCTCCCCATGTCCACAGAACTGCCATTAAACTGTTTTTCTGGCAAGTGCTGCCTGTGAATTGTTTTATTTTCTCTGTTAAGGTCTTCCAAAATGTTACAGCTCTTTCCTGGGAGAAGAGCGTTAGTGAAGCTGCAGGTCATCCCTTGGCAGGGGCTATGACCTTTGTATAGCAGGATGCCTGTTCTGGTAACCAGCAGAACAAGGTGAGAGCAGAGTCACAGCCCCCCTTGCAAGGATCAACTTCAAGTGTCTGCACAGTTTTCTCTGGGTGGTGAGAGAGATTCACTCAAACGGAATGAAGTTATTCTCTCATGCACATCAGCTGAAAGTCTTACCGGAGATATTTGGGTGGAAAACAAACAGAAGGAAGCACAAAAAGGAAAATTCTCGTTATCCTTTAAGATTGGAAGCAGTAGTAGGATGATAAAAATTCCCCACTAGCACAGTCAGGATCATGGATGTCCTTGCCAACGTCTGGTGGAACAGCAAGCAGAGCAGTAGATTAAACCAATTTTCTTTGCATTAGTAAAAAGGTTAACAGTCTTGCTAGACAGTTTAATGGCTTTAATGCAAAGGTTGATTCATCTTTCTCATGTGAAGGCTTGCAGTACTGTGAGCTTTTGAGTGATATCCAAGTTTAGAATTATGCACACGCTGAACTGCTGTGTTAGACTGACTGCAGTCCTTTCTGTTACAAGGAGGCTGCAGAAATCAGTCCTTTCTGTATGCGAAGAGCAGTCTGGCAGCATTCCTTTATTGCACTGGCATAAATGTGGCTTTAAGGTGCCTTCCAACCCAAAGCATTCTGTGTTTCTCTGATTGTAGGAAATGTACTTTAATCGGTGTCATTTGGGGAGGGTAACTTCTCTCCCCCGTGTATTAATTCTGCCTTAAATGTGGTTTATAATGAAAAACCTTGAAAAATGCTTTTGACTACAGTATTGTGAAAATACTTCATAATCTTCTCCCTTTCTCTTTCCTTTAGTGGGTCATTTATATTCTGCACAGCCTAGAACAGCACTGTGGGGGGAGCACTTAAATAGGAAGAAGATATTTGTCATCTGTCACACACTGAAATTAAACTTTCAATATCGAGTTATTGCCTTAGAAATAACTTCAAAAAAATTTACATGACGAGAAAAGCACATGATGGGGGAAGCTGTTGAACTGGTTGTGTAATAACACTGTGTAAAATCCTCAGTAGTGGAGCAAAGTCCTTAAAAATATTTCTTCATGAATAAATTAAAAGACATCCTTTAGCTAAAGCTTTCAGTGGTTCCTTGGCCACTTCTGTGGATTTCTTTCCTTTAACAAAATCACAGATGAGGAGCCTGAGGTTCCAACAACTGCTCCTGGGATTTCTAATGGGAAACCGGTCTCCAATTTTGTTAGATGGCTTTGAAAATTCTTGTTATAGGTTTCCATGTTTTGAGAAAGTAGAGAGTAGAGGAAGAGGGCTGCATCTGAGGAGAGCGGCTCACTGTGCCGTTAGGGGAGTAAAGCTCACGAGTACAGAGGTCAGGTTGTATGGGAATAAGTCAGGGGGAATATTGCGATTCCATAGGAGCTGCAGTGAGAAGAGGCTTTGGGATTTGGCGTGATGCTGCTGTTGTAGGGAAAGGCGCTGAATGATTATAAATGAGATGAAATAAGAGAATGGCTCGCCCCATTGCTGGGGTAACAGAACTGTTCCTGGCTGACGGGTCTTCTTTCCCACAACTGCTTCTCTTTCAAGACACTTGCAAACAGAACATACCCGTGGAGTGCTCTGTTCATTAAACCTGTCATTTATGGAGATAAGTGAGCAACTTGGATTGTTTTGCTAAATAAGGTTGCTTGCTTTTTGGTTTTGTTTATCCCTGCTGGCAGCTTCGGCTGTTGTGTGGAAAGCTCAGCGGCATTGCCATTGCATTAACGCTTTGTGCAGCAAACGTGTTTCCTTGTGCTTTCCGTGCATATCTTTTCTGGTTTCGTCTGCTGCAAGTACATCTGTTGGAATTTGCAGCCGTCGTAGCCCATGGTCACATCCTTTCTTCTTCCAAATGGTTACAAATCCTTCTTTTCTCTTCTCTTGGCACAGAGTTGGTAGCAGGTTTGATGTAGCATAATGAGACATGTGGTGTGAACATGTCTGAGCTGTTGCAGTGGAAGGCTGCCTTGCAGCAGAGGAGGCTGGCAGTGGCTGGCAACATGCGGCCCTGCCATCTGATTCCCTCTCTGCGTGCAGTTAGCTGGACGGGAGCTGGCTGGGTGCTCGGCGCAGCCCAGGAGCCTGACACACCAAAGAAATGTGGGCTTGCTAGCTGGCAATGCCTGGAAAGCAGCATTTTGTTAGTCCTCGACTTGTGTCTTCAGAAATATAAGATTTTTTTTTCAAATAAAAACTATTATTTTTCACACAGAAACGATGTTTTCTAAAACTTTGTAAGAGGTAAACCTTATTCCTTTTTGCCCTGGTTTTTCATAGGGTGTACGGCCTTAAACTGTCTAGAAATGTTATTGGATCAGTGCACTGAACTCTGGGAGAAAGCAATCCAGTATCTATGTTGGATCCAGCTGTGAAGGTCTGTAATATCATGTAGCTGTTATTGTCTGAGGATTCTTCTAGCCCAGATAAACCTCTAGACTTGGATGGAAAAAATAAAGGAATTGGTATTAACTCCCCTTCATGAAGTGCTGGTAAATGCAAACAGTGAAGGAGCTTGCACAAAAACTGGGTCGTAACTGTTTTATTTTATTTGAAATTTTTCAAGTTCTGCTACAAATCCAGCCCATTTGTTAGAAATAAAATGGAATATAGAGGAAATAAATGTATAGTATATCTGTGATAAAGATGGTGCTATGCCTCTTGAGATACTAAACATTCTTATAAGCAAAACAATTGCAGGCGAACAGAAGTTCATCCTCTTGGGATATGAATAATGTTGAGGGGAATGAAAGTTGAACATTACTTGGAATCTTTCAAAATACATGCCTGGAATTTCACCTTGATTTTAATCTCAGTCACTTTGAGAGAGGAAGCACCAGGTTTGCATGTTTGAAAAATCTAGAACTGCTATGGAGCATGTTTCCAGTGCACATTTCTAGCTAGGTCTTGTTTGAGAGACAGAATAGCCTCTTCAGAACAACACCCTTGACTCGTATAATAGAACAAGGGAACCTGTCGCTTGCTGCTGTTTCAGTTCATCATCTGATGCAAGGTGGTAGTGGATGTACCAACCCCAATGTACTGTACTGCCTGTCTTCTTTATACATGGAGCTGTCTGGTTTGTAATGCTGTAATCACTTATACTGAAATTCCAGGGAATTACAAGAAGACTAAGATGCATTTTGAATTGTACGCTGAACTTGCAATAATACTAAATCTATGAAGGTGGAAACAATTGGAGGTGTAGTAGAGATCTGTGGCATTGTTGCAGGGAGGTGGTAGTGGAAGGCAAACTCCCTCTCAGTAACCATTTCATTAAAGAAAGAAGTAATGTCTCCTCTTTCCATGGGATGTATTTTCCAAGTAGTTTGCCTTTCCTTTTGTTTTCCCTGACTTGCAAATGTGATTCCATTTCTGTGCCAGCTTGAATTAGAGATACACAGTTCATGATGGAATTTTGCTGACAACCCAGCCCTCTTTCTGTTCCCTGCGAGGGTCCATTTCAGAGCAATGGCCTTCAAACATGAGTAAACTTTGACCTAGGATGCAGGAGCCAAAGTGGAGTGGGGTTTTGAGGTCTTTTCCACAGCCTGTGAGGGAAGTGCTGGCCAGCAGGATGCCTTTCCTCCCTGAGGCAGTCTGAGAAGAGCTGACAGGTTTATTTATCCCTGATTCACCCACGGCTCTGCCTGCTTTTATGCTAACAAAGGCATTGTGCTTGATTAAAAATCTACATCCGTGAGAGCCTTAACAAATTCCATTCACTTTATCTTAAGAGACGTTACTGTATAGCTGCGGCATTCTAGGACATCTAGAGATAAAGGGGAAAGAAATTCAGTGGTGCTGCAGTGAACATTTCTTACTGGAATATGATATAAATTGAAAAATACAGAACAACTTGGATCTGGGTAAGCTCCGCTATAAATTTTGGCCTTGTTCAGAGTTGTGCCAAATACTGATGTCATCTCTCTAATTTTGTAAAAGTTGTTGTCTTTACCAAGATAATTCTTTATATTTTTATATAAATATGTAATGATGGAAAACATACTTTTCAGCATCAAAGTAAGCCACCATCATTACAGCCTTTGCAAATTACGTGTAAACTTTCTTCTGTGAACTACGTGTATCTGCTTTGTCTGTTGGCTGTGAAGGAGTAAATCAAATAAAGGAAATAATGGAAAAATCTCAACTATCAGATGGCAAAGGTGCACGTGTTGAGTAGTGGAAAATGCTGAGAGTGGAAAAGCTCTTTTTAGGTGTTGGAATAATTATATGTTGCTTGAAGCACACAACAAGATCACTTTAAACAATTATTAAAGAATGCTGCCAGATCTTATTGCTGCAGTCATGCACATAGACCAGTGATCCCCAGTGTGAATGAGGTACGCTTACTAAAAATAGACCTTTGAGTGCTACCCTGAACTGCTGGAGGACGCTGGATAAGTGGTGCCGTTTTAGCAGTGCAAAATCATCTCTGATGTTGAGTTATAAATGTGTTTAAATGCAACATTATGAGTGAGTTTAAGAGAAAAAAATAGTTGCAGGCCTTGCCTGAGCATTCATCAATGTTTAAAAAACCAAATCAAGTCCCACGGGAGCAGTGCAGTAGGAGAGGGTCTGAGATGTGGTTGGGGTGGCTGTGGTGCAGCTGCTGACCAACGCACGCGGCATGTGGCTGCATCTGGGAAGCAGGCACCTTGCACCCCTCCACAGGTTTTGCTGTGTTCATGTAACTCTTATTACATCTTGTTATGTTTTACATGTTACAATTCCAGGGAATAGTTCGTTGTTTTGTCCATCTGTTATTTGAAATGGTCACAAACATGCTGACGTGACTTCAGTTCACCTTCTGTACTGAATTAGTGACAAATTCCTAGTGTTGCACAACACTCAGTGCAAAACTAGTTTTAAAAATCTGTGACAAATCTGATAACAGCCTGTGGTTATATTAGAAACTGCAGAGAGCACAGGACAGGGACATGTCCTTAGCCGCCTTCCAGTACCTGAAAGGAGCCTACAAGAAAGCTGGAGAGGGACTACTTGTAAAGGCTTGTGGTGATGGGACAAGGGGGAATGGGTATAAACTGGAGAAGGGCAGATTTAGACTAGACATTAGGAAGAATTTCTTCACCATGAGAGTGGTGAGACACTGGAACAGGTTGCTGAGGGAAGTTGTGGATGCCCCATCCCTGGAGATGTTTAAGGCCAGGTTGGATGGGGCCTTGGGCAGCCTGCTTTGTGTGATGTCCCTGCCCATGGCAGAGGGGGTGGAACTAGATGATCTGTAAGGTCCCTTCCAACTCTAACTATTCTGTGATTCTGTACCTTATTTTAAGCCACACAGTGGCAAACAGTAACACATCAGGCCCAGCGAGGGGTCCTGCACACTCTGTTTTGCCCAGGCTCTTTCTCTCTGTTAGTAGTTCTTCATGGCTTCACTCTTTAGAATAACTCAGTGAAAAATACTCGATTGTCTCAACTTGTATAGGCAAACTGAGCCCCTGTGTTCCTCTACAGCAGCAGGACACATTTCCTCTCTTCTCCTTCTCCCTCAAATGTTCACAAAGCATCAGTTTTATTAGGGATGCAGTATGAAAATGCACCAGCTTTTGGAATGAAGCCTCACATTTATCAAATGGTTGCCATTGATGTTCTGTTCTTTTTTGAGATGTTGAGGAGAAGACACCTCCTGTATTTCTGAGTTTACGGATACATGACTTCAAAAGAATTCTTTTTCCTCTTGCTTTTTACTGGCAGCAGCTTGAGTCCTCATGTGGTTTCAGCCCTCGTGGTTCTGTTATTTTTTTTCCTCTCTCCTGAGTTCTCTCTTACCAGCCAAATTGTGCCCGTGCTACTCGGTGCCCTCTGCCTCTTAGACCAGGCGGTCATGTACAGCTTGCCCTAGCTGGCAGGATTAGAGATGTCGTGGAGTGGCCAAAGCTTTGAGAAACACAGTCTTCACTCCTAAATCACTTAAGTTCAGTCAGCCATTAGAAATCTGCCTTATTAAACTGTCGAGGGAATCAACAGGTACATTCTGCTTGGTATGTCTGAGGGCACAGTCACGTTTATAAATGCACTGCTGCTTCATGAATAAAAATGTTTAATCCAGGTGTATTTATTGTCTTCTTAACAAGCACAGGTGCCTGTGGGGGCAGTTTGCCTTCCAGGGTCCTGAACAGCCAACAGTTTATAGGAATCTTTGCAGATTGTGACCAAGGCTAAGCCCTTGCTCAGTTACACATGATATTTAATTACCACCCTCTCTGTAGTAAGAGTTAAGGCAAGAATAGAAGTTTAACATCTGTCAGCTCTTTTAATGCCAGAGTTTTTATATTTCCAGTTTTTTTCTTTGGTTTATTCCCTTCTTCCTCGTTCTAGTGACGGAAACTCTTTTCTATGCAAAGCCAGTGTTTTTTCCATAGGCTCTTGTATGACACCCAGCTCTTTGGAGCAGTTCTACTGTTCTGTTGGTGCTTGCTGGAGGTTTGGAAAGGCGGCAAGGATCTTAGCACTGACTCAGCCAATTGAATTAATTGGGGAGCCCCAGAAAGGCTGTTAATGGCTCTATGAATAATTTCACTTTCTTGTAGTCTCAGATTTAAAATATTGGACCGATATTTTGTGCTCTGAGTTATGGCAGAAGTGTTTTTCATTTGTGAGTCCATCTGTCAGCAATCGGCTCCAAGCATTGGTGATGCTCTCCAAGGCAGGGAAGTATAACTTTTTTTACACAATTATTGCATAAGGCTTGGCATTGCTTAGCTAAAATATTATTTACAACAAATACAAGAAACCATTGTAATCTCAAGGTCTTGTACTTAAATTTATTAAGATAAATTGGTTTTATGAGTTGGACAAGTCTGATGGTGTTACTATCAGTCTAATTTCTCTAAACGCATTTTATAAAGGCTGGCGTGAGACCTTAAATAAACTGAACTATAGCTTTTCTGATTTTGATGGACAAACTCATTCTATGCTGTCCAATCATTCTTTAATGGTTTTGAGAGGGAGAAAATGATGATTAAACCAGGGTATTGAAAATTCTACTCACAAAATACTTTGTGAAAAAAAAAATGACAAATCTAGTGTAAAAAAATCTGCATAATCAGATAAAACTGTTTGGTGCTTCCTTCTTTCTCTAATTTATATTCACAAGAAAAAAATAGGATGAAATAGCAATGGGAGATCAGTTAAAGCTATCAGTACAACCAGTCTGGGAAAAGAAATGTGGTGCAGATGTGAGTGGATTGCTTTTCAGTTGTGAGTCAAAGGTAAGTCAAGTCATACATCTGGACTTGTAAACACTCAGTTAATCTTTTCGTTTCTAAAATACGTCTGCTGTAGATGATGCTGAATTCTTATTTTTCTGAATCGTTGTATCAATTTACTTGCTTCTAACCTAGCATGGAAACGGTGGGTGTGCTCTGGGGAGCCCCTGGCTGGTGTTCGCTGACCACAGTGCTCTAGATTGGACCTGGCATCATCATTTACCTCTGGTGCATGGCTGATCTGATTTGAGGACTGCAGTTACTTTGAATCATTTGTCATCTCTTTCCTCTGTTGGAATGTAATTTTTATCAGAATTCTTTTGAAGAATGCAGTTTGTTACCAAACTGAGACCTGTTCTCGTGTTTCCTGAGCACGACCCTTGTCACGTGCCTTGTATCCCAGAAATGCCGCTTGTGGCAAGAGGATGTTTCTAATGGACCTTTTTAAAAATACCATAGAACTTGTGTAGAGTTGGAGCTTTTGATTGCAGGTGTTCATAATTAGATTAATTTACAAAGTAGATCAAGCCAATGAAGGAGCTTATCAAATTAGCTAAGTAGAGCAATTAATCAGACAGACCATAACTGCTTGGTTTCCTTTCTTAATCATCATCTTGAGCAGTGTGTGGTGCTTTTCACCTTCCATTAAAGGCAGTGTTTAATGGGAACCGCATTTGGTGAGACAGTTTCCTTCTTATCTCCTTGTGACATGTGTGTCCTGGGCAGTGTCAGCGATGGCACCGAGCAGCCCCACCAACGCTGTGCTGCTCTCAGAAACCCACTGACATTCCCAGTGCACAGAGCAGTGTCCTGGAAGGGAAAAAAATGTACAGCATGTATAGCAGATACCTGGGACCTTTGGCTAAATTCCTGTTTCTAGATACTGCAGCCCTGCCTGGTGGTGTGCTTGCTTCTTCCGTCATCACCAGTGTGGTCCTTGTGGTTGTTCCAAGTGGCATGAGTTCCCATCACAGACAGTTCTCTGCACTCCGTAGCAAGTTAGGTATTGGTGTAGGCTGGGAGAAGGAGTTGGGTTTGGTTCTTGTTATTTAGATGGTTTTCTTTGGTGTGTCTGAACAAGGGCAAGATGCCAGGATATGACCAATAACTGAATCGATGCAGCTGAACACGGCCTCTGCATAGCTTGTGCCTGGAGAGAGCCCTGAGGTGCATGACCTGGGGAGGGTATTTTGCTATGACTAGGCTTGAATTAGTTGATTCTTTTATCACTTTGTTGAACCTAAGCTAAGTGCATGTGCTGTATTTTGCTGGTAAAATACAGTGTTTTTACCAAAAGATGTCAAGTTCTAAAACCGCTGATAAGACATGGTCTTACTTTATAAACCTTTATTACTGCTAATTAATTGCAAGCACCGGTTCTGGATTCGCAGTCTGGAGGGGGTTCCATGTATTGCACCACTTCCTGACAAACAAGCAGCATTTCTGAAGCATGAGGGTACAGCAGCTTCCATGTCTACGTGTGGGGAACCTGGATGACATGGTTTAATTATCTGGTAGAAGATGTCACTGAGAAATTCAGATGCAAGATCAAAAATATCTGTCTAAAAGGTGTCAGAGATCATTTATCTGCTGGTAAGATCAGTGTGTACTTAATTCTAGTCCAAGGCAACCCCAGAACTTGGAGCTGTGCCACACCAGGGGCAGCTTAGAGTTGGAACTAGCTTCTGGCAGGCTTTTAGTGGGGGAGATGAGAGCAGCACCAGGCTAGATGAGGCTGGTGTGTCAGTGGAGGCTTGGCTGCGCTGGCCAGTACAACGTGCCGGGGAACATGTGGCTCTGTCAGCTGCCCCTCTGCCTCCAGCGAAAGCACCAGTGTCTGCAGGTGTCACCTACCTTCACTGCTGAGAACCAACTGGTGTGCGCAAAACTGACTCGCAGAACAGGTAGCCCTTTTCCACATGGCTGAGTGCTCTGAAACTATTCAATTTCTCAAAGCCTTTCCCTGTGGACGTGCGAAGTAGCTCCTTGCCTGCTGTTCGGTAGGATGCTGTAGCTTTGGTGCAGTATGATCCTGCTCAGCAACCTGAAACAGCTACTTGCCGCCTTCATTTCTTTCCCAACAATGTAGTAAAATATTAAAAATATCACCTTGGAAAAAGACTTGAGAGCTGTAAGAACAGGGAGAGAAATCATATTATGCTACAATAGCACTTTATAATATATGCTGTTATATTTATTTAAATCTTTCCATTTAATTGATTCCCTGCCTATATTCCACTGCAGGCAATGTTGTTTTACCATTCCAAGTGGCAAAGCTGGAGAACAGGTCATGCAGTAATGGCAGTCAGTAGTCCTTTTCAGTCTCATTTCTGTGATATATAACCATTATTTATGATTTTGTTTAATCCTTATAAGGCTGATATAACTATGTATTTTCCCCTGGTTAAGTATCCTTAAACTCGCTTTCATAATAGCTTCTCTGTCACAAAAAGGATGTATTTTGTCCAGCATCCTTAATCAAGGTCATTGTTATTTTTGGTTTGGTAGTTGGGTTTATTTCTCCTCCATGGAGTACATTATTTTTCTCTGAGAACCTTGATGTCATGGATGAAAAGCTGTATTCAGTAAAAAGCAGAATAAAATCTCTTTTGTAATAGTCTGACGTTTATGGCACGAATACTTATATTTTTTAAAAAACTTACGTTTTTCTATCAAGTAAGAATATTTTTACATTTACTTAAACACTGCATCAATATTTCCAGAAAAATACTTCTTTTCCTCAAATTTCCTTTTTAATAAAACACAGCCTCTTTGAACTCCGCGGACCTCACCATCTGTTACTCAATTTTCACTCCGTAAAATTTTGCTGACATCTGTTTAATCAAAAATATTTTTATAGTCATGGAGAAATGTAGTTCAGACTTGGTATTATCCTGTTCCTGCACGCCAGCCAGAGAACGTGAAAATAATGGACATGAACCCAGGGGAAAGGAGAACGCGAAGATGGGGTGTGTCAGTGCCTAGGGCGCTGCTCGAAGCTGGACATGTACTCCTGTTGGAGTTCGTGGGGGCTGTAAGAGTCCCTGTGACAGAGCCACTGAGAATTATTAGTAAGATCTTACTTTTAGTCTGTTTTTTTAAAGGACATGAGGCATATGCAATCACTGCCTCTCTGTCAGTCTATTATTTGGTTGTCAGGCTTGATTAGGAAGTTTTCATCATGAGTTTGGTCTGACAGACCCTTCCCATCTCCCATATGGTATAAAAGAATTAACATGTTTTTCAGCAGCAATTTACAACATTTGATAACCAAATAATGACACATTTTTTCATTGTGCCTTTTAGTTTTCATCAATGTTTGTCAGTTAAATTGATTTATTAAGACATGATATGTTGTACCACGTATTCTAGCTCTTGGAGAAGTGGCAGCGTTGTGGCTTTGCTCTTGTGCATTTTCTCTGCAGCTCTTGGGCTGGCATATAGGCGGAATTTCTCTTCCAGAATGATTTAGCTGTTTACTGCAGATTTATGTTCTTTTGCGTACAAAGTGAATTGATGTTAACAACTGAGTAATAAATGTAGAATATTGTTATTTAATTGAATCTGCAGCAGAATATGCTGAATATTTTGAATTTAATGATGAAGAGCAATGCTTTTTAAATTTTTTATACAAATCCTGTTAGCTGCACATTTAGTATGTATGTATAATTAATCTGAAGTTGTTATATTGTATTTTAAAATAATATTTTCTTAACTTTCCTAAAGAAGAAAACAATTTTTTTTAAATTATGAGGTAGAAAAAAATCAATTTAAATTACTCATGACCATGGTTTTGTCATTGAATTCCCTAGTTCTTTATCCACAAAGACACTATTTATCTACTCATAAGTTTTCTTCATTCAGAGGGACTTACTAAGGTATGCTTGAAAGAAAACTATCTGGAAGCATTCTTTGGTTTATTTCTTCAATACTTCTGTGCTCAGCCTGTTGCCACTTTCAGGAGGCTCTTTGAACTGGTTTTGTAAAAGAAAACCAAAGGCAATATGCTGTCAAAACTGTTCCTTAACAGGAATGGATTTTCTTCCCTGACTCAAAGTTTAAAAACAAGTGAAAAATATCTTAGTTTGCACACTCCATGGATTAGTTACATACTGGTAGCAAATGCCTTCAGATAGGAGAAGGAGCAGTTGTTTCATGGTTAGTCTCCTGATTTTCAGAAAAACAGCTTCTACGCGTTTAACCTGTGGCCATATGGCTCATTTTGTGCGTTGTTCATTTTATTTAAGGCCATTTTTCTAATCTAAGTCACTTTTACAACCAAATTCTTTTTATTACAACTGTTTCCCTGATTTCCTCCAGTGCTGTAGATTCTCTTCATGAGTAGGGGAGGGAAAACCTGGCCACATTAAACCCCAAAGTGACCTCTTTCCTCTCGTGGCCGCTCCTACGCAGCTCAGCCGTGGGCGCTGATGGCTGAGGATTCACGGTGAAGCTGACACTCACCCGCAGTTGGTGTTTCTGCGTTCCCCCTCCCCTCAGTTCTGTTTGTGTTGTCGGGGCGCGCTGCTCAAGTGCTGTGGGCTGAACCACGGCGGGTGGCACGATGTTCATGCGTTAAGAAATTTGGAGAATAAAACTGTTCATCTGCATGAAGAAAATGTTTTAGAATTAGAATTCCATAGAACAGAATCAGGTGGTCTCCTCGGCCCCCTGGGCCCCTGCTGGCTCTGTTCAGCAGCTCTCGGCCGGCACCCCCAGGGCCTCCCCTCCCGGGCAGCTTTCCAGCCGCTCTTCCGCGGGGTTGGTGTGACCGGAGTGCAGGGCCTGGCCCTTCGCCTTATTGAATCTCATACAGTTGCCCTTGGGCCATGGATCCAGCCTGTCCAGGTGCTCTGCAGAGCCTCATCCCGTGGATTCAGCCGGTTTGGTCAGACATTTAGCAATGGCTTTAGTTTTCAGTTAGCAGATTTCCCCGAGCGATGGCCGACTGAATCTCTGTTGCGTTTGCTGTGTGAGTCTGTTGGCATTTGAAGGACCCTGTGAGAAACTAGGTAGTAAAAAGTGAAGAGAGAGTAAGGAAGGTAAATGAAAAGAAGAAATTAAAGAAAGTATTTTTGGCCCTAAGTTTGTCTAGTTATAAAATACAGATGTTTGCAGAATGTTGTCCATTTTTTTGTTTAACTTTCCACCACACCTTATTGTCAAATTTGACACAAATCCATGAATAGTTCTAAATACAAAATCTATTTTCAATTGAGTTAACTTTTACTGAAAAGTATTTCCAATTCTTGTGTTCCACAGTAAATTATAAAACTTTGTGTAAAAAGTGAAGTTTGAAATATATGCAAAAAATTTAAGTGCCCCTTTTCTTTATAAAGCTAATAGAAGGTAAAGTTAATGGAAAGTATTCACTTTACACTTGGATGTGGAAGAGAATGGGAACGGTTTTATTTTTTTCTATAAGTAGTAACTTCATGGGATTATAATGTCATATTTCTTGATAATACATAAGTGCTTTTACTCCTACATGTACTTTCACAAAATGTAAAGTTAGTGAGTCACATTCAAAGTACAAAGGCACCGGGAGTTTGAAAAATTATTTTACTTTATGCAGCAGAAACCATTATTTGATATCAAGTCTCAAAACTTTTAAATCATCAAAGTTACAAAAGTATTGCAATAATTATAGTAAATACTGTGAATAAGCTATTCAGTTGATATCTAAATATAGTTTCTGCAGAGAATTAATAGACGCTTCTGGTTTACATTTGTAAAATAATTTTAATTGGAAGCAATTAAATTAAATCCCATTACTGCAAAGTAAATTACTGCTTTCCAAAATGTTTTTAAATATACATGTATTCCATTTCTATGTGAAGGCCTACTGCAATTAAAGTTTGACTTGTTTATGTTCCATAGGAAGAGGTGGAAGTCAGACAAAGAAACCCAGCCACGTAGGTGGAGTTACCCACTTGCAGAATCACCAGACTTCTCTTGTTTGCAGCAGTTTCTTTTCTGTGAAGCATTTGGCACTGCCACTGCTCGAGCCAAGATGCAGAATTAAATGGACCACTGCCTGAGCTCTCTTTCTGAATTTATAATAATGTTTACGGTGTTAGTATTGTTTTGATGTATTTAATATTTCAGTTCAAGGAAGTGTCTGACCAAAAAGTGCTTCTATAAATTGATCCACAGGAAGGGTTTCTGCTGTAGTTTTATAACAGTGACTATGTTGATGTCCACATTAAATTCCTTCCTTTTAGACTAACATGGTAGCAGTGTTGTTTTGGCATAAATACTTAATGGTAGAGATAGTCTAAGGGCAAAGTATTCCCTGTAACACTTCTTTCTGAGTGCCTTATGAGCCAGCCATAAATAATAAAAAGCCAGTATTTTGTTCTGGAACAACATCCGTGCATAGGAACAATGAACATAAAATAGTCTTTGGGATAAGTGAAACTCGGTTTTATGATCAGAATGTTTTGAAGAAACTGAATTGCTTACCCAAAAGGCAGCGGATAGAAGGAGACACCTTTCTGCTGCCAGGAGTAATTATAGGGTGAAAATGTCTTTGCCAGTCAAAACCAGAGTAAGCCGGGCCACATGCCTTGGCCCGCACACTGATGGGTTTAAGAAGACGTTGCGCTGTGTCCCTTCCTTCTCCAGCTGCAGTGCCACCTCTCTGCGTGGGGACTGGCAAATGAGCTCGAGCAGAGCAGGCGGTGGTAGGAGCAATGGTACCAAGCAGTTGTTTCCACTTGTGGTTCAAGTGTTCGGGTCATTTAGAAAACAGGAATATGTTTTCATATGAAGATGTTTGTACTTTCTAATGGAATTATCACTGCAATCTCATCTTCTCACTTCTTAGGCATTAGATAAAATCAAGTGTATGTTCGTAATGAAAGTATTGCGTGCAGGCGCCTGCGTGTACCAGTAGCAGCATTCAGATCCAGGTGCTGGTGGCATTCACGTGGAAAATGTGTATTGCAAGTATGATTGCAAATATCATTCAACTGGCTTTGAAAAGAGATATTTGTAATAATCAACATGGTTTTCTTTTTTTGTTTACTTTTCCTTCCCCTTCCTCTTCCCCTAAAACCAAGAAAGAAAAGAAACAAAACCAAAAAGAAACAAATCGGGAGCTGTTTTGATTCTATTGAGTAAGGAACTTGTAATTTCCTAAAAATGAGGGCGAGATTTTTTCATCTGTTCCACTCTGTGTTCTCATAGTGGGTTACAGTACCTAGTCTTCTTGAATTCTATCCATATCATGTTGCTAAAATGAGGATCTCTAAACTCTCAGGAACTGTTTAGTTTATAACAGCTTTGAAAAGGTAGAACTATGTCCACTCTGTTTTTCTGAGGATAACCAGCCTGCTCCCCCTGGGAGCAGTGTGTACATAATGATGGTAGGTGAACAGGTACCTGGGTGTTCTTTTCCTTGTATCCCCTCCTGAATTTGCCTTAGCTGGACATAACTCAGATATATTTACACTCATCTCCATCTGCTATACGACGTAATTTACTGCTTACTACAAGATGACTTGAATTTACAATATTTGAGTGGAAAAATATTGTGTAAATGATGCTTAGTGATGCTTTCACTAAAATATTATTTCTGTTCTTCAAGCCTAATATGATGATTTTACATCTTTTATTAAATGCTGTGAGAGTTTTCATGCTTTCACTAGGCCATCACAAAAGTACAAATGAGAAATAGTGATGAAAACTGTGATGGCTTGGAATTAACTTTTATGCACATTATTTTATGTTGTGTTACGGCATAGCTTTGGTCCTAAGGATATGTAACTGCTAGAGTATGGAACACCTGACTGCACGTGGATGTCGTTCAGTGTAAGCACATCAGTCTAACAAGATGTTGCTTAACGTAAAACCTGCTCCCCAGTTTAAGAAATCGTAGTACTTCTACTCGGGCTATCCAGACCCTGGGAATTATCTTTTCCAGTTATGAGCTGCCACTGATATAAAGGATTTTTGAGTTGTGAAAGCTGCCGCTATCTCCTGGTATGCTCACCATCTATACAAGGATTTACTGACCAGCTGAAAACATGACATTTAATTAGTTATTGTTATAATTAGGCTATGACAAGCCAGACATATACTGCATTATATTTAGGTTTTGAAGTTGGTAACTAAAATAAGTAATATCCAGTACGTTCGTTGGCAGTAAATGCATTACTGTAACCTGGAGTCAGCAGGCAAACACGTATTTAAATACTAGGAACAATGGAAATGTTTGTCCAGTGTTGCAGTGGCTGGGAATGGGCAAAAATTGGCTGTTTCCTTCATCCCTTTTGCAGTGACATGCCCTTACTCAAGAAGATACGAGTGTAGATGACATTGCTACGGAAATAGCAGTGTGGCAGCCGGCTGTGCTTTCTCTCAGGTGCGTCACTGCCAGATGAAATACGTACCCACCTGCCTGGCAGAAAAGTACATTGCGAGGGCTCGGAGAAGCAGCCCCATCCAATGGGTGTGTTTATGGTTTGTGTTATGTTCTCCATTACTGGACATAAAAGGTCAGGAATGGGAAAGCGGTGGTGTTATACCACAGTGCTGATTAGTCTCCATTATTTAAGACAAGACAATTGTTATGAATTCGTGTCTGGCTCCTGCTCCAGCGATGAAGGATCACTGTGTGAGAGGTGAAAAGGCTTCTTACAAGAACTATATAAACAGCAGTTCCTAACCTCCTCTTTCACTCTATTTTCCTACTCTCGGGAATGGCCTGCGCCAAGCTGCATAAGAGAAAAGTTGTTCCATCTAGCTAACTTTTCTAGAAAGGACATGAAAAAGAGATTTTATTATGTGAACATGAATTGAAATGTCTTTCTAATATGATGTCCTTTGTGTCAGATATTTCATGTACGTGAGCGCCTTTTGATATTGTAGTGACATTTACTATATTTCAGACTATTATAAAATTTCATGCTTATTTTAGTCACTTGACAGTAACATTTTTTCATCTACCCGTAGCTGAAAAGTCTATTATATGGGATTTAAAAAAAAATTTTGGTTTTTTTTTTAATCTTTGTTAACAGGACATTTTCCATGGAAACTTACACTTAGTTTGCATCTCCAAGGATTAGGACAATTCTAAATTGATGACTTTTATTCTTATTACATTTCCTCTTGTCAGATTTAATTTGTATTATGTATGAAATATCAAGTGAAACTGAAAATTTCTAGATGTGTTCTAGGTATTATTTGCTGTTGCATTTGGTACGTGTTACATGATATGACATCAAGCAAGCTTTCTGTGTTCACTTGTCATAGTGTGAGGATCAGCTGATGAGAAAATGATGGTTGAACATCTCTGCAAAGGAACATTTCAGCAGCTTTTATATACTGTAATTTAATACCAACCTAATTACCTCTATTTTGACAACATTAGAATGAGCGCTGTAACATGGGAGATGGCAGACTAGTTAGTAAGACCTTGTTTTCAGTATTTAAGTTTTCCTTTCCTATTGGTTGATTGCGTTTCCTCAAGCCGCGGGTGACATGTCCTCTGCTGGGGTGTGCCGTGCTGTCGCTCGCGTTAACCTCCAGCTCCCTCCCGGGGCTCTCAGTGTTCAGGTTTGTTTAATCACAAATGAAATGTAATCTGTGCAAGAAACAGTAGGTCCTTTTTGGATCAAATGAAAATACTTCAAGTTTTTCTCATTTCTTGATACAGAATGATTCTGTAGGGATCCTCTTGGTATCGCTGCTCGCACTCGATCATCAGGAGCTGTCGCAGTGCTGCAGCCTAAACAGATCAGTTACCTTGAGCTGAAGGTGGTTTTGAAAGAGGAGAAATAGTTGTATGTGCCTGTTCTGCTATTTAACAGTCGAGTGTGGAATATCTTCAGGTTTAGGGCTTGTTTTTAATGGCCAAGAGTCCATTTACTTAAAAGTCCCCAGGAAGCCGCAAGGGCAGTGAGCAGTCCTGCTGCGCCACTGCTTGGCTTTCACAGCGAAGGTCAGACCTGTTGGCCTCCCTTCCAGCGGAGTGGAGCACAGGGCTTGGGACCAGGCTGCTCGCTGACACTCGTCGGGCTGGGCTGCCCTGGACACAGAAGGCTGACGGCACAAAGAGGCAAAGTAGTTTTTGTGTTTGCAGAGGTTTCTCCTGGTAATTCAGCTAAGGACTCCTCTCGGTTCTTCATTAACAGGCTTGTCCGTAATCAGCTCACCAGGTGCCAGGGGAACTTGGCTGTGCTTGGGAACTTGGCTGGGGAACTTCCAGCCACTCGCAAATCATTGTAACCAACTGGCATGTTCACTGCGATTAGAATTCAGGGTCTTCTGAAGGAGCTGGAGGAAATCTGTGATGAGAGGACAGCCTGCCCTATGGGGAGCACCCATTCTGAGACTCATCTTTTGTCATTTTAAGACCAGTCCAGAAGCCTTTGACTGTTTTCATCACTCTGCCATGTGCAGTAGTTCTCAGGTGAAGATCCTGTGGACTAAGGGTTCTCATCATTTACCTTGGATGTTCTCTATTGCTTTCTTTTAGACTTCAGACAGGAGATGAGCATTTAAGGAAAAATAACTTGAGGAAGACAGAGGACAAACTTCTAAGTGACCTCGTACTGTTTGTATCAAGTCACATATAAGGCTGTTCAGAAACATTTAGGGAAATGAGATAAACTGGTTTAAATTTCCTTTGTGATGATACTGTGGGTGAGTTCATGAGGATGGTACTGAATTTAATTCTGAACATCATTGGTCACAAACACACGTTATAGACTAGTATTTGCTTAATTTTATATCTGCAATTATTGCCAATTTAATGTGTTACACTGTTTGTAGGCAGATACTTCTTCTTTATTTGTTCAGCCAGTGCTTGTCTCAATTGATGGTCTAATGCAGCAATTCCAAGAGAAAATGGTGCTCGACGCGCATGGCAGAGATCTTCCTTTAGTGCAGTTTCTTTTATGTTCACATTGTGGGGAGAAAAAGGAATCAAATATTCTCCTCTGAACTTGACACTGAAGGATGCGGCTCACGTTCCATTTCCTTTATTTCATCCAGAGCCATGTGAAGGTCCACAGAGGCTGAAGTCAGATTCCTGAAGGGAGAAGGGGCACTCGGTTATCTGGCAATATCCTGCCCTCCGTGATACATTCTGTTATGATCTACAGCTGGGGTTTGGTTTGTGTGGCTCTGGGAACATGGGAACGTGTGTGTTTGTGTTCTGTTTTTCTGTGAGCACCCAGTATTTGTCCAGAAAATATACATGGAAGCATTAATACTTTCATTAAACCTTTATCTTTGATTTTTTCAGGGTTTTTAATATGTGTGTGTGTATATATGTCCTGACAATTCTTACCCTAAAGAGCCTGGTTATCTTCACACCTCTGTTTAAGAATCAGTTGTGCAATTCTGTGCCTACCCTGTGAAAGGCAAACCTCCTTAGAAACATTCTCACCCTGATTCCCATCCTAGTCTATGGATGGTGACCTCTTTTCTTTTAGACAGAAGACAAACGGAGGCTTTTTACTTGAAGGAAAATGCATACAATGATTTTTTTAATGTCTGCATTTTCTCAGCTGGCTCCTGAAATTTGAACAAAAGGAAATTATTCCATTCCCTTCCATCTCTTAGAGGACAACTCCAATGTAACTCATTTGCATGAGTTGGAAGTCTGGATAGCCCTAACATTATTATCAGATCTCAAACCTCATTAGTGTCAGTGTCTTGATGAAGAAGCAGAGTTTACTGTTTATATTAAGACATGCCTGCGATATTTCTCTTTAGTGCAATCTTTCCAGTCTGGTGGTAACTGAGAAGGTGAGAACCACATGGAGTTTCCAAGAAGAGCTATGTACTAGAGCTGAGGACCTCAGAGTGTTTTTCACTAAACACAAGAAGGTGAATTATTTCCTTTGTAGGTGCTGCATACCTACTAGAGGATCAGTCAGGCTGCTTGGTCTAGAGACTCTAAAATCAGTATTGTGCAAACACCATTCCCTCTTACATCAGGTGCTGACAGTTCGAGCAGGACTTGCAGTGTCAGCACTGTGTGAATGTCAGCACCGAGGCAGCAAACCAGCCCACTCCTGCTTGCTGAATTCAATGTATCAGTGACAGAACTTCCAAAGTCTTTATCCACTTATATATAACCACTCAAAAAAGGGCATAGATACATGCAGATATAAAGGTGGTGTGATTTGTCATCTACAAAATTATGCCAAATTATGCTAAAAACATTTTAGCACATTTTCCTTTGCAGCACGAAGTCAACTTGTTGAATTTGGGCTTTGGGTTTTTTTCCCCTTGAGCACTGCAACTATCACAGTTCAAAGATGCTTAGTTCAACCTCTTTTCTTGTTTCTGTTTTAACACCACTGGTAATAACTATTCTCATGTG
The DNA here is from genome assembly GCA_033459285.1 of Clamator glandarius. Taxonomy (NCBI): domain Eukaryota; kingdom Metazoa; phylum Chordata; class Aves; order Cuculiformes; family Cuculidae; genus Clamator; species Clamator glandarius. Next base: position 634,592 of record JAUNZM010000711.1, on the reverse strand, counting down.
CCCATGGCACTCGTAATTTGTTATGAAATGTTTTTTTCTTTTGACCATATGACTTAAGGCTAGTGATATTTTTACTGAATCATCACAACTCCAAGAAAATGATGGCTCTCAATGGCAAAACACAAACTGTTATCTGCATCAGAAAGCCTGCTCAGCATGCATCACAGGGCTGTGCTTGCTTTGCTGCTGCAGAATTCCCTACTGCTTTGCCGTTGGTGCCTCGGAGTTAGTGAAACCCTGACTGCTTGGGGAAGAAATTAATCCAGATAGGAATTTAGGATTAAGGATTAGTTCAAATGTTTTTCGGTTTTTAGAGTATGAGGAAGCTTTTTTGATGATAGAACTCTGTGTTAGACTTCTGGAGAACCTCATTTCTTCCACTGCTGTGATGTCAGACCTTATGGGCAGTCAGGCAAAGGGGCGAGGAGAAACAAGTGCAGCAGGAGAGCAGAGGGGAGAGGAGGCTGGCAGAGCTCAGCTCAGGGATTCAGAACGTGGGCAGCACCAGGAAAAGGCTTCGGTCCTTTGTGTCCAATACTTCCCCTCTCCACCCTCACTTTCTGAGGAGAGGGGACAGTTGCTGATTTGTAATTTTTTTTTAATAAAGAATCCTGCAGAGATTTGTGGGATCTCACCGCTGAGGGTTTTTTTTGTTATTCCTCCCCTTGGTGCTAGGCGTAAACTATTCTCCTTTCTATCTTCAGCTCCCCATCTGTTAGCAGAAAGTGATGAGTCCGAAGAAAACTGCTTTGGAAAGTAGGGTAGCTTCCTTCACAGTGAGGAGCTGTGAAAGCTTGACAAGTTCATTATAACCATTTGACTTCTTTGTCCTCATTGCTAATTATCAGAAAATGTCTTGGTTTTACCTTGTGCAAAATACGTGTCTAGCTAGAAAGAATAAATTAATTTAATTTCCTTTTCTGGGCTCATAATAAATGCAGTTTGTTGAGATTTCTGTTGCATATGCATGATTTCTTGCTGAGTTTCCAGAGAGAAAAGAATCTCATAAAGAGAAATGTTGCGAGGTGATTCATTCCCGAAACCTAGATTCCCTTCCCGAATTAGTCTGTGTGTCTGAGCGGGCGTAGGAGAGGGGAAAATGCAAAGGGAGAAGATGAAATGGCTGAGGAGGAGCTGCGAGGAGCTGGCAGCTGCTACCCTCAGAAACATCCACATCAGATCTGGTGTGCACTGTCGCATTCATCCTCATTTTCCTCACATGAGTAATTCCTGAGTCCCTGGGCCAGCAGTGGTCACTTTGGCAGGCAGGTAGGGACAGAAGGACACTGAGTGCCTGCCAGCAGTCAAAGTAGATGACGGTGATGAGGGAAAATAGCCCTAAGAAAAGGCTGCTGATCCCTGCTGAATACCAAAAAGCTGCTCGGGCAGACGATCTTGAGGAGTGTCACCGCTCTTGGTAGAAACCTCGCTTCTAATCCTGCATGTTATTAGACAGCAGAGGAGCGAGCGAGGCAACCTTAGCTGAGCTAGTCACAGAGCTGTTGGTCTTGAGTTACTCCTGCTCTCAGGTGTATAACCACTCTACATCCTTAGTTTATGTTTCCTTAGGACTAGTTTCTTCTCAAGCTCTTGCCATTGCTGGCATTCTTCTCTGGCTGAGCTATAACTTATTTTTACTTAAATGATTTGAACTGTTGTTGCTGTTGCAGTAGTCTGGAGCACTTTGTATCCGACAGATCAAGTGCCATGAAGGATCTATACCTTCTCTAACAATTATACGCTAACCTTGATAATACTGGAAATCAGAATTGTGCTTATTTTTGCATTGAAAGCTTGGATCTTATGTTGTGATCCCATGTATCTCTTCTTATTCAGGATTTTCTGTTACACTGTACATGGTCACTGGAGTACGCACCAGCCTTTCATTGGAAAAGCTCGTGGTATATTCACCCACTGTACAGGCTGGGAGTGCGTGGGCTCTGATTGTCCTTTATTGTGTTTTTCATAATTTAGTTGCATCTTCATCACCTGCATCCCAGAACTGACTCGCGGCAACCCGGTGTGCCACTTACATAAGCTTTATTTTTATGACATGAAATTAGACTTCCTGCCCAGAGATAAATCATGGATGCACTCTGACCTGCCTACGTTTCTATTATCTGGGTCTGTATAATCATTGTCTAATAGTAGTAAATAAAAAAGAAAATAATTGCTGAGAATATTTGCTCAGTGAGCAGGGAAATCCCTTTTGACAGCTGGAACATGCATTGAACCTTAAGGCACACAACAAAAAGTGATGAATATCTCTAGAGGGGCTTTTCCTTTCTTCCCAGCCCTTTAAGGGAGATCGAGGAGGGAAAACACTAAGGAAGAATACAATTAGCTGGCAAGATACTTTATGTTGCCTAAAGTGCACATAAGATTTACTCAGAAACAAATAATTAGTTTGATTATATTAATAGAAGTCCAGGCATGGAAGAGATAATTAATCCATACAGTGGCCAAAAGTAATTCCTGTGCCCATGAACTTGAGCGGAGATGGTTTCCTTTTCCATAAAAGATCAGTGAGTTACTGTTTTATTCTGTAACTCTATTTTACTTACAAGGTTCTAAATTAGGAGACCTGCAGGGTAAAAATCCCATTTTCAGCGGTCGTTTTTTCCTTTGTTCCTTCCCTCTTCCTGCCCCCTCCTGCTTCCCTAACTGCAGCTCCTGTCCTAGCCAGGTAGGCTGGCCAAAATAGCTCCTGCCATCTGGAGCAGCCACTGGGAACCTCACGGTGACTTCCTCTCTGTTGAAATGTCAGCTTGAATCTTCTCTCCCTCGCTTGCTGCTCCTTACTTTCCTTTTCATTTTGTTATTCATTATTCAACAAGGTGACTGTTGTGTTTGTGTTGATGTACAGTGCGCATGAAAAATGCTGTGACGAGAGAGCTCTATGTTCTTTCTCCTCTGCCTTCCCCATTATCCTGATCCCCATCAGGGTCTGGCTGCTACTGATAAGTCATCTCTCCTGTGAGAATTATCTAGCAGGAGGTATTGCAATTACGTTTAGATTCAACATGAGTGCAGGAGCTGTCTAAATTTTGTTTTAAAAGATATAAAGAAAAAAAACTTCGGACAAGCTATTATTTTTCAATTAGGATGAGGTTTTCCCTATCATTTTTAACACATTTGTGCATTTTCATATGTGTAGTAAATTGCTGAGTTTTGTGATAAGCAAACTAAGCGTTGCATTTTGTCCACAAAGGTTATTGCTGCCAGAGGGCCACTAGACGGGCACGTCCACATGGTTCTGTGTTAAGCTGCACTTGTAGGGTTGTTTGGGATTGGGCTGTGGGACCTTGATGATGAAAAGTCAGGAGCTTATTAAAAATAATTCTTGCATCAAATTAGTTTAACGATGATTTTAAGACACTCTTCTGATTAATCGTATGACTGTTTTAAGATGTTCGAGTGGATGTTGGGGTTAGAAGAGAGGCTGTAGATGGTAGCAGCAGATGACACAAGGCCATTGGCATTTGCCTGTGCAGAGTATGAGCAGGAAAGTCTGTCAGCCTCTCCACGGCTCTGCCAACAGCACCCGGTCCTTGGTTACTTGTGGACAGCAGTGTTGTAGAGGACTGAAATGTTTAATTAGTTTATTTGACTGAAGAGCAAGATGTTTTAACTAGACCCTGGTTTCTCAAAGCATTTGTGTAGCCTCTAAGTTAGAAATGAATAATACACAACGTGTGCTTTAGAGGTGCTCGTCGTATTGAAAATTGGGAAGTGAGTGTGATGTCTGATATTGCTTTCAGATATCTGTCCTGTCTTTTTAAGTTGTCTTCCCCTTGGTGATGTCCCCACAACACGTGCAGTGCCGCAGGCTGCAGCACCAGCCGTCTGCCATTTCCAGAGAAGGATTTTTAGGATCCCATGTATCTGTTGTTTACAAAGAGCTATTTCCATTGCTGGCTTGCACTACACTACACACACTACACTTGATCTTAGCCAAAAGGCCGAGAAGCTCTCTTATGTGAAATCAGTCTTTTCTGGGTCAAACCTTTCTTATTGGTATGGAATTAGGGACAACAAAAGACGATGGGAGGAGGTTGCTAGTGAACAGCATTTTGGTTTCCATGGCCACTTTTGTTGTTGAGGTGTTCCCGCTCAGGAAGGGAGCTTCCCAGAGATGGGTACGTCTCTGTTCCCCCTGGGATCTGAATGGCTGAGGTTTGTCCACGTGCCTTCAGCAGTGAAGACTTTATTCATGGCCTTCCTATATGTTCTTCTCAGTCTGACAACTCACCGTCACAACTTAGTCCATAAAGAAATGGGGTTGCTTAAAGAATTAGAGATGAGACCTTGAGCTGCTTTTGGAATTGCCTGCGAGAGACTGGATATACAGCTGCTGTGTGACAGCGATGTAGAAGAGAGCAGGTTGTCACAGCTGGTGCCAACTTGAGCTAGTGTATCATCTTCACCCTGTATGTCAGCTCCACTGGAATAATAACCACAGCAGTCTGTGCCCAGAAAGCTGGCCAAGGAGCTGCAGTTTCCCAGGAAGCTGGAAGTGAAAGGAGGAGGAAGAAATGGAAAACTGTGACTGGTGTTGCTATAGCAAATGGCTGTTTCATGTGCCTCTTGAAAGCCACTTCATCTGCGAGCCACTTCATCTGGGTATCTTGATGCTGTGACTGTGGATCACACTGGGCACAGCGTTTGCCGGTGCCTGTTGGGGGAATGCAGGAGCCCTTGCTGCTTTCAGTGCCCTGGTGCGGGGCCAGTAGCTCCGGGAGCTGGGCTGAGGCTTTTCAGTGCTTGCCTGCGTGACAGTCCTTCAGACCATCACTGCAAACCCAGGAAGGGCTGCGAGAGATGCTTTTGCCTAATTCTGCGCCAAGTGGCTGCCTTTGGGGGTGTCAGAGCTATAAGCTACACTGGTCACCACAGAAATCTTTTAGTTTTAGGGGTAGCATTTAGATGTTTTTCCTCCTGGACGAAGGCTCAGGAGGTTATTTTTTCATTTGCTTCACTATTAGATTTCTTTGCCCCATTTCTTGAGAAATTAACCTTTGAGGAATTAAACAGATAAGGAAATCCTGCAGGGTATGGAAGCTGCTTTTTAATTTTAGGTGCTGATTTTAAAGGAGGAAGCATTTGGGCAGCTATCATTCCTTGTACAGAAACTCTTTTAAGCACTGGAAATCTGTAACAGTCTTTGTGTTTGAGGCAAATAAAATATGCCTTTTTTTTTCCTGTGAGCCAGGTTAAATTAATTGGAAAGAAATGAACCTGTTCTTTCTGACTTATCCTTTTTGGCTTCAGAAGGCTGTTTTGAAGATTGATGATTCTGAGCAGGAAATAGGATGGCGTTTTGCATGAAATATCTAAATTATTATTGGTGATGGCAATACCCAAGTCAAGGTGATGAGCTTTGTGTAGGGCTATCATTTAGCAATCTGCAGCAGCTGACTGAGTAGGTTTTGCTTTATTGGTGTCTTTGGGTAGGAGTCTGAGGGAAAAAAGATTGCAGAGTTGCCTCGTGCCGAGCAGATGGCAATGGCTGTAAGGAAGCAGGAGACCAGAAGGCTTCGTACAGTGCCCGTTAAAATACTTATGTATCAGATTTATTCACAGCCTGCTTCTGGGGTGGATGTGCGCAGGATGTGCTGCTCTAAACTCTGACAGTAACAAAGGCTCTGTAGGATGGACTCTGGTGACTCCATCGCCTGCCCTTGGGAGAACAGGTGCATGGCTGGCGTGGCTCTTGGGGAGCGTGCTCTGCAGGGCAGGGCTGTGGAGGTGAGGCATTTCCAGGCATCAGATGCTTCCTGCAATCCACAGGACAAAGGCAGTCAGGTGGGGTTCCCTCCTGAGAGTGTCCCTTCCAGTTACTGACTGAAGCGGGAGGAAGACCAGCAGTTTGAAACGGGTGCCGGTTCATTCTCACCCATGCAGGGCGGATGCAGTTGCGCTGCTGCCATTATTGGGTCTAAATAAAAGCAGAAAGCATTGCGTTTGTTATTTTCAAATTGGAAAGCAAAGAGTGAAGATTTAATGTTGTTTAATACTAAACAGAGTATTGTTTTCTATGGTGGGACTGCAGTTATCAACAAACCCTTGGAAGGCTGAGAAGAGCTGCCCCTCCCAAGCGTGGTGCAGCGTATTTTGATGGGCCAGGGTGGTTTTTTAAAGGATTAGGTATGTCTAGTCCCATCTGTTTCCCAGGAACTAATGTGTTATGTTAGTTTCATACTTTTGCTTTTGATCTCTGTAAATAAGAAAAAATATTCTGGCAATCCCATTTCCTTGTGGTAGATGACAGTGCTGAAAGTCTGGTCTTCTACCATTGAACACTGGCTGTGCGGGTTCATGCATCTGCTTTTCCTCCTCAAGTGGTTTCTCTCTTTTACTTTAAATAAGTAGGCTCCTTACTTGACAAAGACTAGTCTCACTCAAACCTGAGGAGTGTAGGTGTGCCATTGTGCTTCCTCTGATTCCCAGCTGCAAGAACATACTCATCTTTTGAGCCATTGTGATATTTTCCCACCTGCTCTTTCCTTCGATTGCTGTAAATTCCAGAATTACACTGTATGAGGTAGGGAGAGCAGCCCAGGGCAGGTCATTAACAGCAGCACGTGCACGTGGTTTTGATGTTACCTGACAAAGCACTGAAGTACCGTTTAAGTCCCGTGAGCTTCTAAGATGCCTTCTGCCAAGTGATGATGCCTCAAAAGTGCCACACGTAAGGGCAGCTGAGGGCTCAGGAGGACTTCAGTATTTCTATATGTATTTGAATTTTGTTCCTTCCAGCTTCAGTTTTTGCAGTGCCTAAATCAAAATAGCCCCATTATAAATTTACAGTCAGTTTGGTAATAAAACAACTTAATGGTATTGTATAAACATGTTTCTTCCAAGGAGATTTGTTTTGAGTGAAACCATATGCACATGTTAATGGGAAATACTTGACACGCTTCTGCTTTTCTGCCATCTTTTGTATTTGTTTTCGATAGTTATTAATAGCATCCTTCTGAAACTTCGGTGTGAAGAGAATACACAGCAGATTTTTTTTAATGCCGTAATAAGAGAACAATTTTAAATGTCTTGGATGTGATTCCAAACAGAGCTGAAAGAGAGTGAAATAATGTGTAGTCCCTGTGTGAGTACATAGCTGTAATTACACTTGGGGACTTTGCTGATGTTACAGAAACCACTAAAGCAAAACCCCATCAATAGATAAATTCTCGGTCTATTTTCAGTATAAATCAATCTGTAGGGAGTCTTCCCTGTGGAGCTGCTTCTTTGGAACTTGATATATAGTGATCTTGCTTTGAGTTCCGCACCCGTTCCTTGGAGTGGCTGCAGCCCTGGGTTGGACTGCTTTCCACCTCACCCCTCCAGTAACACGGCTGCGTTACCTGGGTGGTACCTTTGGGGCATTACAATTGTTGAGTCCTGACAGGTGTGGACTCTGCTCCCTCCCAACACAGCGCTGTGTCTGTGTGTGCTGTAAATCATGCCTCTGTAGAAGATGTGCTTGGCAAGCAGTGCTCGCTGGTGCTCGGTGTCTCACACCGCAGTCGCCTTGGGAATTGGGTGTGGATGATTGTTTGGCTGTCAGCAGTGGCTGTCCACTTGACTACAAAAATATAGCTTCGCTGTCAAGAGGTTTCCACTCAGCTAAGAGGCAGTGGCGCTTACACAGGGACGACTGTGTTCTGCTGTTCGAGGCTGCTGCCGAGGCTTCTGTGTTCACAGACACGAGGGTCGTTGGCCCAGGTCAGGCCAGGTGTCCACCAACATCCCCAAACCTGGCTCCCATGTGGCAATGATGAGCTCAGAGATCACCCAGTTGAGTAACAACATCAGAAATGTCTGCCTTTCCTGGTTACGGGGGATTCCATGGAGTCCTGGTCACAGCTCAGCTCCCAGAGGGCTCTGCTGGCACCCTGCTGCAGGTGGGGGATGCAGCGTTCCTCCTGCTCTGCTTCCCAGCTCCTAACCAGCTGTATCCTAAAAGCTCAGGTTGCCTGTAGGGTCTCTGGGCGACTTCATTTTCATAGGACTCCCTTCATGAAAGGTGTTCTGGAAAGCTTACTAATACCTACTAGATTTATGCTATCGAGATGCATTACTCCATCTGACTGTCCTCGTGCATGTGCCTGCAGCAGGTCTGTGCAGTTGCCTTCACAGAACAGGGGAACTGATGTTCCTTCCTGAAATAGGATGTTTATCTAGGTGTTTATTTATAGATTTTAATAATTTCTGCTCACGTTCATGATCAGGGTGCCAGGGTTACCGGTTAGCATTACTCAGGTATCCACTGTAATGTTAAAAACTGAAAATACCCACCTCGCCCCAGCTGGGCTGCTCCGGTCTGAGTGCATGGGAAGGGGCTTTTCTTTGCCCATCAGCCAGCAGGTGCTGCTTGGGAACTGCAGCTTGGGTCAGGCTCAGCTTACTCTGCCTGTTATATGCAAACCTATTTTGATAAAATCGTTACTGAAGCCAAAAATGTGGCTGAAGCTTTAAGGTATCATTAGTCTTGTTGAGGCTCAATCTATTGGATCTTATGCTCTTGATACCTAACAGATTTTTTTCCCACATCCTCCTCCTCTGTTTCTTTGTCATCCTGCTTTTACATGCAATATTCCTTTCTTTCTTATTTTTTAACCACATTTTTGCCCAGCTGGAGAGTGTTACGTGTTCCTTGCTGTCAGGTTCTATTGCCCAGGGATTTCAACAGCCCAGTCGGTCCATGGGAAGCTCTGTTTTCCATCATGAAGGATAGGTGGCACTCTTGTTATTCCTGTGTTGTTCCCTAAGATAAATTAGGTGTATGTACTCTCTCAGTCAGATTTCTTTTTATAGATTAAGTGCTTTAGAGAGCGTTCTTGAACATTGAAGAGGTTTTCATTTTTATTTCTTTAACATATGACCACATACTTAACTTGTCTGAGTGTGGGGCTGGTTCACGGTACTCTCTAGGAAAAGAAAATGTTATCTTTAAGAAGACCTCACAAGGAAGTGCTCAGCCAGATGGCATCGGCTCCTTTTGCATAGATAATTTTTGAGTTTATGTATTTTCTTACATTTCATTAGAAGAAAGCCAACAAATCTTTTAATGTCCTTTTAACTCCAGTTATTAATACCTTTATCCATAGTACTTTCTTGTTAGTTCTGTGTTGAGTATAGAGTTCAGCTGGCATGACAGTCCCAGCACCCTTGAAGGGAAGGAAGTGGCACGTTAGCAACTGCTAAACAGCCGATCACTGTCCCTAGTTTTATGAATTGGTTGTAGAATTATGTAGGGTTGTGAGCTAGAGAGTTTTCTTTTATACTGTAAAAGTCCTGAAATATTGAAAACTGCATGCTGTATAAGGTAGGATGTTTTGGATGGTTTCTGTAACTTGTTCCAGCTCTACAGAATGCGTTCTCCTTCTCTTACCGAGCACACAGCTAGGACATGGTTACACAGAGGCCTTTCAACTGTGATGCATGATGACTTCAAATCATATCCTTTTCATTATTACTTCTGGCTGACAGCTTCGTATGGTCAAGGCAAAGTGACTTGGTGACCTCAGTCTGGTTGCTCTTGATCCATCTGTCAATCCATTGATTCTGTTATAGCTCTTTTATCCAAGAGTCTCTTCCATATGAGTAACTCTTCACAGACTTAACTTGTCAGACTTAACTTCACGGAGCGTCCCGGTTGAAGTCTTTTTGGTGGAGCCATTCTCAAGCCCTGAGTGTCCTGCAAGGCTTCTTTTGCCATGCAGTTCAACTGGAAAATAAAACAGGTAATGTGGAGGAAAGTGTGGATAAGAAAGGAGAAGCTCATTATAGACAAGAAATACATTGGTGTGATTTTCATCGAACATCCAGTAATAGGTGTGACCACTTCGTCACGCATAACGTGCACCAGGCTCTTCAATGTGTTTCTTCAGCGCTATCATTTTCACGAAGCCCCGGAGGCTGAACCATGGCTGGGACACTGCCTTACAGTATAAACTTAGTTGAAAGAAAACCACTTCTTGGAAGAGTTCCCAATCTAATTTAGATTTTAGACATCTTCACCTGAAAATATTTAATTGGAATATATGCAGTTGGAAAAGAGTGCTTGATTTGAATTCTGATGGTGATTGCATTCTGCAATTAAAAATGGATTGGAAAGTTATTTTGTTTTAATGGGTGAAGAAACATTTTATAACTTGGCAGTTTATGTTACAGTTTATATTTTTGGTGGCCTGTGTAATACAGGCTCTTGTATTACTCATCCCTTCCTTTCTCTCCTGCAGAGGGCAGTTTGGTTTTGTTTTCTGTTTTTTTCTCTTTTCCTAACAATACCCTGAAGTGTTTGAATGAAGAGTCCCAAATAAAAACCTATTTTGGGGCAGGAAGTATCTGTGATGACTTGGTTAACATATAATTTTATTTCCTAATGCCAGATCAGCTTTCGAGCTATTAGATGCCATTAAGGCAAAGTGTTCTGTATGTTTGATATAAAATGCAGGTCCCAAATGGTTGTGGTTTTTGAAGTGGCTTTTGAAGTTCACACTTTTTTGCCCAACTGTGGGAGTATCAGCATCTTTCAGAGATTCCAACTTTGGTTCTTATTTAGGCTTGACATTTAATGTGCTTGTCATTCTGATTATTTTACACCCACCTAATTTCTTCGAGCTTGAGGGATAATGACAATACTTTAAGCAGTTGTGAAGGGTTGCTGTATGTTATTAAGGAGGTACCACACTACAAGTGGAAAGAAAAAGTCCTTAAGCTAGTTCTAGAATCATTTGATTTGTCTTGCATTATCTCAGGTTCGGCTATGCGGCTCCATTATCTGGTTTGTTGCCAGGAAGATAAAACCTTCCTAATGTTTGATGTCCTTTTATTTACCACTATGTTTGTCTGTGTGTATGTAGATGTATAAAAAATACATAATGCTGGACTGCGTGCTTAAATTGTGTCCTTTATGACTTGGGGGGTGTGTCACTACGGTGATAGGTTTCTGAATAGTTACTTGGGGCTTACATTTTCCCTGAACTTTAATTAAAATGACAGTTTTTGATATCTAGAACATATTTTGTCCATTAAACCGAGCTCGTGTACCTAGCGCACAGTTACTCCTGGTATGGTGGATCTGGCAGGCATGCCCTGCCTTGCAGGACTGCTGCCCATGAGTGCTGTCTACCTTCTTGAGCATCTCTTATGAAACATGTCAGAATGTCTTTTATTCATGATGACACCATCACACTGAACTTCAGAGCACTCAGTTATTCACTTCCAGGTTCTTCTGTCACGCAAGACACAGCTGGGGAGTCTTTCTCCCCAGCCCCCTTCCTCCCTCTGGCAGACACGCAGATGAGAGGCCAGAGGGCTACAGCAGTGATGAGTGACGAGAGTGACTGTTGGGACTGAGACTCGTAGCGCTGGGCTAATAATATAGATCTTTGGTCACAGAGTTAGAACTTCTAAATCACGTTATTTCACTGCAGAATGGTCTGTAACCATTTATGATGCTGGATGTTTGCTCTTGCACCTGTTCCTCCTGTGTGGTATCCTTTAGATCCATCCTCATTTGTTCTATTAATTTACTTAATTCTCTGGGGTTTGTCAACTCTAATTATCTTTCTTCCAGTTTTGAAATCAAGATTGATGAACCAACACGAGAAGACCCAGCTGGGTATGTGACTTGGAGCCCTGTTGATGAAGCAGTCATTTGTTTTCAGAAGACGATAGCACGGTATGTTGTTTTTTCTTTTTCTCCCCGAAATTACAAATCCACTTTTGAAACTTAATAGAAATCCTAGAAAATGGAAATGGAAAAATCCTGAGGAATTCAGCTCTTACTGATCAACAAGATAATAATTTTTGGATTAGCAACACCAGCCAAGGAAACAAAAATACATTGTTCACTTTGCCATGCCACCAGTCAGAGATTTCTGCCACCTAAAAATGCTATTTGCTCTTCTCATCACTGAGGGAGACCTTACCCTAATTCAAAGACCGATCTGCTTTCTCTGACTGTATGTAAGTGTGACAAATGTGTGGTTTGGACTGCGTCCATGCTGGCTTCTGTCATGGCCCATGCCGAAACACAAATAATTTTTTTTTTTTTATCATGAGCTTTATTGTATAAACTAAAACTTAATAAAATTAAATTCTTAGGTCCTGGTCAAGTGCTGACATACGTGTCATCATGCTCTGTGTACTGTGAATCTCATCCTTGTCTGGTTCTGAAAATGCTCTGTCTAAAAAGCGAGGAGACCTTTTCATTTCTGTAATTAGATGGTGGGATGTCTTAATTGTTAAGTTTTGGAAGCAATAAATTTTGCATGATGATCCACTTAGACCAGCGGGAATGTAAGTGACGCTTTTGGGCATAGGGCAGCACCAGATTATTTGAAGCATTTCTTTTGGCAAAATGGCACTAGGAGTCAGGCCGCTTGCATCAGCTGAACTTTATAAACATTAAAACAAAGTTGCCCGGCTTGCCCTGAATGAATGGAAATTCCATTATTTTTAAAGTGAAAATTAAAAAAAAGTGGTACATATTCTGGATTTTCTGTTGAACAGTAAGTAGTTCTAGTGATTTGTGAGTGGTGATACAATAAATGTACAATCTGTATTTTCATTTATTACCTCTCTTGTCATGGAAGGTTCATTAGACAAAAAGGGAAAATGAGGCATAATATTCAAAGTATTATAGAAAAAAGGGAACTAGGACTCACTGTCTACTAAATCAGGTCTTGGGCTTATGAAACAGTAGAACCAATAAAGAAAAATTAATAAGTATTTACTCTTAGATAGTTTTGTACAGTGAAGTGTAAGATAACTTTTAATTTAAAAAATTACTAGGAGATGTCTGAGCAAATTTGCTTTGTGACAGCAATAAATGCAGTCCCAGCATGGTAATGACATTGGTTGCCAATTTCTTGTGAAAGAAAAAGAATCACACTTGTCGATTTTTAGCAAGGAGACAGAAACTTACTAAGAGTCTCCCATGGGTCTGGGAGTCTGTAGAATGTGTTCTCCTCTGTGACTTGTGCCCAAGAGAGCGGCCTTACTCTTGATAGGAAAAACACAAAACAATTAATGACGACTGCTCCGATACAAAGGCTTCACGTCTTTCCCATGAGCGGTTAAGGAGGCTTTCCGTAGCGTAGAGCAGCATCTTGCCGGTGATACACACTGCTCTGATTTGTAAGTATTTTTGAAGAGTTGAACATTGTTAAAAAGACAAAAAAGTAAAGCAATAATTGTCTTGTTTTGGTAATATTTTTAAAATAATTTTTTAAAAAGAGTTATGTTATTTTTGTGTGCTGTGGGTGACTTTCATTTTGTCTTTGCTGTTGGTACTTCCCAGCCTTTGCAGCAGTGCGTGATCCTTTGCACTCCCTACAACTCTTTCCCCAAGCCAGAGAGTCTATTGGCAAATCCAGAGAAACTGGAGAGGGGTTAGTGACTGGTCTGAGAGGAAAGGTCCCTTGCCACACTTCCCTGGTCAGCCTGGCTGTGCTGGCTCCTCATGGCTTTGTTCCTTATGTGTCTCTAGTGTTCCAGGATACAGGGGTTAATTTTTTGGGAGTCTTGGTCATTGGCACTGTCTATGTGGATGGACTCCGTGACTTATGAAGTGATGCTTTGCTTTTTCTGTAAGCAAGCAACACACGGGCTGCAGCCAGCGACTGAAACTCACAAAGTATTAGAGAATGTGTTTAAATGCAAGGTTTTATAGAAAATGTGAATGTATTACCTACTACTTTTAATTTGATTTGATGATAGGTTTCTGGAGAGTGCTTTGGGGCTTTTTTTCTGGCGCTATCACTCTTTACCTTCATGCTTATGCTGATTTTCCTTCTTTGCCTGAGCCCATCACACTTGCTATCAGTAGCTCCAATTTCCTGCCACCTGTGGTAGAATGCATTTCTTCATGATGAGCTTTTTGTTGCTTCCTCAAGATTTATTTTTCATTAGCTGCTATGGAATTTTTACACATCATTTGCTTGTCCCGCAGAACTTTATCACAGGATAGACAGGAAAATTGCTGCTTTCTAGTTCACATTAGCCCAAATCACTTAGTGCCAGCTCCTGGCACCAGCGCTGGACTGGCACTAGGTTTAGTGCAGGAGGATTCAGTGGAAGGCTGAGCTTGTTGGGTTTGGGTTTGTGGTGGGATTTTACTTTTTTCCTTCGAATGATAGGGCGCTGAGATGCCAGGGCTCAGTTCTGAGGGACTGCCCTGAGCTGGGCTGCAGTATAGGAGAGATCACTACTTTTTGTTCTGAATTTGGTGAACATTTTTCTTCATGTTGTTTGCAGTAACTTTACATCTCTGTTTTAGAAGTTATTGCGTTTTAAAGAACCTCTTGAAAATGAGAATGTAAGCGGGTCTTACTGCTCCCTATTAAATCTTCACGGCAGTGATATGCTATGAGTCCTCCTGCCCAAATCAGAACAGAAGGGAACTATAAATTACATCTACTGCTGGCTTTATAAACACAAATATATATCTTATTGTTGTCCGTTAGATGGACTTTCCCACACTCAATTTAAAAACCTCCTTTTTACCACAGGAACAGCTGTCCAACACCTCATCTGTAGTAGGCAGTTTATTCTCTCCATCAACGTTGTATTGGAATAAGGATAAAAGCCATGGAGATGTCAGTGTGACAGAAATGAGCATGTGTGTGTATGAAGGCAAATGTAAATGGCAGTGGATTTCCAGCATCCAAAAAGGGACTTGGCAACTGCAGATGTCTAGCTTAGAAACTGTCGGAGGAAAGAGAAGCACTTGGTTTCTTTCTCAGTGCCAAATTCTGTGGTGTGCAGCTGGTGTGAGCTGGGCATCAGAGGTGAAGTGGCATCGCAGGTGAAAGTGTTCATCCGATGTTTGCCTGTGAGGCTGCTGGGGAGTAATGCCTGGTGAAAATAAAAAGCAAGGAATCATTTTCTATGTTCTTTATTTATACTTTTATCCTTACTCTTTCTGAACGGTCCTGGCCCCTGGGATATAAATTACGGCTTGAAGGGTGATGCTTCCAAATTAGTCTCTGTAAATGGCTTGTGCTTGGCAGGAGGAGCCTCTTCATGCAGCAGTCCACGGTGCAACTGAAAGAGCTGTGGAAATGACCTCAGTGGGTCCCCCCGACCTCTTCCAGTTCCTCTGTCTCTTCCTGGGATGCGATGCTGGCCTTACTCCCATCAGCTGGGGCCCGCCTCCTTTTCTTTTTTTTCTGTGGTTGTTCTGGAGTTTTGTGTTAAACTTCTGCCAGACCTCGCTGCTGAGGAATTCTTCTTCTTTCCGTCATACCCCATATCCCCAGAGAATTGGCGTGCAGTCAGGCTGGAGTAGCGTGATTCATCACTGTGAATGTCTCTGTCAATGTTGCTGGGGAGATGCCTCTGAGAAAGAGCCCAGTTCTGTGTCCAGTGTGCAAAGCCTTCTCTTTCAACAGCTCAACTCTTTTCCTTTTCCTCTCTTTCTTCTAAGAGTGCACGAGTTTCTACTTGCCAGTGTGCTTTATGGTTGATGAAAATACTTGACGAGGTGGTGAGGTTGCAGGTGGTGCTGAATCTTTGTTTTCTCATACACTTTTTTCAAATGCCAAGAAGTTGCATTCCTGAAAATTCAGAAGGGCAAATAGTCCTGTACGATTTCTGACAAGGGCTGGCAGAAGGTCCTTCCTCTGTGGGAAGAGTTTTAGTAATAAGGGAGCTTCTTGTCTCTGGAGCCAGTTCATGAGAGAGATTCTGGATCAGAAGTTGCATTTGAACTGGAGTTTGTGATGACCAGAAGTGGGTCACCTCTAGTCACTGGAAAACCACGGCAGGTGGAAGAGAGACTTGTTAGAGGTTGGCTGGTAAATTTTGCAGCTTGTTGGGCTTGCCTTTTGTGAGCACATGTGGTGGTGCGTGGGCAGTCATGGAGATGGCTGCAGAACACAGGTGTGTGTAGCTCCAGGTGAGCAGCTCAGGCAAGGGGAACAGTGAGGCATCGTTTGATGGGGTTGGAGGAGAAGAGAGGGGGAGAGAAGAGAAGGAGAAGAGAAGGAGAAGAGAAGGAGAAGAGAAGAGAAGAGAAGAGAAGAGAAGAGAAGAGAAGAGAAGAGAAGAGAAGAGAAGAGAAGAGAAGAGAAGAGAAGAGAAGAGAAGAGAAGAGAAGAGAAGAGAAGAGAAGAGAAGAGAAGAGAAGAGAAGAGAAGAGAAGAGAAGAGAAGAGAAGAGAAGAGAAGAGAAGAGAAGAGACCCCCAAGCAATCCAAGTAAAGACCCAGCACAACTGGTTTAGTATTTTAGAATAGAATTAAGGGATAGCAAATTGGGATTTGTGAAGGCTAAAGTGGAGGAGATTGCGATAGTTAAGACGTGGGATTATTAAGGATCAGGGAATTTTCTGTCTTGCTTTCATGGAATTTGAATTAGTTTTGATAAAATATACAGTGATAAAAAGAAAGGAAAAAAAAAGAGAAGGAGAAAGGAGGAGAAAAACGACATTTTGCAAACCTGAAAAAAGAGTTTTATTGCAGACTGCACGTGAAAGAAAAGTGGTAGAAACAGAAAATCCCCTGAAATTGTCATAAATATTTTGAGTATTAAGAACAAAAAATGAACTTTAACTCACAGATTTCTTTGCACACGCATGCACAACATGGGATGTGTGTGCCTGTTCAGACATGGGCTATTATCACTCATCACCAGCCGAGGTGCAGTGAAGATTTCATTGCAAGATTTAAAACTTATGAAAAGCTCTGTTGTTTTTCATCCAGAGCCTCATTTTAATCCTTTGATTTTGCTGTAGAGGTCTCAGCCTGTGTGATAGTGTTTCATGTTTTTTGTGTAGCAAGACGTTTGTTAATTCTGCTGTCAAATGACAGAGGTAGTTTTCATACTGTAAATTAAAGAAGCGTCATTTAGATATTTTTTTCTTACTTTCCATTACCATATTGCATTGTGCTTACAAAATGCTTTCCCAGTATAAGACATTTTCAAGGTTTATGCAGTGGCGGTTCAGTCCCTGTGTTACAAGGAGCTCGAAACCAAAATGAATGATTCATTTTGAACAGCTATTTTGGTGGTGCACTCATCAGCTTAGGTATGACTTTACATCAGATGGGGGCAATGCTAGTTTATATACCTCCTTCACCTAGCTATTGAAATGAAAATCCATACAGCTGGAACAGGAGACTGGATTTATTTGGAAAGAACATACTTTAACATGCAGTAGGGAAAACCAAGGCAGGAGCTCAGGGGTGGTGAGTGGTGATCAGGGAGCTGTGACATGGGAGAGGTTCTGTGGGCAGTCTCAGAGCTCACCTGGGCTTTCAGCCACAGATGTTTGTGGTGCCCCGAGAGAATACAGTCCAGAGAAGCTAAAATAATATTGACCACAATACCATTCATAGATTTTGAGTGATTCTGTAAGTCCAGGATTTAACAAGTCTCTCTAACAGATCTTTAACATTTCATTTTTGTGATTTTTATCTTTTTCTAAAGTAGCCCTTTATCTCGTATTCAGTAATAAAAGGAAGTTCTCCTAGAAGAAACGCATACTACTCTCTGCAGACTCTCTTACAGGGACAACTCCTGTTGCAGAATGACCTGTATCTTTACTGCAACTGATTTGGAAAAGTAAAAGGTCAAAAATCTCCTAATGTGTTTTTGAAATCCATGTGTCAGCATGGCGTGTTCCAGAAAGGCTCTTGGGACTCTGTAGAAATTGCATTTCTCTTTGGATTTTAATATTATACCTAGAAAGGATTAGGTGATATTCATTTTGGCTGATGTCCAAAGGGTAAAATAGAAAATATTTTTAGAGTGGAAGATGCATATTGGAAAAGATACCGACTCAGAGGAATGTGGTGTGATGAAGTATTTAGGGTTTCATTATCTTATGTGAGTGATGCAGAAAACTGCTTCAGCAAACTTCTCTCTGCTAGGCTAAATCTCCGTGTTTTGTTCACCATCAGTTGGTTAGTGCAATATTATTCATGATCTTGTTCCCTACAGAAATGTAACTCACCCAGCACAGTATTGTCAAAACAAAAATAGAATGTCCTAGAAAGCAATATTTATCTGTTGATTTGTTTACTCACTCTGCCCTTCTATCACCCATTCTTTCTCCAGAGCTGCACCCTGTTGGTAGTACCCATACAAGACGACAGTCTAATTTCAGTGTTTAGGAGCTTGTGCAGGCTGTGCTCAGTCTCGTATTTTACAGTATGTCTATGCAGTATGTAGTGTTCTTTAATTCAATGTAAAGTTGTTTAACTTTGAACTACCCATCCTCAAATGCAGGAGAAGCTGTAAGAGCTCACCCATCTCTTCCCTGTGCTCTGCCCTGAGTAGCTCATACGTTCCTCCTGTTGTCTGAGGGTCCTATCCCTCTAATCTCATCAGTGGCACAGAACCCAGCACTGTAAGCAACCTGTAGAACCTGTATCCAAGCGGAAAAATCAAACAAGACAAAAATTTATGCAGTTTTTTGATCATGAGCTTGTTCTGGGATAAGGGAGCTGTGTGACTCTCACAGACTTTGATGGGAATGGTGATGGGTGTTTGTCACTTACGAATGAGAAATCTGAGGGTGCAGAACCTTCCCGAGCATGAGCAAATACAGAGCTCGATGCACAGAGGTTAACTTTGCAATTCTCACCAGGCCTCACCTACTATGATAATTACTTTTGGCACCTTTGTGTCGAGGCCTAATTCATCTTGCAAAGATAAGGTAATAATTTACCACTTAACCTCATTCTTCATGTGCCGAATAACATAATAACACAAGAAAAACTTAGACGTGCAAGTTGGGAGCGAAGAATGGAGGCCAATGTCTTGGGCAAAAGCAATATTTGAACTGTGAAATAGGCAGCATGGGAAGAAGATTCTACCTCAAAACAAGTTGTGCTTTAGCAACGGGTCTTGCATTAGGATTTTTACTTGGTAACCTGGGATTTGCTGTGGTGAAACACGTGCAATTCTCCAGCAAACATTTGTGGATTTCCAAAGAGGACATGGTTCAGGCAGGATTGCTGCCCCGCCAGCGCTGTTTTATGGTGGGCTCTATAGGATTGCATGCTGCTAGTTAATTTTTAGTTTTGTACTGTTGCTCAGACACACCTTGTGCAAATATGCCTTGGCCCAGGCTGAAAAATCCCAAAGCTGAGACCATTTTTAGTGTCTTTGGAATAGGAATGGCACAAGTTAGTCCAGATAAAGAGGGGAATATTTGAGAATTCCCCAGGTGAAAAAGACTGCAGTTGCAACTCGGCATCTGCCAGGGAGATCTAACATGTAGTTGATAGCTGTCTCGATGCTTTCTCCATTAACTCCTGTGTGTGAGCTGTGTTTACAGTTGAATAATTGTTTGTCTGTAAATAAAGCTATTGCAGCTTTCTTTCCTTCTGTAAGGACAGTTTTAGCTTAATTATGTAGAAGAGCGATGTGTGGGGAGCTGGGGAATGTTCATCTTGTGATTCATTTTAAATTTGCTTCCTGTGCGTTTGCTACTCACCACACTTAATTGAGCTTTTTTTTTTTTCCTTTCTGCATGGAAGAACGTGCTTTCTTTATTTCTATTTTTCATTTCATAGCTGACGTTTTTAGTCTTTCTAGAGAACTGAAGAAAGGTGAACTGTCCCCTCTTTCCTGGTCACCTGAGTGGGATGATACACTGCTCTCATTTCTCACTGTGGATGTTTGAACAGCTGGGGAATCACTTTAGGGTTGTTCGTATTGTGGCTTTCTTAGGGAGCGATAGAATAAAAATCATGAATTAATCGTTTCAGTGGACCTTTACTCCTCTCACGGCAAAGTTTCACGATACTGGAAGCGCTCGGTATTGTGTCAGTTCCACAGAAGCAGTCATTATCACCTACACACTTGGTGTCAGTGCTGCTTTCTGAAGAGATGAGTGCCTTCTCCTCCTCCTCCCCTGTGCTTGCTCAGCTTAGTAGAAGAAGATCCAAATTACTGCAACCATACAGGATGGAAGACAGAAAATAGCGCCCTGGATCTGGCTGTTGCTCCAAGGAGCGAAACGAGGCCCAGGGTTCTGTTCCCCTTCCCAAACACGCTGATGCTGTGCTTGCTTCTGCCACCAGCAGAACAAGCCTTGGTGCTGCCTGAGCCGTGCCGGGGGCTGAGGGGCGCGGGGGCACAGACGCACACACCAGTGTTCGCTTTCTCTGCCAAACGGAAGGGAAGGGAAGCAAAACTGCAAAGTAACAATAAACACAAATCCAAATGAAAGGGGATCTTGAACCAGAAAACAAGCTTTTCTTTGTTTTTCTCTTTTCTGTTTCCTTTGTTCCTCCCATCGGGTACCTGTGCCCATGAGAAGAGATGGTTAATTGGCCTCCTGGTTATTTGTCAGTCACCTGGCAACCACCACTCACACCTCTTCTTTGAGCAAGAATTTGTTCTCTTGACGGACAAAAGAAGAACAGTGCAGTGCTTAACTGGGGAATAAAAAGGATCAAACTCTTTTTTTTCTCTTTCCATGGCTGCTGTCCCGTTCCCTTGGACACTGCCTGTGCACCCAAGAGGAAACCCAGAACAAGAACAAGGAGTGGTATCACACAGGAGAAAGTTCCTAAAAATGCTCCAGCAGCATGCACTTGTATCAGTAATGCTTGCTTTTGTAGAACAGAAAGAACAGCAGCGTTCTTTGATCTAAATTGTGTCTACCGAGGTGAGAGAGAGACAGCAGAACAAACTGTGAGGAAGCAGGAGCTGCTGCCCCATTGGAAGGATGGGGGCAGAAGGGGATGGATGTTTTTTCTTTCCCATCTCTTACATTTTTTGAATTTCCAGTCGTGCTAGCTAAGCACTCAATCTGGGTGTTTCTGCTGAAATTTGCACTGAAATGGTTCTAAAAGCTTTTAGATTTTCTTTTGCTTCCTGTTTAGCATTCCTTTGAAACAAATGGCTGAGATTATAATTCCTTGCTGCAATCTTTTCCTGCCTTTAAGCAAATTCACACAGCTAGAAGTGTAAGATTTTGGGTTTGGACAGTCATCTTCATAAAGAAAAGGCTGTGACGGCAAGATTTAAATGCTGCAGAGAAAGCCAGTGGCAGCAGCAGTCCAGGCGATGGCATTTCCATGCATACTTTGGAATTTTCATTTCAGAATGTTTAATAGGTCTCTTCCACTTATCTTTTCTGGAGGAGCTGTATGTTTTTGGAGCAGAGGTTTCTAAACTGTGGTGCTAACGTCACTAGTGGTACGTTTCAAAGTGGCGTGCAGAGATGGCAGCTCCCCATTCTGTCTGCACAAATAAAATGCCTTTCTGCAGGCTGTTCCTGTGGTGTGGATTGCCCTGGTTTGCTGCTGGTCCCCAGCAGCTGCTCCTCTGCAGCCTGCTTGCCGTTCCACGCTGCCGCCCCACAGAAGGCCTTGTTGGGAAGAAGACCACCAGGCACTGGGTTGTGGGCAGATCCTCCCATGCATCACAACAGGGGGCAGAGATAAGCGCGTGGCACTGGTATTCCAGCTTTGTGAAGCAAGATGGGAAAGGATTCTGAGGTGCAGAAGGTGAGGTCCTACTGCCAGCATTAGTGCACAGGTGAAATGAGTTTGGAACTCCTGCCCTGCAGAAGGCAAGGCTCTTAGTGTCACTAATGGTTTTCGTATTTAAATATTGGGCATAGAGATAGCACAAACCTTCAGATAGGTGCTTTGTCACTAGGAGCTCATAGAAGGACAGAAACAGAATTGTATAAGTGTGGTAGTAGGAATAAAAAAAACCCAACAGTGATGGTTTGTACGGAATTCCATAAGCCCTGTGCGTGTGTGGGATTTGAGGAGATGCTCCAGTTGTTGCTCAGTGCATACAGAAATTTTGCGTGCACTTAACACAAAACTTGCTGCATTCTGAAGGGGGCTGATTGGTTTGTTTTAAGAGATCCTAGCTGAAATCTGAGTAACTACTTACAGTCCAGTTTTATATCTGAAGGGATCTGGAAATAGAATTAAATTGATAGGGGTGATTTTGCCACAGGAACAAAGAACCTTGGAAGTGGAAGGTAAGCAAGAATAGCAGGAATTGTTTCACGAGGTCAGACAGAAGTGCTGGAGGTCCTTCATACCTCAGTCTCATGTGGACTTTCATGCTTGGTAAGTTTATGTTCTGAGAACTGGCCAGAATGTATGTCAATTAAAAATTGGGATAAAGACCTCTTGAACAGTTGAGGTATTTCCCATGCACGAAAAGGAGTTGTTCAGTGTTTTTAAGAACTCAATGGATGAAGTCTGTAGTCCTCCTCAGCTCTGTGTGGTTATGTTTGGTAGAGCCTGAAAGATGAGTTTACACCTCTGGATTTTTGTAGCAGTGCAGCAGAGTGCAATCAAATTCTTCAGTGGTTTGGCTACTTAATATTTCTTTTATATTTATGCTATAGATTGTATCTGTCTATGAAAGACCTTCAGTACTGAGAGACTCTCTGAGTGTTTGGCAATCTTGTGCTTGTCCTTACTGTACATTTGGGAGCTGATCTATCGTGTATATGTTTAGGAAATGGTGAAATTAAATCACTTGGTCAAGGTTACAGGGAGAATTTGTGATGGGTGTTGAAATTGCACGTTGATCTTCCTAGCCCTGAGCTAATACTGTTGCAGCAGGGTCATCCTCCTATCTCAAAATCACTTCTTTCATCATGGGCTTGTTTGTGGCTGTGGCAGTTTCCTGCAGACACAAACTGTGATAACCAGCCTGGGAAATTTCCACTGGAAAGCTACTAAACACGCAGCCCCTCTCCCCCACCCCAAGGTGCTGAGCAGGATGAACTCCTGCGTCCTTAAGTACTGTGAAGAATTTAGAGCTGTTATGCAAGTGTAAATTTGGAGCTCAGAAGAACATCAACCAGTGTTTTAGTTGGATGGAAGGGAAGTACTTTATTTGAGGTAGTACTTTGAAAAAAGTGTCTTGGAGGTAGTTTGAGTATGAGGAGCGGAACAGAGCTTGGAGTTGAAGGTGGTGTCCACAGACCAGGGTGGCAGGTGGTTGCTGCAGAGGAGTCATGGGGTGGAGGAGGATGTGACCGCAAGGTTCTGGGTAGAATTATCAAACCTAGGTTTAAGTATCTGGCTTGGATAGTGATCATATTCCCAGTGTGGAGCTCAGCACAGGCTAATTGCTCGGTCCTTCAGCATTTACCAGGCTTGTTTAACTGAACATAAGCTGTGCTAACATTCATTCTTTTACAGCTAAATATACATCTCTGTACTCTTGTGGAGCTCGAGCTGATTGTGTGCTGATAAGAGGGGCGACTTTTTATGTAAGGCGTGTGTAGGAGGTCTGAGAGAGATCTCCACAGGGATCATATCAAATCTTATATATGTGGAAACAATTATTTACAGATAAAGGGTGGAGTGATAGACGAAGAGAGTAAAGGTTCTGAATCTTGCTGTTATCTCCAGAGAGTGCAGAATATCACATTTTTTTGCTCAGTATAACCCAAAACTGATGCCAGACTTTGTTAGGTGCCAGATTTATAAAAGGTTGGCTATTGGTTTGAAAGTCAAGAGTGAGATTAGTCAGGACCCTTGTTGCTTTATCTTCTTAACAACTAGAGGTCTGAAGACTTTAAAAACAACAAAAAATCCAAACAACGCTTTATAAAGTTATGGCTCAATCTTCGTAAAACAGCATTGCTTCAACTGGACTCGATGCTGGGTTTTGTATGTCCAGTGGCAAGTGTTTGAGTTCCTCTTGCTGAGTGGCTGAGCGCTGCACGAGTCACTGGTTGAATTTGACTAGAATCCCTTGGATTAGTTCTGTAAGGGACAGATAAACTGAAGTGCCCGGCCTCCAGCTCCTCGCACTAGTTATGCATTTCTTTCATACTCTTGAAATCACCAATTTACCTTCCTCGTGCCGATTCTGCGAACACATATAGCCTGCTTAGTGATGTAAATCCATTGCGATCACTTTCTCTGTTCATATTGCCCAAACAAATCATACGTTTAAGTTTTCTCATGAGACAGGAGAAAAGAAAACAGATTTTCTTACAAGCGAGGTAATTTTGGCCTCTACAGGCTGTGATTTCAGGATGCTTTCAGGATGTCTGTCCTTTGTTTGTGGTGATTATTATTTTTCTTTCAAGAATCACAGGATCCAAAAAGCATATAGATTAAATATCCTGGTGCATATTCTTATTTTATTGCTGCTATATCTCTGGTTTGTACAATTGACATTTTCCACTGGATTTCTTTAGTCAAACATGGATGGATTTCAGGTGGCTTCCACCCCTGTCGTCTGTGAACCGTGCTCATCATTTTGTGGCTCTCGTGTAGAAGGCGGGCAGAGACACAGCGTCAGCTCAGAAACGGGCAGAGCTGAACCATCAGGATTTTGTGCATAAGCACTAGAAAAAGAGAGTATCAGTATTTCTGCGTTAGGATCTGGCTTTCTGCAAATGAAAGATAAGTTTTGGTGTTGATGGAAGAAAGATGACTTCACAGTAGCTGTGTGGATTTGTGTGTTTTGCAGTTTTTTTCGTTATTTGGTAATTTGTTTTTTTTTAGCAATGCTATTTATTTTAAACTGTCAGAATGTATTGGTATAAAATTTGGAAAAGTTCCTTATCCCCACAGTTGAATGCTGGTCTCTAGTTCCATTAGTCTCTTCTGTAACAGGACTAGATGTGATACTTGATGAAAAGATCCGAAAGTGTGAAGCTTCAATGCAAGAGGTACAGACTAGGAGAAGCCTGGCTGGAAAGCTGCCAGGAGGAGAAGGACCTGGGAGTGTTGGTTGACAACCGACTGAACATGAGCCAGCAGTGTGCCCAGGTGGCCAAAAAGGCCAATGGCATCCTGGCTTGTATCAGGAACGGCGTGACCAGCAGGTCCAGGGAGGTTATTCTCCCCCTGTACTCAGCACTGGTGAGACCGCACCTCGAGTCCTGTGTTCAGTTCTGGGCCCCTCACCACAAGAGGGATGTTGTGGCT
Source organism: Clamator glandarius (assembly GCA_033459285.1). Taxonomy (NCBI): domain Eukaryota; kingdom Metazoa; phylum Chordata; class Aves; order Cuculiformes; family Cuculidae; genus Clamator; species Clamator glandarius. The sequence continues at coordinate 609,697 of JAUNZM010000711.1, read as the reverse complement.
CTGGAGCGAGTCCAGAGAAGGGCAACAAAGCTGGTGAAGGGGCTGGAGAACAAATCTTACGAGGAGCGGCTAAGAGAGCTGGGGTTGTTTAGCCTGGAGAAGAGGAGGCTGAGGGGAGACCTTATTACTCTCTACAACTACCTGAAGGGAGGTTGTGGAGAGGAGGGAGCTGGGCTCTTCTCCCAAGTGACAGGGAACAGGACGAGAGGGAATGGCCTCAAGCTCCGCCAGGGGAGATTTAGGCTTGAGATTAGGAAAAAGTTCTTCACAGAGAGGGTGGTTAGGGATTGGAACAGTCTGCCCAGGGAGGTGGTTGAGTCACCGTCCCTGGAGGTGTTTAAGGTTAGGGCAGACGAGGTGCTTAGGAGCATGATTTAGGGAATGGTGGGAATGGTTGGACTCGACGATCCAGTGGGTCTCTTCCAACCTGGTCATTCTGTGATTCTGTGAAGCGGGCATTCTTCCTTCCAGAACAGTGAGTTTCTTCCATCAGCTGGTTTGCAAACACCTCCTGCCACACCCAGTGAATAACATTCTGAACAGAATGAGCTTATTCTGATGTTTAACAATGGGACAGACTTGGAGCTTGTTTCTGTGTAATTATATTTAATTTATTTTTGGTTTAGACTGTGAGAAAGTAAATGATGTGAAGCCAGTGCTGGTTTCTCATCTTGGTGGGTTTCGGAAGCTTGGATTGGAATCTTCTCTCCCCATTCACAGAAGTTACCAAATTTCCATTATTTAAAAAGTAGAAAACAGAATTCTGAATTATATTTTGTTTTATATTTTATTATTTTCACTCTTACGCGTATTATGATCTTCCTTTGTTGTTCCTGAGGTAGAATTAATGAAGTGGCAAGAGCAGCAAAACCTCAGAGGGATTTAATTTTACAAGTAATATGCTGAGGGTTCTCATCACTACTTTATCTAAATATAATGCTGCAAGCATCTCTGTTGCTCATGAATAAGATGATGTTTGGAAGCAAGAGCAGCTCTAGGAAACCTAATTTTCCTCTCCACAAATCAAAGTTAGGAGTATTAAATATAATTAATATGGAATATCCATATTTAACTGTTTTATGGTATGTAAGCGCACAACATTCAGATGTCTTTAGTGAACTAAGCGAGGATGCGATGCAGGACTGCAACATTTATTTTTATCCTCAAGGTCAACTGACTTAACTGACACAAAAAATATAGGTCTTAATCCTAGCTTTGAATGTAATTGTGTTATTTCACTGTATACAAATTATCTCTATATAAAAGCATATGCATTACTTATTATCTTCTTTTCCTTGAGCTTTTGAAAAGAACTCTATAAGCTGTGTATTTTTAGAGCAGGGATGTCTGACTTGGACAAGAAAACGACAAGATACATAACAAAGGTACGCAGTTCATCTTCATAGGACAATGCTGTGTAAAAACAATGACTATTTGTATACAGAATGATTAAGGAATCCTTCCACATAGAGGAATTGCTAAGAAGTAATGCTACTTAGAGTAGAATTTTAGTGGCAATTGCTTATCTGATGGTGCTGGACGCTTTCAGAATTATTAAGCTGAAATGGCAGCTGAATGCTTAATGTTCTTAAATTATCAGCCCCTTAACAGACCCTGCGTGAACCACCTCCTAACAGTTTAAAGAGCAGAAAAGAATGATGCATTTCTGGCTTTGACTGGTTTACAAGCGCTTCAGATAATTTCCCCCTCTTGTTCCCTTGTTTTGCAGTGATAATAAACATTGCCTATTTATTTTCTTACCCTTCCAGTGAGGCTTTTGTATTTATTTACTAGTAATTTGCTTTTATTTTCATCCATTCTTCATATGTTTCTGGAGACTGGGAGGTTAGCATGGTCTTCACATATTGGTCAGGTAAGGGCATGTGCCAGGGGACAAGTGTTATGGTGGTTCGTGCAGCCTCAGCAGCGATCTGCAGATTTATTACTAGATGTTAAGGTATCTGACAGATTTATTTGGAACAAAAGCCTTGCGAAAGGGTCATGTCCATTAATTAGCCCTGGAAAAAGGTGATGATGATGTTGGTCATCCAGACAGCTGATTCTGGAGGAGGCCTTGAGTTATGGGCTCCCAAATTTGCCTGCTGGTCCTGGATTACCTCCCCGGGGGCTCTGCTGCCCTGTGGAGGGGAGCTTGCCACACTGGGCACTGGAACAAGCTGCCCAGGGAGGTGGTTGATTCACCTTCCCTGGAGGTGTTTAAGGCACGGGTGGATGAGGTGCTAAGGGACATTGTTTAGTGTTTGATAGGAATGGTTGGACTCGATGATCTGGTGGGTGTCTTCCAACCTGGTGATTCTGTGATTCTGTGAGCCAACAAAGGACCCAAACAAAACACACCAGTATCACTTTTCCCCTCCAGTATACTGTGTCTAGCTTAAAACTAGCTGTCATTTTCTTCCTCCATTGCAAGTGTGTTCACAGTTTCTGAGCATTGTTGGATTTTTTGAGTGAAGACAAGAGCAACATTTCTGCTTCTGAGAAAAAGTAGTTAAAAACCTAGTCAACAGCTCACCCAAAGCTCACAGTCCATGCTGACTGGTAGGTGAACCCAGGGGGGATCCACCATAACTTTCTGTAAGTAATAAGTGTTCTGGGTTCTTTCTCCTTGATCTTCTGGTTCCTACACTGCCTGGCTGCTTTACAGCACCCTTGAGTGGCAGAGGAGATACTGCCACGTACTGTTTGCCCCCAATCCTTTCTCGACTCATTTCTGACGAACACAAGAATATGTTTCTTTAACCCTTTATGAAAGAATGGAACTTTTCTGTTAGCAAGGAGTGTAGCTATCTGCAGCCCAGGAATGTTCCTTCTGAAAGAAGATTTGTTTTGAGTGTCAAAAAATAATTTTTCATATCTGCATGTGATATGGAAGATTCTGTCTTTAAACTAAAAAGAAGGTGGAATATTTGTATAATGCTGTTTTCATACACTTAGGAATGTCTTAGACTGTTGAGCTCATGAAGAAGCTGATTTCAGCTGTGGATTTAGTTTTAGCTGTATTGGATGTTGCAGATGCTTACTCTGGCAAGCACAGATCGCTTTGGAGGAGACTGTTAAGATGCTTCTCTGTCATTGCTATAGTTCGGCACTGGCAGGGGGCCAGGTTTACTTCAACTTTATTGGGAAGCTCAGACTTATTAATGCTTCTTCCAGTTAACTCTGCTCTCCTTAGATTTTGTTCTTCTTGAAAGAGCCTAATGACTTTTGTTCCTGCTGTAGCATCTGGTTTTGTTTTCTGAGCAGTAATGCTGTGGCAGGGAGGACAGCAGTGCCAGCCCAACCTTGTAGGCATCTGCTCTGTTTCAGCAAGGCTGCTGGAGGATGGAAGAAGAAAAATTTGTATGTTCATAGATGTCAGATGGTAGAGGAAGGACAGGAGGTAACTGCAGTGTTGGCTGGCTAGTAGGTTTCCATTCAGATGTCAAGAAAGCTGGGATTCTGATCTAGGAAGTGAGCCGATCGGGACTGCAATAGTTTATCAGTCAGAACAATCAGTGATTTCTGCAGTAAAATAAGTGTGGTAGGTATAGGAGACAGTTCAAGGCAGCTGTCAGGGTACGTGTTTAAATGCATGTTGCTTATCTCCTAACCTTCAGTACTCACCAAGTAGACTCAGGTATGTCAAATACCATTCCCGCAAAGGCAGGAAAGGGTTAAACAATCCCGCAAGTTATAACTGCTGTAATTTAAACTGGTGAATACACCTATTTTATAGTTAGGGAAATTGAAGCACAGTGGGATCAAGTGACCTACTAACAACTCATAGTCAAGAAACAGCAGGGTAAGTCCTTGAATCAGAGTGCTCTGAGGTCCCTCTCCTCACCTTCTTTTATTAGGTCATGTTGCTTCCCAGGATAACAACATGTTTGTGCAGTTTGGAAATGCAGGCTGTTTCTTTGCAGAAATATTACTGCTGGATGTTACAAAACGGGAGAAGCACCGAGTCTGAAAACAGATTTAATTCTTGTTTTTAAAACATAGCAAATGAGATTTAAAAATATGAAAGGCTGCCAGTCTGCTGTTGCAGTTTAAGGATCTGGGTTGTGATTAGAAAAACGTTAGAAATCTGCTGCTGGTTTCCAGTGTTGCTCCTCTGGTGGGACCGTTCCCCAAAAGGAGGTCTTGGTCCCCACCATCCTGAAAGAGGAATTAAAATTATGTTCCTGCATTTCCTGTCATTAATTATCTCATAAAGACCTTGAAATGTGCTTATGATTCTGTTACCAGCATGTATGGAATGGAGTTTTTCCCTGAAGGAATTCGTAGGACTCTTTCTTTTGCCTCTGAATATTTTCTGAATTGTCATTTGAAGTTTTACTAGAGAAGCAGTTTTTCAAGTCACATTTCTAGCTCAACAACTCACATCTCATTCCTTTCGCGTCCTGTTGTTGTGGGTTTTTTTAAACTTTGTCCCAAGGAGCATTTTTCTATTTTCCTTGCCATTTCTCTGCTCCTTTTCTGCTCCATTTCCACTTCTTGCCCCCAAGTTAACGTGTTAAATTGTTCTGTTGGAGCTAAATAATGTGCAACGGGATGCTTTAATAGGCACGAAGATGCACTGACAACTCTTGGTTTCAGCAGAGGGGCTGTGCAGATCGGATGTTGTTTTGCAATGCCTCGCTATTAAATTTTATGATGGGATATCTAGAAAAAGCACCAGCTAACGTCGCAGCCAC